>OZ030022.1:60400000-60692500 GCA_964023405.1 Apodemus agrarius | reverse complement strand
GCTCTGTAGTACTGTTTGAGGTTCAGGATACTGATTCCCCCTGAAGTTCTTTTGCTGTTGAGAATAGTTTTAGCTATCCTGGGTTTTTTTGTTATTCCAGATGAATTTGAGAATTGCTCTTTCTAACTCAATGATTTCACCTCACACTAGTCAGAATCGCTAAGATTAAAAACTCAGGAGACAGCAGGTGTTGGTGAGGATATGGAGAAAGAGGAACACTCCTCCACTGCTGGTGGGAACGCAAGTTGGTACAACCAATCTGGAAATCAGTCTGGTAGTTCCTCAGAAAACTGGGCATGACACTTCCGGAGGACCCTGCTATATCACTCCTGAGCATATACCCAGAGGATTTCTTGGCATGCAATAAGGACACATGCTCCACTAAGTTCATAACAGCCTTATTTATAATAGTCAGAAGCTGGAAAGAACCCAGATGTCCCTCAGTGGAGGAATGGATACAGAAAATGTGGTATATTTATACAATGGAATACTACTCAGCAATTAAAAACAATGAATTCATGAAATTCTTAGGTAAATGGTTGGAACTGGAAAATATCATCCTAAGTGAGGTAACTAATTCACAAAAGAATACACATGGAATGCAGTCACTGATAAGTGGATATTAGCCTAGAAGCTCTGGATACCCAAGACGCAACTCACATATCAAATAATTTTCAAGAAGAAGGAAGGAGAGGGCCCTGGTCCTGGAAAGGCTTGATGCAGCATTGTAGGGGAGTACCAGGACAGAGAAATGGGAGGGGGTTGATTGAGGAATGGGCAGAGGGAAGAGTGCTCATGGGACTTATGGGGAGGGGGGAAAAGGGAAAATCATTTGGAATATAAACAAATAATATAGAAAATCAAAACCAAAACAAAACAAAAACAAACAAACAAACAAACAAACAAACAGAAACAAAAAATAAAAAAAACAACAAGCTGTCCGGACCGTGCCGCGCCCTCTCTGGCCTCTCCTGGCCTACCTCCGAGATCGAGTACCTCAGATCCGGCTTTCCTGGGAATAGCTGCTGAGCACCTCTGCCTCACTCTCAGCTTCTTTTTTCTTCCTCCTGGCTTAGCTTTGCCAAGCTGCCAGCTACCAACCTGGCTTCTCTCTCTCTCTACCCACCTTTGCTCCACGGATGAAAAACAAACAAACAAACAAACAAACAAACAAACAAAAACAAAACAACTCAGGTTGACTACTTTACAACTTCCCAGCTATCACAATAGTTGTGAGCGGAATCTCCTGCCCCAAACTCCCCCATACCAGCTCGCCTCCGGCTGACCTCCTGGATATCCCCTGGTTGGAGGCTGCTGTTCTAGCTTCCCTGAGATCTTACATGATTGCTCTGTGCTTTTCCTTCCATAGCCGGGCCCCAAAAGAAGCCCTTTCTCTTTCCCTGCATCTTTTTTTTTTCCTCCTGGGAACTGGAAGCCCCACCTGTCTCCTCCTCCCAGCAATTGGCTCCTGGCCTCCTTTACTGACCAAACCAAGAACCAAATAGGGAACCAGAGTTTAGTATCAGTACCCCCTGCAGGAGGGCATGTAACTCTTTTTTCTTTTTCTTTAACATCTATGTTCTCATCTCGCTTCTAAGAACTAATAAATGTATCAAATAATATTATTGCCTTTCTGTCGGTGAACTAACTTTTCATTCATTATCAGAAAGATGTATCTTCAAATATTTACACATGATTGATAATACATTTTTTTCAGCATTGATTTTTATATCCTTTGAGCTCATGTTACTTTTATGTTAAAATCAAGTAGTACTAAAGATTGACCTAATTTCTTTGGACACTGGAACCTACTTAACAGTATTATGGCTTACAAACTACTGAACTAATTAAAAATGATACTTGATACCATTACATAAAGTATCACAAATTTAAGAAATAGCGACTGTTTTGGAAGCAAATCTTAGTTGGAAAATAATTAATTTTATTTTCGAGATGAATAAATCAGTCTAATTGGCTTACCAATTGCATGTAGCTAACGGTATGGATAACGTCCAGGTATCTCATGCTCAGTATCAAATCTGGAATATTCTAACAGATGAGGACTTTCTCAGAAATGATATGAGAACTGGCAAATGCTCTGATTCATTATCCAAAGCCCTTAGACTTTGAAGTAGACTGGCCAGTACCAGGCACACATTTAAGGTGAAACAGCCCCATGACATGTTCGAATTGGAAGAAGAGGACAGATTGTCTTTCACTTGGAGAAAAGAAATATTTTATATGGGACTTCCATGTTCTGCACACATTCCAGCCCTAGCTAGTTTTTTTTTTTTTTTTTTTTTTTTTTTTTTTAGTGGTGTTGCTGTTAAGCTGACCCTACTTTATTTGGTGTGCTATTAAAGCCTACAGTTGCTTAATGTGATTATTTGGATTATATCCCCTTATCATCACCGGGATTAAAACTAAAGTCTTAAGTCTTAGTTTTAAAGTCAGGTTTTCTAGTAGCAACCAAATCCTGACAGTAAGCCGCTCTTGCTACTCAGCCAACCAGTCATTTAGAACATAAACTTCTGGATTAGACAAATAAAGAATTCAAAGAGAAGGAAGCAATATTTGGTTGAGCTGTCTGGGCTTGCTTTGCTCTTTTAGTATTCAAGTGGACAATTTGTACAATTTCCCTTACTTTGATCTCAGCAGCCCACACTACTGAGATGTAGGCACAAACTATTTACCAATTCCTTCATCCATAGACTTTGAAGAATGGAAAAAAAATTTACCCATTGTGAAATTTCCAGACCTAAAGTGCCTACAGTTATTTGTGCTGCTGACTTGGACCATGGAAGGAGAGTCAGGCCTAGCCAGGGCCATCCCCAAGCCACCCACCCAGCCAGACCTGTTGGCCTTGCCAGCATCATTTCCTGAAAGATATAGCTCATCATGTGTGCTCACTGCCCCCTTAAAAGATCATGATATCCAACCAGGAATCTGTTAATGGAGGATAAGAACACCAGGCAGACGTTTGTATTTTACTTGGAATTGTGGTAACCACAAAATGGTACTGGGTACTTCATGAATCAGATCGCTGTCAAATCCATGTATTCTTTTATTTGGATATACTTCAGTGGCTGTGCTGTTCTTTAGTAAAAGTTGTTTGATGTTCAAAAACCTTGAAGTCATTTAAACTACTTTCTTTCCCCTCCTTTCAAATGGAAGTTCGCATTTTGTCCGCCACAAAGAGAAGCAAGTGCCAAGAGGTCTGAGCTTATTTTGCAAGAACAAACCCACAAACTCTGATTGGCTTCTCAGCTTGGCTAGACACAGTCCCCAGAGTAACAGACATTACATCAAATGGGACAATATCATATCACAATGAAAACCGGGAAGTCAGTGGATTACCTGAACTCCAATATCTTGACACAAACTTTGAACAAAATGATTCATCCTAATTACCTTCAGTTTACTTCAATGTGATAATTAGGGCATAAATTTCTCAGAGATAGTATATGTAGGTCACATGTTTAGGAACCTGACATATAGAAAGAGTTTATGAGGATATTGGAATGATTTCTTTTTATGAAGTTTACTTGCACATAAGCTTATATTAATAAAGACAAATGATCTTTATATGGAAAAGCAGTATGTGAGATTATAGTCTTTCAGGCTTTAAAAATGTCACATAAGGGGTTAAAAATGGCTCAGCATTTAAGAGTACTGCCTACTCTTGCAGAGTGTGGCAGATAACAACTATCACTCCAATCTGAGAACACCCAATACCCACTTCTGACCTCTGAGTTTTCTGTATACATGTGGTATACATGTATACAGACATACATGCAGGAAAAATACACACATAAAATAAAATATCAAAAAATTACATACCTTTCTATCCATTTATATTAATTACATAAAACGAGGGTTTCATTAAGATAGTTTCACATGTGCATGCAACTATCAAAATACATTAAATCATCATCAATGAATATATTGTAGAGAGATTTATTTGCAATATTCAACAGCATGTTATTATCTTTTCTTGCCTTTTCTCCTTTCATGTTTCAGAACAAATTAAAGTCCCTCCCCCCATTTTATGTAAACACAAATGAATAGTTTTGTGCTATTTGAAGCTGCCTCACAAATCTTCCAACAGTCTCCAGTTGTGGAAACTGATGCTCAAAAAAGTGCTACCATTAAAAATAAAATGTGACCACTGCTCTGGTTGTTGAAATGCCACTCAACTCAGGGAGGAATTACTTTTTTTTTTTTTTTTTTTTTTTTTACTATTTTTTGTTGTTATTGTTAGGATCCTGTCTAAACTCCACCCCACGGTTACCTGGAAACAACCAGGTAGGTCTGGCCCACAATAAAAGGGGCTGGTTGCCCTTCCTCTCTCTCTCTTGCCTGTCTTATCCTCTTAGCTTCTCTCTTGTCCTTTTAGGCTCTTCCCTTCCCCCTCTCCCTTCCCCCCTCTACACATGCTCATAGCCAGCCTTTTATTCGCTCCTCCTCTCTGCCTTTCTCTGCCTCTACTACCCTCTTAACTCCCCTCCCCATGCCCTTAATAAACTCTATTCTATACTATACCATCATGTGTCTGGTCCCTTAGAGGGATGAGATGCCTTAGCATGGGCCTGCTGAGGCACCGCCTTTCCCCACACACCCATAGAACATATTCTTGTGCTACTTTCTCTCTTTTTATGATCACAACAGTTATTGTTTTCACCTTTGGACATTGTTTTGATATTTACATGGATTAACAAACAAAACAGACATAATTGAGAAGTTTTTATAAAAACTATACCAATCCAGACAGCAAAAATCTAAAGAAGTAGATTGGACCAATATAATAAGTATACTGTCCAATGTTTACTTACTGAAGACACAATGTTTCGTGAGACACAGGGGAATATCAAGGAACCTGATCAACTATGCTC
Source organism: Apodemus agrarius (assembly GCA_964023405.1). Lineage (NCBI taxonomy): Eukaryota > Metazoa > Chordata > Mammalia > Rodentia > Muridae > Apodemus > Apodemus agrarius. The sequence continues at coordinate 60,687,608 of OZ030022.1, read as the reverse complement.
TCCTCAAAGTTCTATAGCAGTGGCACATCTGAATCAATCAAAAGAGCAATTTTATTGTTATTTTAGAGGTATGCAAAACCTTAGATTTCTATAGTCAAGCAAATCAAGATATAAAGAGCACTTATAGCTGATAAGTAGTAAATGCCCAAATCTATTTTGTTTTGCAGTGCTAGGTATCAAACATATGGCCTTGCTAATGCCAGGCAACTGTTCCTCTACTTAGAAACAATTACAGCCAAATTAATATCCAAATACTTACATTTATTGGAACAAGTAGTAGTAGCTCCATAAAACACTGCTTCTAAGGAAGGACTTGAAGTGTAAGATAGGTACCCTATGCAACACTTTAGTGGTATGAATTCTGCAGCTTCTGAATATTCTCTCCTTTCCACATGCATAGGAGACTTTCCTTTAGGTGAGACTCTGAATGATTCCTGAAGTTTGCCAATCGTCCACTGCTTTCCATCACCAAAGAAGTGCATGAGCAACAGCGTAGACATACTGGATTGTAGAGCAAGATAGAGAATGGGAGACATCAGGATGTAGCTTCCTGTGCCCCTGTATTTCTGGAGAAAACAAAACATTCTCAATCCTTTCTTCAGGTTTCCAGTAGAATCTTGAGTGTCGCTCAAAGAATTGCTACCACCAGAAGGACCCAGTTCTCTAAGAGAAAGTCATTCACATGTATGTGAGTTCTATATGTGGAAACAATGTCACTTGAAAAACTGTACAAACCATGAAAAGGCACATTGAAAGAGATCTACTTCATCTGGCTCGTCTACCTACATGTACATCATCTTATAGATTGTAGAACTCTGTGGGAGAATTGTAATTTATAGATAGACTGTGTTGGAATCAAACACAAAGGCAGCCAACTCCTCCTATAGCTCTGTTTCTTCTCCCCTCTTCCTAAATTAGTCTGTTGAAAGCTGGCATAGGACAGTAGACACTTCTTGATTTCAGATGATTTCTCTCTAGTTGGCTATGTTAATACAGTTGTAGTTTCAAAGTATATTTACTTTTATCCATACTTTATCTAACATTTTATTTTATTCTTTTAAAGATTTTAATTATGTATATATATGTATACACACACACACACACACACATATATATGATGAGTACACTGTAGCTGTCTTCAGACACATGAGAGGAGGGCATTGGATCCCATTACAGATGGTATTAAGCCACCATGTGGTTGCTGGGAATTGAACTCAGGACCTCTCTGTAAGAGCAGTCAGTGCTCTTATCCACTGAGACATCTCTTCAGTCCCTATCTGGAATTTTCAATTTTCTTGGTTAACCCATATAATCCAGAAAATAATAGATACAGAAGAAGAAGTGAACATTGATAAATTTTTCTAACCACAAATGAGGTAGATTTATAGGATGCTCATTCATTTGATATGTGAGATTGGATATCATTAGGAAAATGCTCCCTGATTCTTTTCTTTTTCTATGTGAGGTGGCAAGATTGGAATGGGAAATGTGCAGAGGGGCAAACTAAGTCTTGAATTCCTAGCAAGAAATTTATTAGAGAAGCACTCACAGGAAACAGAAGAGTTTGGGTTTGGAGAAGGAAGAGGAGTCAATAAAAGCTGCCCTAATTACAGCTGTGGTTACAAGACTATTACTCAATGCCCCAAGAATGAGATGAGAGTCTGGGAACTTTCTCATGTATTCTTTGTTTTGATGGAAGGTTGTGCCTAGGAACTTTGATGCACCTGTAGTTTTGGCTAAGCATGTCTTTTGCTTACCCTACTTCCAAAGTCCTAGGAAAAGCCTCCAGCCAAGGTTCAGAGGGCCCAAGGTGAAAAAGGTATCATTTACTGTGACTTTTCCTATATTAAGTGAAAATGAAAACTAATCATATTTGCATCAGGGTGTCCAAAGATTCCCCTGTGGAGGAATTTTTACTGAGTGTCAAAGTGTTTAGTATCAGCATCAGCATCATTCTGTATATTCTGTGTACATGTATAAATGATGAACAATGTCTTTGTTTACTTTCTATTGCTGTGATAGAACACTCTGACCAAAAGCAAGTTAGAAGAAAACACGATTTATTTGGTTTGTAGTTGCAGGTCACATTATTGAAAGAAGTCAGAGTAGGTACCCAAGAAGAATTGGAAATAGAACTATGGAGGAAAGTGTGTTGCTGGTTCATTTATAGACTCACTCACAGCTTTCTAATGTAGCCCAAGACCAACTGCCTAGGAAATATTACTACACAGAGTGGACTGGACCCTTTCTACATCAACTAATAAGCAAGACAATCCTCTACAGTCATGCCCACAGGCCAATCTGACTAGGAAATCTCTTATTTGAGATTTCCTCATTAGATGACTCTAGCCTGTGTCACACTGGCAGTTAAAGGTATCTAGAATAAGCAGTGTATAAATTTGGATAGAAATATTAACTGTACTGTAGTTACAAGTATGCTTTCTGGAAGCAACATTGGGTTTGTATCATTGCTGTTACTTGCTGGGTGAACTTGGTTCTTAGTTTCTTAGTAATATAATAAAGCCTATGTCAACTGTAATTGAGTCAAGTTTAGAGGAGCTTGTTAAAGAATTAGATCAGCCAAGGCCTATGCATGCACTGAAATACTCCTTATTTCCGGTTGTAAAAGAAATCTGTATTGCCCTTTAAATTTCATAATCATGAAGGTAAACTTAAAAATACTTCCTACTGAAGTTTTCCACTAAAAATCTCCCCTTTTTATTTCAAAATCAAACATACACCTTCAGATGTAGGGCTTCACATTTTCTAACATGCCATCAACTCAAGTTCTGAGTTCAACTTTTAACAGACAAGTTTATATGAGTGTGTCTTGAGAAGAGGTTTTGAAAGTCAGGAAGTACATGTTGCTGTTAAAGATCTAGGTGCTGTCAGAAATACCACAATCTACACTAGTCTGTTGTGTCTTGTTTCGTAATGCTGGGAGTGAAACATGCTAACAGTACAGTGACCACTGATTGGATAGGTGTGCAGTGCCAAGAAAGTATCTTGTTGGGTATGTGTCTTTCATATTTGGTTTAGACATCATTCAGCACTCAGATTAAAAGTCAGACCCAATAAGTTAAAATAACACGCTCAAGATAATTTGCAAAACTGGCAGTCTGTGAGATGAAAAGTCTGACACCAATTGTTGGTTGTGAACAATTGGTTTCCTATATTGCTATCAGTATGAATAGTGTATGCTATAGAACTGGAATTTGGGTTGACTCCTCGCTGTCCTGTTTGTGGCGTTGGGTAACTACTCAGCCTCTTTTTCTGCTCTAAGCTTTTTACTAAATGATGGTCTATAAAAGTATAATCATCACTTAATCAAGTATAAGAATAATCATTACTATCCTCTTATGTTGCTTTGAGAATTCTATGAAGTTATCTTGGTACTTGGTAGCTCAGTATTATTTGAATGCAATCATTTAAAGAATAAAACTTTTAAAACAAGAATCTGAGAATTTAGATGAATAAAAATACTAAAAATGGCAGCTCAGTACTTCAATTTGTAATCAATTAATACTTATATATCTTAGATTGTAAAGTGAGATCATTTTCCCCCTTCATACTGTTATGCTTTGTGACCATGTATTAAATCTGTACTATGCATCATGCAGGATTTATGTGTAGGGAATAAAAATATCAAAGTAACATGATGTCTTTATTCATGTTGCTTAAAAATCCTAGGATGATGATCTCTGACTCAGAAATAGCGACAAAAAAATCAAGATGATAACGTCTTTTTCTGTTAGACCCTCTTTTCTCCAAAACCATGCATATCTGTGTTACAGTTTAATCTATTGCTGTCGCTCCCTTGTCACATACGGGAGAGTTTGTGTCCTCCCCAACTCTTCTCTGTGTATTGTGTGCATTTAATGACTGATGGGGAAGAGAATCATTTTCTTCAGTTGTGTAGCTACCGCTAAAGGGCTCGTGCTCCTGTAAATAAATCCCCACCTATGCTTCAGAAAACAGCCCTAGATAATTCACCAGATCATCAGGGGAGAAAAAGCATACACGTAGAAAGAGTAGCTGTGAGGAGGAAGTGAATCTGCAGGAGTAGGAGAGAAACAAAAGAGAGTAATCAATGAGAGCAAATATGACTAGAAAACATTACACACACATATGAAAATGTCAAAATGAAACATTATTATACATAATTGATATATACTAACAAAAGCATTACACATTCTATTTATGATTCAAGACCTAATTTTATGGACTATCCCAAGAATAAGTGTTTCATTTCTTTGATTGAGTTTTAAAGTTCTCATGACTTTGTCTTTTGTCATTTTTTGAAAACTATATGTAAATGTACTTATAAATGCACAAATAGCATTAAAACTATATAGATAGTGTATTTAGCTAAATATGTTAAAGGAAAGGCATTCTAGTATATACATTTCATTTTTCTACAATATCTCTCTACCCAGTATGCATTTAGCAGACACTCAGCTTTGTATTGATTAGATGCTATTTGCAGGTTTTTTTTCCTCATGGTTTCCTTGAATATTACAATAAAAATGAAGGTATGTAAACCTTTGCAATTCCTTAATATATAAAAATTTGTGTGTATGTAACATGATGAATGAAGTCATTCATTGTCCTCTGCTTTTATTAGACTTATAATAAAATCTAAAGGCATTTTAAAGGTAGTTTTACTATTTTTTTAAATGTAGCCATTACTTGTCAGGGAATTGGTTTTAAGACTTCTGTGGATATCAAAATTAGTGGATCTTAAAGGTCTTAATCTAAAGTGTTTGAGTGGTACATAAATATATCCTCTGAAATGCCTTAAATCATCTCAAAATTACTGGCAACACCTAATTCTAAGCCATATAAATATCTGTTATATTGTAGTTTCCGGGACCAATGATAAGAAAGTCTAAACATGCTTGGTAACATGGAATTTTTTTAAAAATGTTTTTGGTCTATAGTTAGTTGAATCCATCAACATAGAATTTACAAATATAGAGGGCCAACTACCTCAGAAAATGAGGGAGATGATATAGTAGTGATGGACAGAAAGATAGAGAACGACCCTTCTTTAAACTAACCTGTTTAGTATACTTTTAAACACTAAGATTTTCTACATAGTTTTCCCACAGAATATTCTTTCTTGTAATAAAATCTCTGGAGGGAGAAAGAAGGAAGGTGAGAGGGGAGAAAAGATAAGAATCCGGATGTGTGTTTCTCACAGAGTAGGAAATGTTGAGAGACGTTGACCTAGACCTGAGGAGCTTATCTTGCATACTTGTTAATCATGTGGAAGAGAGAACTAACAGATTCTAAATGGCTAACAGAACACACACCATACCATGCAAAAGGGTAACAAGGAATCATGAAAGCCAGGCACCGAGTCTTGTAATTCCATAGTTGTTTTTCTAAAAGTCTACTCATGGTATGGAAAGCAAATCGAAATATGAGGTAAACATTCTAAACAGTTCTGAGATGAGATCACACTTCAACACTAACATATTTCTCTCTAGCATCTCCTTAAAAATGTTTCAATCTATTGCTGTTCAATTCATAAGAACTTTTCCTCTTCCCTTGTTACTATTCAAACTTCTTTTGGATCTTTCAAATATGCTTTTCCAAACAAAACACAAAATTATATATTTCAGATGTGAATTCTTGATATTAAGAGTGAGATTATAATTTAGGGTTTAGAGATAAGATACTGAAGTCAAAATTTTTACAGAGTATACTTCATCAAATACATACCATTTAATAGCCCCAGTGTGCTTACATGATGGTCACTATGCAAAATTAATTATTGTTGAATTATTTTGCTCTTGAGAAAAATCTATTCATTTTTATGGCTCTCTTCTTAACATAAACCTGGAAGCAAGCTTAATTTTACTACAGGGATGGAGCCTGATATACCTAAAATTACAAATTTTATATTTGGAAAATATCAATTACATCCTATCTAAAACAAAAGCATTCTTGAAATATAAGACCAGTATTTAAGAGTTATATGATAGGCCAAACATGTTTCATATAAATCTTATGTATGCCAAGCCACACAAGAATAATCAATATATAGCAGGGCTTGTTAATAATGCAGCCAATTAATTTAATGACCATAGGTATTTAGACTTGACTTTCTGAGAGACAGAATCAATTAAATAATTTATAATCTCATGTAAGTTCTTTCATTAGCTTCTTTGATGACTCAATTTTAAAAGATGACAAATGAGCTATTAATATATTATTTCTATTGTACCTATTTTGTATGTCATTCACATTATTGATTCATGTTAATAATCTATAAAATGTTATTTATTTTATATATTGAGAAGTGCATTGCACAATTTAAAACAAAATCTTCAAATTTAATTATACTCTGAATTACCCTTTTACAACTTAAAATATTATATTCTCTTCATTTCATATGATTTATTATCAAATTGATGGCTGAAATGTATAGTAAAACCTTAAAGAATAAGCTGGCCATTAGATGGGCTTGTTTGTGTATTAATGTTTACAATACATAGCTCATGTATGGACAATTGATTTGTGCTACAGAAAATCGGGTCATCAATGTGATGCAAAATCAAATGTGGCATTATCTTCTCATTAGCTTTCATAAGACTAAGGGTGACAGTGACTGTAGAGGTGGTCGGGATTAATGACATGCTGACTGAGAAATCATTAACAATCTGATATGGAAAATGAATATATACAGTGTTATCACCCTTCCTTGCTCTTAAGTGAAGACAAGAGGCTTTGTCAGTGAGATTCCTATTTGTTTAAATGCATGCTGTAAAAATTCAGTGTTTTTCTGCTGGGATCTCTCTCTGTATACAACCTGTCCATTAGTCACCTCATATATTTTGTTATCACTTCATACTTTATTTTCTTCCTTTGACCCTAGGAAAAGTCCCAAGTAGTTCTAAAACCCATTAGTATCTCTGAACACTCACACAAAAATCTATAAATGATTTCTTAATGGTCCTTACTAATTAGTGTTAAGCAATCTTGGACTGGCTAGAAGTCATTGTATGGAGACTTGGAATATCTTTTAATGTTTAAATGTTCTTCTCTCTTGTTAATAATACTATTTCTCTTAAATGTACAGAAGTAATTCAACATGTTGACCACCCAATTAAGCCTCTAGAATGACTGTACAAGTTCCATCTTCACTCATCATTTGGAATTAGACTTTTTAAAAAGAGTCCCAAGCTAATCCAGTGTACAGAGAAGGAAGATAAATTGTTCTGGCTACTTTTCTACTCCATATTTCTGCTTGGTCCTTTGACTAAAGCAGCGATAGACAAAATGCTTAGGAGTACTGCTTTTGGGGCAGTTTTCTGTTCTCATGAGTACTTGTGTACATTACAAATAATCCATAGCAATGTAGGATGTTATACAGTAGAAAGATAGGATTCAGAATAATAGAGTTCAAATTTTAATTCTATAGTGTTCTGACTGAGTGCGTTCAGGAAATCACATGTAAAATAGAAATACACACTAATAGTGACTTCTGACATTTATAGAGAATAAATGACATAATAAATTCTCAGTACAATGTCCCTTACATAGGAAAAACTCACAACACATTATTCATTATTTTTATCCTGCTTTTGTGTCCAAGGAAGCACAGTGACAAAGATTTCTTACCCTCAAGGGAAAAATCTTTGCATTGCAATATCTAAGAAAATATAAAAATAGTTCAGGACAGACTCCTGAAATGAGGAACCAGGCTTTTCATTAAGATCTATAAATAGAACATGCACAGTTTACTGAGGCTTGCAAGGAGCCATCAGAAGCTAAGCAAATAGACGCTACAATACCCTAATTCCCACACTCTGAGAATCTTCACGGTCTCTGTACTTGACATACAATGTCAAGCACAGTTGCTCAAAGTTTTAACACTTCTGTTTAGAGACTATGAGACTATTTCAAATCAAGTTCTCCTCCTTTCTGAGTTTATAGATGAAAATAAAATTTCTATATATTCATACTCACTAAACACAAATAGTTTTGTGAGCAAAAGTACAAGGTGTTCCCACAAAAATGGACCTTTTAACTCTGTAGTTGTCAACTGAGTATCTTACAATTTTGAAATTAATAATTTAAATATTTAATTGTTTACTTTATACTTGAAGCTATTGTGCATCTCACCATTTGAGAACATTCTTTTGCTAATCTACTGTGATTCTGACATGATTTGAAAACTACAGATCTCTATATTACTCCTACCTTCTGTCTGACTGAGCTAGAAGTTGGAAGATCCCATGATACCTACCCTCCTTAGTTTCAGTAATTTGCTAGCATTGTTCACAGAAATTAACTAAATATATTTACTACTTATATCATAAGAGGGTGATAAAGAATATAGATTAATTATAACAGATTAAGAGTTACAGAGGACAAGATCTGTCAAGAATTCATTTGCAGCCAATTTGTCTCAAAGGAAGTTGAGATATGCCACTCTCAAATGTAAGATATGTAGGCATACATTTTTTCAACCTACTCTAATAAGCATCAATTTTCCTCTCTAACCCACCACCCACAAGAAGACGGGGAAAGAAAAGTTATTAGCACACAGGGGAGGTAGACTGTTTAGAAATAGTTCTTTGTTGGACAGTCTAAGCTTGATTGTCAGGATAGCAGCAGTTCAGTCCCATAGCAAACACCAAATACCAATCAGCACCTGTAGTCCAGTCCACTTGGCAGTCACCACATGTGAACCAGCAAGGGCAGTTCAATACAGAAGAAACTGCAAGGCTCACCAACCTGCTCAAAGCAGCAATAAGCCACAGGAACCCTCATAGAAGCAGGGGGGGAGGATAGGATAGGGGATTTCCAGAAGTGGGGAGAAACTGGAAAAGGGGATAATATTTGAAGTGTAATAAAAAATTCCAATAAAAAAAGAGAGTTGTTTTTGGCAAGTTTCTCTTTATAGCGTCACCACAAGAAGAGCTCAGCAACACAATGTAAGACAAACCAATACAGGCATGTAGTTAGCAAAGAATAGTGAAGCAGAGCAAAGCTTGAGCTACCACTGCTTGTGGAGTCATATTTATGTTCCTACTGAACAGCATGCATCCTTTTACATGTTTGCTATAGTGTGATGATTTGTATATGCTTTTCCCAGGGAGTGGCACTATTAGGAGGTGTGGCCTTGTTGGAGTAGGTGTGTCACTGTGGGTGTGGGCTTAAGACCTTCACCCTAGTTGCCTGGAGGTCAGTCTTCTACTAGCTGCCTTCAGGTGAAGATGTAGAACTCTCAGCTCCTCCTGTACCATGCCTGCCTGGATGCTGCCATGTTTCTGCCTTGATGACAATGGACTGAACCTCTGAGCCTGTAAGCTAACCCCAATTAAATGTTGTCTTTTATAAAACTTGCATTGGTCATGGTGTCTGTTCACAGCAATAAAACCCTAACTAAGACATATAGTAAAAAAGCAAAACATCCTTTCACATGTGTCTGCTTCAGCAAAGCATTCTTTCATGTGTCTTCTTTAGCAAAACATCCTATCATCCATGTGCCCTAGCAAAACATCATTTGACATAACTGACTTTCAAAAGAAACCAGAAGTTTCCACTTCACAGGTAATATTATGATTTCTTTTTCATTGTTTTCTTCCTTCCTTTCTTCCTTCCTTTCTTTCTTCTTTCTTTCTTTCTTTCTTCCTTTCTTTCTTTCTTTCTTTCTTTCTTTCTTTCTTTCTTTCTTTCTTTCTTTCTTTTGTTGTTGAGGTAGAGCCAAGAGCCTTAAACATGCTAGACAAATGCTATACCCACTGAATTATATCACTAGATTTATATATTCTTCTTTCTTTTCTTTTTTTTTTTTTTTTTGGTTTTTGGTTTTTTGAGACAGGGTTTCTCTGTGTAGTCCTGGCTGTCCTGGAACTCACTCCGTAGACCAGGCCGGCCTCAAACTCAGAAATCTGCCTGCCTCTGCCTCCCAAGTGCTGGGATTACAGGCGTGTGCCACCACACCTGGCTGTATTCTTATTTCTAAAAAAAATTAAAAAGCAAGTGGGCTATTGGAGGCATCAACTATTATAATCTACTGTAAGGATGGTTTCATCCTATATAGCTTTGGGCACAATGGGCGTGGTATGGAGCTCTAAGTCTTTTCCCTACACAGAGAGATCTACTGCTGTTTAGGGTTTATCTTTAATTGGTGTTAAAATATTTTCACTTCCAATTTTGACCACTATATTGTGACCTTTGGTCATCTCTTCTAGAAGTTTGGGGGAAAGGTGAGAAGCTATAGCAGTGGAGGATACTCATTCCCAAGGAGCATGAATGGTTGGTTCCTGGGAAAGAAGTTCACATGGTCAGATATCACCATTTATGGCTTAAAACTTCTCCTTCTGCATTAGTTCCCCCTTTGACTATGGCATCAAAGAAGAAAAATAGTAGCTGTGCTTGTGAACATAGTATAGCCTTATTCCATGTAAAGTCAGACTTCTCAGATTTAAATAAAATAAAACACTTTTAACTTTTGTGAAAAGTCTCTAATTTCTAATGAGGTAAAATAAGTTCTGCTTCATATGCATTTTGGAAAAAAAACAGATAATGAATACAGAGCACTTAGTGCACTTACTAGATCATTTTAAATGATCAACAAATTGGATTTTTTTTCTGGCTAACATTTTGGAGGCACTGTTGATTCTATAGTAGGATGCTAATCTAAGGATCTTGCATTTTCTATGAGTTAAATGTAGTAGCAGTACTGTCCTTAGGGAGTTGCAGAAATAAGGGAAAGGGCTTAGTACACTTAGCGCTAGAAGAATGATAGCAAAAGGTTATAGTGTATTAAAAATTTCCAGTAATTAGAATTTAATGAATGACTACTTGTTATGGCAAATAAGGTGAAGAGACTTTTGTTTGGTGGCTTAGCAAAATTCCTTTGTTTTGGACCTTGGATTCTGTTACAGAATACATCTTGTCCTTCACATCTGTACATTGAAACCCTAACTCCTGTGCCTCAGATTGTCATAATATTAGATATAACTGCTTTCACAAACTAGTTTTGCTTATGTGTGTGTGCATACATCTATTAACATATGGGTACTCCCAGATGCTAGAGCTGCATTTGAGAATAATTTGATCTTGATCTTGTGCCTTCTATAATCTAGGGCAAGAAAGTTGAATCCTCTGGAGCTGCTGTTATAAGTGGTTGTGATGCACCTAATATGGTTTCTGGGAACTAAACCTGGATCCCCTTGAAGGGCAATGAGCACTGAGGAAAAGCTTCTTAGGGGAATCTCCATCCTGGTCATGGTTTGATTTCTATTGGTTCTCGGAAAATAGGACTGACATTTTGGCTTCATAATAAAATATGGTTTTACTGCTTGTTTGTGTGGTTTTTATTTTGAGAAAGTCACTAAAAGTGAGAGTCCCTGCATCTTAATCATTTCACTAAGGAAAAGATGATTTAGAAGAGGATCCCTCTTTAAAATTAATCCATCATTGACATAGAGGTCTAATATCGAAAATATACAAAGAACTCAAGAAATTAGACTCCAGAGAACCAAATAACCCTATTAAAAGTGGGGTATAGAGCTTAACAGAGAATTATCAAATGAGGAATCTTGCATGACTGAGAAGCGCTTAAAAAATGTTCAATATCCTTAGTCATTAGTGAAATGCAAATCAATATGGCCCAGAGATTCCATCTCACACCAGTCATATTGGCTAATATCAAAAACTCAGGTGACAGCAGATGCTGGAGAAAGAGAAACATTCCTCCATTGCTGGTAGGATTGCAAAGCTGGTAAACCTCTCTGGAAATCAGTCTGGTGTTTCCTCAGAAAATTGGACATATTACTACTTGAAGACCCAGCTATACCACTCCTGGGCATATACCCAAAAGATGCTCCAACATATAACAAAGACACATGCTCCACTGCTCCACTTTGTTCATAGCAGCCTTATTTACAGCAGCCAGAAGCTGGAAACAATCCAGATGTCCCTCAACAGAGGAATGGATACAGAAAATATAGTACATTTACAAAATGAAGTACTACTCAGCTAATAAAAGCAATGACTTCATGAATTTCATAGGCAAATGGATGGAACTTGAAAATACCTTCCTGAGTGAGGTATCCCAGTCACAAAAGAACACACATGCTATGTACTCACTGATATGGAAAAAAGCTCGAATACCCATGATACAACTTACAAACTATATGAAAGTCAAGAAGAAGGAAGCCAAAAGTGGGTGGGAGAACATCCATGTGGAGGCAGTGGGGAGGCGGTGGGATGGGGGGTTTTTGTAGAGGAAACTGGGAAGGTTGATAACATTTGAAATGTAAATAAACAAAATAATTGCAGGGTGATGGTGGCACACGCCTTTAATCCCAGCACTTGGGAGGCAGAGCAGGCAGATTTCTGAGTTCGAGGCCAGCCTTGTCTACAGAGTGAGTTCCAGGACAGCCAGGGTTATACAGAGAAACGCTGTCTAGAAAACAACAACAACAACAAACCAACCAACCAAACAAAAATAATCAATAAAAAAAGAACTAAGAACATTATGGAAAAGGGTGCAGAATGATTTTAAGAGCCAAAGGACCAGGAACTCTGTGAGACTATGGCATCTGTATATGACAGGGAAGCTACATCTATGAAATTTGAATAATATGGCTGCCTGAATAAGACTTGAACAACCACACCAACTTATATGTTAATGTGGATAAAGGAAATCAATGAGGCTCCACCCCTAAATGAAAAGCCATAAGCAATTAACGATTGGAGAGAGACTGAGAATTAGTCTTCCCCAAGGATGAGCCACCTACATTGAAAACCAATGAGAAGTGGTCAGCTCTAAAAGCATATAATGCCAAATGGACTCAGCATATACAAAATGAGATCATGAATTTAAGACAGGGTGGAGAGCATGGAAGGAGGAAATTATTTAAATATGGTACACATATATGAAACTTAAAAATAAGGTTAATTAATATAAAAGAAGCACATGTTCATCTGAAGTTAGCCATGGTGGTTCACACTTAGGACTCAGAAGATAGGTGCTGGAAGCTCAGAAGTCTGAGGCCAGGCTGGGCTCCAAGAGACCCTGTCTATACAGCAGAAGCTTGGAGTTGAGGAGATGGCTAAGTTGAAAAAAAAAGTGATTATAATTCAAATACATGGATTCAAATACGTATCCCTTGAACCTATAAAGAAGCCAGATGCTTGGCACAAGCCTCCAAAATCCCAGTACAATAGAAAAATCCCAGTACAGGAGACAGACAAGAGAATCTTCATAAGGTTGTGTTTTAGCTAGCTGGACTGAAGAAAAGATAATAAGAAGGTTCAAACAAGGGTTGTATTCTTCCCCCTGCACCTTTGATATACAATGTGGCATATACTTGCCATGGCATGTTCACACACATGAATGTGCACACACACACACACACACACACACACACACACACACACACAGGGGGGGGAGAGAGAGAAAGAGAGAGAGAGAGAGAGAGAGAGAGAGAGAGAGAGAGAGAGAGAGAGAGAGAAACTAAATTAATTAATGTAGAAGTGCATGCTCTTTGAGTTTGTGTGGGTGGAATTTTGGAATTTTTTTTTCTCTTTGTCTACACTCCACCCGACTCTATTCTAATTCAGAACACCCAAACTGGGAGTATACTTAAATAATAATTCCTTATTAGGGGGGAAGGGGTCTCAAATAATTTTTCCCTTAGTCAGCAATTTCCTTTTCTCAAAATAAAAAAAAAATCATGCTTGTGACCGACAAACATAAAATCTGTAAGCACTGATGTTCTGTCAAGTATCTGTCATCTCTCTATGAAAACGCCATTTTTCCTCTCAGAGAGTAACAACAAGCGTATCCTTTGAAACACTGGTTTATGTTCATTCTTCAGGGGAAAAAAAAACATAGCATTTTATTGCTTTCTTTCTAAGCCAGGATGGCTCAATTGTGAAAACCTTTATTGTTGAATGGGGAGATGTATGGCTGTCCTTGGAGAAATTTCTCCAGCAAGTAATTTCCCTGCCAGATCTGCTTCTTTCTCACATCATGCTGTGTCCCCTCCTTTCTTTCTCGACCTGCATCTCAACTTGGCTTTTCATTTAGGTCAGCTAGTAGCAAGTCAGCTAAGAGTTGATGAACCGAGAAAATAACCTACTCCATTCCTTATCAGAATCTATACTGAAGATACCACCTTCGTGTTTCATAAGAAAGGAAACTGGTGACCATAAGTCTGTGGGTTAATTTCTGGGTCTTCAATCCTGTTCCATTGATCTGCTTGCCTGTTCCTATACCAATACCATGCAGTTTTTAACACAATTGCTCTGTAGTACTGCTTGAGGTCAGGGATATTGATTCCCCCAGAAGTCCTTTTATTGTTGAGAATAGTTTTAGCTATCCTGGGTTTTTTGTTGCTCCAGATGAATTTGAGAATTGCTCTTTCTAGATCTATGAAGAATTGAGTTGGGATTTTGATGGGGATCGCATTGAATCTGTAGATTGCTTTTGGCAAGATGGCCATTTTTACTATATTGATTCTGCCAATCCAGGAGCAAGAAATATTTTTCCATCTTCTGAGGTCTTCTTCGATTTCTTTCTTCAAGGACTTGAAGTTCCTGTTGTACAGATCTTTCGCTTGTTTGGTTAGAGTTATGCCAAGATACTTTATGTTGTTTGTGGCTATTGTGAAGGGTGTTATTTCCCTAATTTCTTTCTCAGCCTGCTTGTCCTTTGAGTACAAGAAGGCCACTGACTTGCTTGAGTTAATTTTATAACCTGCCACTTTGCTGAAGTTGTTTATCAGCTGTAGAAGTTCTCTGGTGGAGTTTTTTGGGTCGCTTAGGTAAACTATCATATCGTCTGCAAATAATGATAGTTTCACTTCTTCCTTTCCAATTTGTATCCCTTTGACTTCCTTATGTTGTCTAATTGCTCTTGCTAGAACTTCAAGTACTATATTGAAAAGATATGGAGAGAGAGGGCAGCCTTGTCTAGTCCCTGATTTTAGTGGGAATGCTTCAAGTTTCTCTCCATTTATTTTGATGTTGGCTACTGGTTTGCTGTAGATTGCTTTTACTATGTTTAGGTATGGGCCTTGAATTCCTGCTCTTTCCAAGACTTTTAGCATGAAAGGATGCTGAATTTTGTCGAATGCTTTTTCAGCATCTAATGAGATGACCATGTGGTTTTTTTCTTTCAGTTTGTTTATGTAGTGGATTACATTGATGGATTTCCGTATATTGAACCATCCCTGCATAAAGGAGCCACAACCATCTGGTGGAATAAAGATAGCCTTTTCAACAAATGGTGCTGGTTCAACTGGAGGTCAACATGCAGAAGAATGCGAATTGACCCACTCTTATCTCTTTGCACTAAGATCAACTCCAAGTGGATCAAGGACCTCCACATAAAACCAGACACACTGAAACTATTAGAAAAGAAACTTGGGAAGACCCTGGAGGACTTGGGCACAGGGGAAAAGTTCCTGAACAGAACACCAATAGCTTATGCTCTAAGATCAAGAATCGACAAATGGGACCTCATAAAATTACAAAGTTTCTGCAAAGCAAAGGACACTGTCAGAAGGACAAAACGGCAACCAACAAAGTGGGAAAAGATCTTCACCAACTCCACATCCGACAGAGGGCTGATATCCAATATATACAAAGAACTCAAGAAGTTAGACCGCAAAGAACCAAATAACCCTATCAAAAAAATGGGGCACAGAGCTAAACAAAGAATTTTCACCAGAAGAAATTCGGATGGCCGAGAAACACCTTAAAAGATGTTCAACATCATTAGTCATCAGGGAAATGCAAATCAAAACAACCCTGAGATTCCACCTCACACCAGTCAGAATGGCTAAGATTAAAAACTCAAGAGACAACAAGTGCTGGCGAGGATGTGGAGAAAGAGGAACACTCCTCCATTGTTGGTGGGATTGCAAAATGGTAAAACCACTCTGGAAATCAGTTTGGCGGTTCCTCAGAAAATTGGGCATGTTACTTCCAGAGGACCCTGGCATACCACTCCTGGGCATATACCCAGAGGATTCCCCTGCATGCAATAAGGACACATGCTCCACTATGTTTATAGCAGCCTTGTTTATAATAGCCAGAAATTGGAAGGAGCCCAAATATCCCTCAAAGGAGGAATGGATACAGAAAATGTGGTATATTTATACAATGGAATACTACTCAGCAATTAAAAATAATGAATTCATGCAATTTGTAGGTAAATGGTTAGACCTGGAAAATATCATCCTGAGTGAATTAACCCAATAACAAAAGAATGCACATGAAATGCAATCACTGATAAGTGGATATTAATGAGCCCAGAAGCACTAAATACTCAAGACACAAATAGCAAGTCAAATGATTCCCAAGAAGAAGAAAGGAGAGGACCCTGGGCCTGTAAAGATTGCATCCAGTTTAGTAAAGAAACCGAGAGGGGAGGGGGAATGATTGGGGAACAGTTGGGGGGGGAGAGGAACTATGGGAACTATGGTGGGTGGGAACTGGGAAAGGGGAAAGCCTTTTGAATGTAAACATAGAACATAGAAAATAAAAATTAAAAAAAAAAAAAAGAAAGGAAACTGGCTCTGATTTACAAGACCTCTACTAGTAAGTGAAAGAGCTGAGGTTGAATGCCAGGTCTGGTTCCTGCCCCTAGGACAGGGCGCCAAATAGCTGCTGTGGGCCTGAGGTTTATTTGTATAATAATGTACATATTTTCACATTGCTCCAAGGAGTGAACTTTCTGTTAATGTTAATGACGCCATGATAATCTGAGACAGTGCAAGTCCAGGAGGCAAAGGTCTTCTAATGTATCAGCAAAAAAGGTAAATGCTGAGACCTTTAGGACAGTCTTTAAGGCTATGGAAAAGAGCTCTAAATACATAAGTTCAATTTATATATAATTTCTCAGCTATGCAAAATACAAGGATGCAATATAAATTATGAAGGGCTTCATGAATCTAAAGGAAAAAAGGCAGCAGTGCTATGGGCCAGCTTGTAAGAAAGGTAGAAAGGCAGGCAGATTGCTGAGTTCAGGTCAGCCTGGGAGACAGCAAAATTTGGCCAAGGTGTGGTAGAAATAGTAATTCCAAGGTAGGAATTACCTAGCTTATCCTCTGTACTTAATAAAGGCACAGATCTCTGAATTCTTTTGCCACGTTAAAGAAAAAAAGCTTGTTGTCTCCTAAGAATCAAAAGGTAATACAAAGGGAACCTGGAGTAAATAACTGAATTCATATGTAAATAAAATACTGGGTTGTGAGCCTAGCCTTTGACAGCAGAGCCACCTCTCAAGAAAATTAATTCTCTGGAGATCTCTGAAGAGCAAAACATCTCTTTAAGAGTTTTTTTCTTAGTATTTCTGACTTGGTCAGAAGAAGCAATAACCTTTTTATAGCCTCCTGACTTTGATCAGAAAAGCCAACGAACTATACAGACAGCAGTTACAATTTTTTGTCTGCAGGGAGAGCTGTCTCAACCAGAGAGTTTTTAGAATAGCAAGAAAAAGCTGCCTAGAACACAGCAGATTACTCACATAGACACACACAGACATATACAAACCCACACACAGACACAGACACAGACACATAGACACACATATACAGAGAGAGGGAGAGAGAGAGAGAGAGAGAGAGAGAGAGAGAGAGAGAGAGAGAGAGAGAGAGAGAGAAGGACAGAGGGAGAGAGGGAGAGAGGGAGAGAGGGAAAGAGGGCACGCGTATGTCTGGAAAGCCATCTCAGCAGAGCCTATGCTGCCAGCTTGGACCCACAATCTGACTTTGAGTCATTCTTTTAGCCACTCAGAGACACTTCTACGCTGTTTGGGAGAGTTTCCTGGTCACTACTGTGTAATCCAGGTTAGCTGGCATGCAAGCTTTCAGGGATTTTCCTGTCCCCACTTCATATCTTGCCACAGGCATGCTGGGATTACAGACACACACACACACACACACACACACACACACACACACACACACACGTCCATGTCTGGTTTCTATGGTGCTGGGAGTCTAAATTCAGGTCTTCATTCTTGTCTAGCCAATGCCAATGCTTTCTCCACGCAGACAGGCATCTCTCCAGCTCTGACTGGTTTTAATGGGAGCACTGCTGTGTGTGGTACCAGGTGGTGGTGGATCACCCCTTTAACACCAGCACACAAAAGTAGAGGCATGGTCTCTGTGAATTTGAGGACAGCCTGGTCTACGGAGTAAGTTTCAGAACAGGCAGGTAGGTCTCCCCAAAGAAATCCTGTAACAAAGAGAAAACCAAAACCAAATCAAAACAAAAAGACAGATGACATGTCTCTCTCTCTCTCTCTCTCTCTCTCTCTCTCTCTCTCTCTCTCTCTCTCTCTCTCTCTCTCTCTCTCTCTCTCTCTCTCTCTCTCTCTCTCTGTGTGTGTGTGTGTGTGTGTGTGTGTGTGTGTGTGTGTGTGTGTGTGTGTGTTCTGCTCTGCTCTAGGCAGCTTTTTCTTGCTATTCTAAAAACTGTCTGGTTGAGTCAAAGGCTAAATGGAAATTTATCAAGTAGAAGATGACAAAAATGATTGGCAAGTCACAGCTTCTTACTGACTTTTCCTATGACACTTGAACAAAGAAGAAGTGTGTAAGCACAGAATATAAAGCCGTTACCTGGTGCTCATGGCCGTGTTAGTTATCAATCCAGTGGAAAAAAATTGGAACAGAAAAAGAATAACTAAAGACTCAATAATAAATTATTCTACCTATTCCCATAGCAACAAAATGTCATTGAGTGACCGACAATTGATGCTACAAAAAAAAAAAAATAGAAAAGAAAGGAAAGCTTTTACATTCCTAGAAGGTGTTGCTAGGCGTCCACTAGTATTAATTAGTTTCCCTTTGAACAAATACTATTCTGTTTTCCATGAATAAATCATGTCTTATCCATGACCCTAAACTCTGTTAATTTCTAGCCATACTCTGACGAAAGGAAAACTAACACCAGTTGAAAGAATGTTCAGCAATTTCCAAGCCTGGATCTTTGTATAGGGTATTCTTGTCTACATCCTATACTTTGGCAGAGTTTTTCAGATGACTATCTATTAAAGACAAAAGAGGCCACAGCACCTCCTTAGGCATTTGGTGGAAATCGTTCTTCTCAACTTGACATTGTGCCTGACCTGTATGTCTTGCAAAGGCTCTATAATCTGAGCTCTATCAGGGCATCTATGCAGCCTGTATCCACGGAGTCAGAGGTCCCCAGATGAAGACTACAGAATCGCAGCATGAACCCTGATGGTGATGATCTCGTGGTTAGACTTCACCTGCTTGCTCAAATGGGTGTGAGAGCCTATTCAGAAGGGCTCCATGCTTGTTCTTGTGGCTGGTTTCCATATATATTCATCATTCCTTCTATACCTCTCCAGTTCCAGTTACTAAACATACTATGGCTCTTCATGGTTGAAAACACACTTAGCCTAACCATGTATTCCTTGATCTCCAAACCAAGTGTGTTACCTCCCACACCCAACTGTCCTCCCTTTGAACATCTGTGCTTTTTACACAGTAATCTTCGGGGTGCTTCTCTCCACATTCTCTCTTCTCAATATTAACTCAATACAAAACATGCTTTTTCCTTAAGAAACTGTCTATTCTCTGTTCCTTTTTCTCTGCTAGAACTTAGATGCAGTCTTTCCACGTGTGGTCCTGACACAGCAGTAAAATCATGTTACCCCATTTTTGCTGCATATCACAGCTATGTTTCTTTCAAGACATCATCTACCCTGGTCTCTCTGTTCTTTAGAAGCCTGAGGAAGAACCTAGAATCTGCGGTGTTAGCTGTAAATTCTTTGCTATTTTTGAAAGTGTCACATAAATCTTCATCAAATTTATCAACCCTCTTTCCTCCTTCCTTAAACATGTCTCTAGTCGAGACAAGACAGTCTTCATACACTTCACCAAAAGTGGTCTTATTTTTAGCTTTCCTATCTCTCCTCACTTTAAGGTTTATAGAATATTTCAGTTTATCTGGATCCTGTTCGTTAAAATCTAATCTCAGCTCATGACCTTTTGTGATGAGGTTCTCTGGTCTCCATAGTCCAAAAATTTGATGGAGTTTCACAACTCAGTCACACTCTTTTATTAAAAATTATTTTATTTAATATTCATATATGTATATGATGTTTTAATCAAATTCTCCCCTCCATTCTATTTGTGAAAAACAAAACAAAAAATAAAGGCATATTGGAGAGGAGGAGGCAGGCACAAATGAATGCAGGAAACATCAAGAAGTTAAAAGCTTGAGCTAATCCCAGTTTGGTGAGTAAAGACTTTGGCCGTATAAGCCCAGAGATCTGAATTTGACCCTTAGAACATACATAAAAGTGGATAAAAAGAGAAGTAACTCTACACAATTGTCCTCTGACATTCACATGTGTACCGTAGCATGCACTCATGCAGGCCAGCACACACAGACACACACACACAGCACCACCACCACCACCACCTCCAGCAACAACAATAATTTCAAAAATCAAGGAAATGATGTCTCAGAGTCTATTGACACCCTTAATTCAGGATTTTTGATTTCCAGAAATAGAAGATATGACACCTATGCTGTTGTTCTAGGTCACCAGATGTGTGCTAAAATGTATCTCAATAGCATTTTATAATACCAGGCTAAAAATAATTGGTGAAGAGGACACAGAGGGAAGCAGAGGACTCTGCTACTAGAGGTAATTCCTGTGAAGCTGACAGAAAAGGACAGAATCTGCATGTTGGAAAGGATAGCTTCCATAGAACTTTAACAACAAGCAAACTTTACAAAATATAGACGGAACAGTTACAAACAAAGGTTTGAGAAGCTTTGATGTCACGAGCAGAATCTATTCTATACAGGGAGAATAAAAGATTAGTGATACACCTTGAACAAAGAAAACCAAGTTATATTCTTGTGAGAAAACTCTGCTAATTAAGGTCAAAGTTCACCATGACATGATAGCCCTTGGACTTCTTGAAATAGGAGAGACTGCCTTTTTTTAGTGGGAATTCCCATTCTCTGACTTTGGGGAATTCTAAACCCTCCAGACATGCCTCTTTCTCAGGAATGTCACAGTGCCTCAGTTAGATTGCAGGACCAATTTCCTTTCTCCTGACAAAACTTGTTCAGCCAGCACCTGGGATTCCTGAAATGCTTCTTCATGCTAATGAGGCATTCCAGGTACCCTAAGAGTCCAGCCAAAGGCCATTGCCCATCCTGGGTGTTTCTGCCCTCACTCCCCAAAAACTTTATAAAGACTCCAATTATTCACCATAAGAAATCACAGAACTTCTCAAACTTGTTCAACATCTCTGCTCCCACCACCCTCATGGCCTGTATTGGCCAATGATCCATGAGAAGGGGAGACACACATATTCTGCCCATGGATTTAGAAGTGGAAAGCAACTATAAAGTTATTCATCGAAATGGAAGGGTTTGGCACTTCCTATCTATCTGATTGGAAACTGCCTAAAGGCTGTAGAGCTCTAGGCGTTCATGTATTTCTAGTTTTCAGGGATCTCTAATCTCTCTCTTAGCACAGGATATAGGCTATGGCAGGCTATATCCTGAGTTCTCCTGAGTTCATACATTTCATGCTAAGCATGAAAGTAGAACTATGGGGAGGGCCAGTGCAAATTCTGAAGGGTCAGTGAAAACCTTTGTTTTTCTAAAGCCTTTTCAAGCTATTTCAAGGTCCAGTAATACTATGTCAGTTCATAATTGGTTATCAGGAGTGAGATATAGTCAGTGATCCCATGAAGAATTTTACTTAGAAACTTCTTTGAATTTTCCTACGTTTTGGAGTTCAAGTTTAATATAATAAAGGTTCATAACCTCTAATGAAGGTTAGACTTCATTAGAGAGAATAAACTCTTCACACTAAAAACATATATTTGTATGTATTATTTATATCAAATGTCTATAGATTCTAGAAAAGCTAATTTTCTTCATTATTTGTTTTGCATTTTTCAAAAGTTCAAAGTTAGCTGACCCATATCTAAGTAATAAATTCTAAGCAATGTTATGAAATTTCATTAAGTCTACCATTAAAAACGCTTTTTTAAAAACAAACACATACACATAAATACTACTATAATTTTTAACTTTTTATCCTCAATAATACTGGGTAAGAAGTCTGAAATGTGATTTGTAGCCTCCTGATACTCTTCATCACTAACAATTAATGGGCAAATCATATACCCTGTATCGAACAAATATTTTACATACATAGGCATTTGTGATAGTTGTATGGCTTTTCCTGGAGAGACATGAATTATTGTGTATTTACCCACGACTGGGCATTGATGACAAACCAAGGAAGTAGTTTCATCCAACCATTATTTAATGAACTAGTGAGTTTGTTGGGTTTACATACAAGATAGTAGGTGGGGAAGGAACCTATGTGACTCAATGATACCTGCAGGGCAGAAAGTCCAGCTCATCAATGCTGAATGCCTGGAGCTCTACAGCCTTTACGCAGCTCCATCCATGAAAGGATTTCTTCTCTACAAACAATTGATTACTGCTTTTAGAATCTTGAGAGGAAACCTTGAAAATCTGTTTCATGAAGTTCTTGAATCTTCTGAATTTTATTAGCTTCTTGAGTCTTATGAGCTCTCTCCACAGAGGGAAAAGTTTCAATCACAACAGCGATTCTGCAAAACCATTCTGTAATCTGTTAAAATAGGTTGATTATAATTACCCCAACTTTTCACACAGTCCCCATGTCTTCATGCTTTAAACATTTCTTTCAAGGCTGGCTTATGGCTTGACCAGGTGATTTTCTCTCACCAATGGGATAATAATGAACTGGATCAAGCAGGGGCTTAAAATAAACACTTGTATATTTCTGTTCTAGCTCTTGGACATCCACCACAGTGAACAGGCTTGGGTTAACCTTACAGAAAAACAATGGACACATCGGGAAGAGCCACAGTGTCTTCATTCTAGCTTCCCTTTTGGACAGTTACAGAAGCCAGAGTGAGAACTGCTGAAATCAGCTCCTTTTAGATTGCAAGTGCTGACAGATGATGACTATTGTTTAAAAAGCAAAATTTTAAGCTACTTGATTATTTGCCAATAGTTAATTAGTATCATGAGCTCATGATATTATTCTTATTTTATATATGAGCTAACTAAATTTGAGAAAGATTGGAATGTTGTTCCAAATCTTGCTTATACTATCTGTCTATAAAACCCATGAACTTACCCATATGTGAAAAAATTCATTTGGCAAGCTGAAGTAAATAGTTGAATATATAAATCAATGTGTAAGTTTGACATGAATCATATATATACATACATATATATGTATTATATTTTACATATCTATATTATGTGAGTATGTGTACATGGGTGTGCATGTGTGTGTTTGTGTGTTTGCATATATCTCTGTGGTGTGTGTTAAATGTTACAAAAATTTATTAAACTATATAATTATTTTAAATGAGTACATAAATACCCACAAAGCATGTATACTTGGCATTAAATCTGATATTCTGAAAATTCCTCAGGGTAGAAATTGAGCATTAGGAGCATCTTTTATGCTTTAGGGTGCTTATATACCTTGTTATTTAAAGAATTAATACTATCCCCTTGTTCCTTTTCTTATAATGGTCATTAAAAATGTTGAGCATATGCATTACCTCCATGTGTATATATCTTAAATGAGGAATGAGGAGAAAGGACAAAATGTCCAGTTAAGAATCACTTTTAGATTTTTCAAAATATCAGGTTCAATGCCAAATATGCAATGATTGTGGATATTTATGCATTCGTTTAAAATAATTACATAGTTTAATAAATTATTATAACATTCCTGACACCAGCTAAAATAATAGTACTTTGTCATCTAGTACTGACACTGAGAGAGTTTAGCCATGCTGACTCCATGACAACCAGAAAAAAAAAACATAGCCCTTGGGCAGCCAATCAGGATGTGCCCTGACATCTTGCCTGAGCAAGAATTTACTCACAAAAAGTTCTAAAAAGACCCCAGAACCATAACCAATCCCAGAGATTAGCTCCTGTGCTCCAAACACCTGTACCCCTAGAGACAGAGTCACCCAATGGGGATAAAGATCACCTACCCCTCCCTGGGATTCCCCTAATTGGCTCAAATGGGCAATTTTGATGAATGGTAGACCCCCTGGGTGACAGGTTTCTGCGGAATAAATGCTTTTTGCTTTAACATACTAAATCTGTAGTGTTATTCTTCAGTGATTCACAACCCTTACAACACTCCTCTGTACATTACAACCTTTTCCATCCCCTCAAAAGTAAATTCTGTCACAATTTTTATAGTAATCCCTTCTTAAATTTCTGTTTAAGAAAGAATCAAATATGCAGTCTTTGTTGTTGTTGCTGCTGCTGTTCTTAGAGTATTTATATTGAACCAAATGAAGAATAGCTGCCTTCCCAGAAGTCCAAAGAGTGAAAACACCCCCTTTCCTTGGAACAAGCAGGTATAATAAAGGGTCCTGATATGTCCACCACAGCTCAGGGTACAGGCAGACCAGGAAGGCACCATCCATTGAGGGGAAAAAAGGAGCATGAGAGCAACTGCAGAGGGTTCACCCCTGCTGAAGATCGATCCGATAGAGGAAGTAAGGTTTCACAAACCCACCATAGCCACTATGTCCAACTAGAGAATGGGTTCCCAAGTAAGTCTGCGGTTCAAAGTCGCAATTTCTCACTTGGATCACCAAATATGTATTTTTGGCACTACAGTTTAGCTGTATTCATATGTTTTAAGTACATTCTTTCACTCTATTTTTCACCTAAAGAATATATTTTTTTTAAATCTAGGTTGTTGAAAAGTTTGGGATATTTAGTTATTTGAGTCCCAGAAACAACAATATATGATAGGAACACATTTTTAGGAAAAATTAAAACATGCATATAATCAACCAATGTGAAATAGAGTTTTAGACTTAAAATAGTATTGCCATTTTGGCCAAAAAAAAAAAAAAAAAAAAAAAAAAAAAAAACCCAAACCAAACAAACAAACAAACAAAAAACACGAAAACCCTGACTGTCTTCAGTTATCCTCTAGGCCAAAGGACACATTTTATTCAACAATGAAATTAATAATTCTGTTTCAAGCAATAGGTTTTGATTAGCTTTCAAGGGAGCTATTAAGAATGGTTCTTTTCTCAGTCCATACTTGGTAAAGAATGACATAATCATGTTAGTTATTTGTGTTTCAAGTTTTAAAAATTATAAATAAGATATAAAAATGGATTTTCCTTCAGCCTTGTCTTTTTGCCCAGTTATTTCTCATGATACTTTCCTCTCAAATTATGAAAAAAAAATCAAATTCATTATGTTGGATCACAGAGCTATTGTTGGGGCTACATTTCTATCTTTCTCAATTCTGTACTCCAGCCAGAATGAATTTGAAAACCACATGGCTTAGGGTATAGTAAAGAAATTAAACTATTTATCCTTTTGAAGTTGGCAGGTGAGTTGATTGCCTGGAAATCCGAGTAATGCTCAAAACCCAAAACATTTTTGATGATTATAATAGTAATACATATTCATTAGAGTGAACTTTCTGAAAACACGAAACTACAAAGAAAAGGAAAAATCTGTAGAATGAATGCTTGCCTTATTAGTAGTCCATTTTATTTTACCATCTTAGCATATGGATTATTTATCACTTTCAGGACCCATGCATTGTTGTCACTGTCATTGCTTGATCCTAGCCAATACCATTTTCCCAGCTTGTATTGCTGGTTTTTCCTTTCTCTTACCATTTTAAAAGCAACTTTTATTTGTCTGATATAATTGTTGTCGCCCAGGCTTACTGCCTCTCTCTGCTAACTTAGGCCTAGTCTTGGAAGCTTCTACCCTCCATATAATCTGATCTAGGACTAGAATGTTTTCAGCTTCTCAGGCTTAAAGCTGAATAAGCTCACCCTCTTTAGTTCTTTCTGTACTCTGGCTTGCTGGTTTAACTCAGCTGTTCTGGCTCAAACTCCTCTCCAAGCTCACTGATTCAGTCTAGCTTCTCACTTGTCCTCTTCTGAATTGCTCTGCTTGGCCTCAAACTAACTTTGACAATACGTTCTAATCTTCTGTCTCCTTCCCATTCTCTGCTTTGTTTTGTCTTCATGTGTGTCTGACTGTTCTCCCTCTGAAGCTTGTCTCTTTAATTGTCCTGGTAAAATTGCCTCCTTCCCCCTCAAATCCCTCTCCTTTAAGTAGGCACCCTTTCTTCTTTCTTCCTGTGATAATTATGTATATCCTATTCTGTCAAATCTTTCTCTGACTCAACACTTTGCCATTCAATTAGACATCACTTCCACATATTGGTTCTTCCTTTTACAAGCTAACTTTACCTTCATTGCTTGGGATTAAAGGTGTGTGGCTAAGGGCATTGTTTGTGTTCCAACCAGAGGGACCTAAACCAAAACTAGAAACAGGTGTTTTTTCCAGTAAACAATACAATCTCAGAGTTCGCAGTATGATCAAATATCTTGCAACATACCATATTTTTTTATTGTTGAGCTAACTTGTAAGCAATCAGCCTCCCTTGGAATGTTTGCTTTGATAGCTTAATGAGAATGGCCCCTATAGTCTCATATATTTAAATTCTTTTCTCCCAGTTGGTGGAACAGTTTGGGAAGGATTTGTAGTTTTTATTGGAAGAGATGTGTCACTGGGGCTTGGGCATTGAGGTTTCAGAAGTTCAGCCAGTTCCAGTTAGTTCTATCTCTCTTTGCCTGGAGTTTGTAAATCAGATACTAGCTCTTAACTAATGTTTCAGCACCATGCTCCCAGCCAGGACAGCCATAAACTAATCCTCTGAAACAGTCTCCAACTAGTGCTTTTCTTTATAAGTTACCTTGGTCATGGCTTCTCTCCATAGCAATAGTACAGTGACTATGGCACCCACAATATGCTTTTGCCCATGTAAATGAAAGTTCCTGGGAATAAATACACTTTACAGAGAACATTCTGATAGGCTGATTAACTGATCAGAATTCCAGTGATGTGGAGAGAGAGTGGAATGTTGCAAGTTCAGGACCAAATTACTTTAGGCCATCTTTGACCCATTAATTGCCACTTATTTTCCTCTTTCATATGTGACCTAACATTTTTATGAGAATTGGGTTTCTCTTTGAAATGTAAAAACAGTGTTAATTCCATTGTGAGACAATAGGATGACTACCACAATATTTGAGCCAAAATTCAATGTGATCTTTAATTAAATACTGGCCGTGATAATGGACCCTGGGCAGGTCCATTCTGGAGATCCAAATGGAGATCAGTCACAACATTTTGCAAAGGCTTATAATGGTGAACCCAGAAGACTGTTTCACACCAGATCCAATCAGGGGCAAGGAAATATTCTGTTGTATTCTTCCTAGCATGTCTTCTGACTACATCTAGTCAGGGGCAAACATGCATTCTGACATATTTCCTGCATAAGTACCTCCCACTGACATGTAACCCAGCAAATTTGATGTAGTTGAGTCAAACTTGTTGAAGGGAGGGAAAACATGTAGCTTGTTGTATATACATAGCCTCCAGCATTTCAGAAAATATCTGTCCTTGGGCAAGGGGTTTACAGGTTAGAGGCATTTTTGTTTCATGGATCTCTTAGGCACAGTAATTAAAACTTGAAACTTTGGCTCTCACAGTAGAAACCTTAGTTTATGTAAAGGAAGAAGTTAATAAGGTTGCATGTGACAGTTATGGTTGATTTCCTCACTTCTCTTTTTCTTCCAATCTGGTTAAGAATGTCTTGATTTACGTTTTCTTTGTTGTTAATATAACACTTAGTACAGGGATGGAGAGATGACTCAGTGGATAAGAGCACTGAGTGCTCTTCCAAAGGTCCTGAGTTCAAATCCCAGCAACCACATGGTGGCTCACAACCATCCTTAATGAGATCTGATGCCCTCTTTTGGGTTGTCTGAAGACAGTTATAGTGTACTTACATATAATAAATAAATCTTAAAATAATCATTTAATACAATTGTTATCATACTGGAACATGGAATTCAGGGTAATGAGAATCTGTGTTTATGTGCCATGGCCACTCATATTTGGCAATGACCTCTAGTCTACTTTGAAGCTGAAGTTAACATTTTAGGTGAACATCCATAATGTTTGGGTTAGATCATTCCACAAGACCTTTGAACTATCATGATCATTCTTTCAAAGTGGGAAGACCTATGACCACAATAGTGTACATGTTCAATTAGGAAGTAAAATAATGTTACTGGACATAGGGTCATAGAGTATGTTCCAACTAGCCAGGTTTGGCACTGATCCTAATACATAAAAATGTCAAATTATCAGCCACAATGAGAAAAAGAGCACTGAGATCCAATATGCCTAAGGTCAATCTTTGGAGCCCTGACATGAGGGTATGGTTTAAATAGAAGTCAAAATTTAAAACAAAACAAAACAAAACAAAATAACAACCAAACTAAGTAAGCAGTTTGACTAAGATGGCTCCTACAAATCATTGTCTGTGCTCTTAAGTCTCTCCAAGGTCATCTGACAAGATGTAAAGTCTTTTGTAGGAGATAAGTGACAGTTCTTTTGGCTGCAAGTTTCTTCTCTGGGTGCCCTTAAGGCTTCAGTCTTTTTTTTTTTTTAATCTTGGCAAAGCTTACTTCATGAAGTAAAATTTTTTGAGATCCATTGTTACAACAATATGGTAACTAAAGAGAAAGACAGAAGGCAAAATAATAGCATCAAACCTATGAATTTGTAGCTCAGACTAATAATCCTTCTTCTTAATCTGTCCTTAAACTCAGGTTAAAAGAGAACTGATTGGCAATGGCAATGGATTTTCTAAACTTTACTGTGGCTCTGTGTCTTTGAAAGAGCTCTGAATTTCTCTTATATGAATAATGTTAGCTGGATATAATGATGGTATATAGCTTGTATTATCTAGCCTAGTAAAAATCACATGAATTTTAGTTAATAACTATAATGAATTGTAGTTGGAAACTGAAAGAATTATATATCATCCAAATAAAGATGACTAATGTATAATGAGAAATCTAAAACATGGAAAAATCCAAGTATTTAATTACTTGAATTTTATCATTAATATTAATATTAATAGCTGAGATCACATTTTAAAGCCATTGATGAAGCAGGAGAATTCCAAGTGTCCATTAAGTTTCA
Source organism: Apodemus agrarius (assembly GCA_964023405.1). Taxonomy (NCBI): domain Eukaryota; kingdom Metazoa; phylum Chordata; class Mammalia; order Rodentia; family Muridae; genus Apodemus; species Apodemus agrarius. Next base: position 60,658,487 of record OZ030022.1, on the reverse strand, counting down.
TTCTGAGTCAGAAGACATATAAAACTACATGTGCTCATTTCCAAATAATTTGTCATGCACAATCTATTTGTGTAATGATTTAGAATTAATTTAATTTAGCTAATGAAATATGCATTTGAGATAAGAATGCACCTTAATTATAGAACAAGCTCCAAGAGTTCATAGCAGAAAGCCTAAAAATAGGTAGGTTTTCAATAAATTCTTAGTGAACGAATAAACATAAATTTACACAGTTGTCCTGGGAAAGGATACATGATACATTGCTTTTTAATTCCCCTAAGAATGATTTAGGGATCAAGTTGCTATAGTATCACCAAAAGTTGTTAAATTCATTTTAAATATTATTACAAAATTCCTCACTCTAATCTGAAAGATGATGACCTTTTAAAGCTAGAAAAGCAATCATGAGGACAAAACATTTCTTAATTCACTTATTTATTGATATGGTCAACAAATATTCATGATTCTTCTTTACACTCCTGTCCCCATCTCTATTCTTAATTTTAAGTAGTCAAAGCATAAAGTAAAAGATATAGTTTCTTTCTTATAGAAGTTTTAATTCTATGGAGAAGACAAGAAATTAGTGCATTTGTGGAGTGTGTAGGTTATTATAGTTGAGTCCTCAGAGACTCGTGTGTTGAAGGGTTGGTTGAGAGCTAAGGGTACTGTGGAGAGTAGATGAAGACATGAGTGCACCAAGCTCACCGATGAGTTACTATATTGAGTTTGTAGATGCATGAGTGTAGTTGCTGGAAGTGTCTTACAGGTGGCAAAGCCTTGATGGGTATGCTTTGCCTCCGAGATAATTTTTTCTCTATTTTTGCTTCCTGGCTGTGTGAAGCATGTGGCCTCTGTGCCACATTTTCCTGGCACCATGACATTCTGCTTTCTCTCAAGCCTAAGGGATGGAATCAGCTGATTTTGGACGAGAACCTCGTAACGGCCCACAGTTACATTGAACAGGTTACCTGGAAGAGAAGCTGGGGATGTGTGGGAAGGCAGTGAAAAAAGATGGAGACTAAGACAACACCAGCTGTTCAAAGTCTCAAGGTTTAATGCAGAACTCAGAATTTTAAGGTTTCAGGCAATATCCTTCCCCCAAACTCCAGCATGTGTTCTGGGGAACTGGTCTGTCTCTTCACTGGGCGTTGGCTCCACTACTCAGTTGGTGGGGCAGGTTACCTGCTTAATTCAGGAATTTGTTTTTTTTTTTCTTTCTGCAATGTCAGAATTTATTATGAACAGGTAGTCCCACCCGACAATGGTGGCATATGCCTTTAATCCCAGCACTTGGGAGGCAGAGGCAGGCAGATTTCTGATGTCGAGGCCAGCCTAGTCTACAGAGTGAGTTCCAGGACAGCCAGGGCTACACAGAGAAGCCCTGTTTCGACCCCCCCCCAATTTTCCTTGATAGCCTTAATTGAGGCAACAAATTAGTTTCTTTATCCCAATCTTAATTAATAAAATGCAGATCATGTATTGTAAATAGCACAGTAAAAATCTATCTGCCTGCCTATCTATCTATCTATCTATCTATCTATCTATCTATCTATCTATCATCTATTTATCTATCATATATCTTTAAACCTACTTATCTATATTTTATCTGTATCTATCATCTACCTATCATCTATAGCTCTATACTACCTACCTACCTACATACCTACCTACCTACCTACTTACTTACCTATCTGTCTGTAGGTTATAGAGGGCCACAGCAGAATTCAAGAGCTTTCAAAGGCCTGAAAAGGCAGGAAAGCTGAATTAAAATGAACCAGGCTTGTGGGTTGCTGCTGCTGCTCCTCCTCCTCTTCCCTCCTTCTGTGGCTGCGGCTGCTGCTGTACAGAGTCAGGCTGCCTCTGCCACCACGGAGGAACAATGAACTTCACCTTGGTCTAAGTGCTCCACCCTAGGTGGAGGGGATTTTGGCTAACACAGGAGTTCCCGCTCAAAGGCTCTGAGAGGAACTTCACCTTGGTAAATGTCAAGTTCCTTCCCGGTAGCATGGCACCCCAATAAGGCTCTCTACAGAACCTTGAAAACAGTGAGCTAAAATAAATCCTCCCTCCATTAAGTTGGTCTTTGGTATTCGATCAGGCTTATACAAAGCTGACAAATACACATTACATGCTGTTGTAGAGAAATATACCACACTAAGTCTATGGTTCTGAGGCATAGTAGACATCATACAGATCATAGTCATACAGAAAGCTTTTTCAGATAGCTAGACCTAACTCAATAGTTTGGATTAAGTAGATCCAGAAAGGGGCCTGAGAACTTGTATTTTAAACTTTCTGGTGATCCAGGATCCTACTTTAAGAAACTTTAGCTTTAGATCAGACAAGCTATTAATCAGGCCAAGGTAAACCTTGTTAACAAAATTAAAAGGAGGCAGGATACGTTATTAAAGTATTGATTGATGTACCTATATTTCTTCTTTCTCACTTTTTAAAGAAGAGAGCTTGGTCTTTAGCAATTTTTGGCATTGTATTTTGCAACGTGTAGGGTAAAATCTTTGAGCTTAAGAGTTGTTTTTTAAACACTTAACATTGCATCTCAAGCAGCTTGTGCCTGGTGTCCCAGTGGATAGGAGATTGTTTTTGAGTTCCAGTAGGAAGAGAAATTTTGGCTAATCTAGAGAAATGCTTAGTCTATAACTAGAATTCTATGATTGGATGATTAGTTTGCCTTAGTTAAGGTAATTTCCTATGTACAGTTGATATTTGAAGAGACACCTCAAAAGGGGATGGCCCTGGGCATGAGAGCTCTGAGTTGTGCTAGTCTCACTCCTAACACACAGGAATGGTAGAGCTCAGCAATCAGACTTACAGGGACTCTACAAACTGGAGAAATAAATTGAAATCTCATAGATCCTAAGTAATAAGTAATAAATGGATGGCATATTCTCCTTCAATAATATGATGTCAATGGGCTTTATCTAATAATCTGATGCCACAATAATAGATGGTGTTTTTGCTAGCTGAATGCAAAAGAGAAGCATGAATATGAATTTAAATACTAATTATAATGACTAAACATTGGGGTTTTTTTTTTTTTTTGGTTTGGTTTTGTTGTTGTTGTTGTTGTTGTTGTTGTTTTGTTTTTTCGAGACAGGGTTTCTCTGTATAGCCCTGGCTGTCCTGGAGCTCACTCTGTAGACCAGGCTGGCCTCGAACTCAGAAATCCTCCTGCCTCTGCCTCCCAAGTGCTGGGATTACAGGCATGCACCACCACCGCCTGGCTTAAACATTGTTTTTTATATAGCAAAGTTTTTAGACTCATATTCTTGTTTTAGTTAATGAAGATAAATATAAAAGAAATTTCAAAATGGTAGATTACCAATTCATATATATTTTCTATGAGTTTTGAGGAATAAGTCTAACAAAAACTTTCAGGGTCTGATAAGATAACTTAGTGGCAAAGGCTCTTGCTGCTAAGCCTGAGAACCTTTCAATCCCCAAAACACTTGTGGTAGAGAAAACTAACTTCTCTTAGTTTTCCTCTAACCATACCCATACTGTGGCTTAGGCATGTACACCCCCCCTCCTCACAAACACACAGACACATATATGCTCACACACTAAATGAACAGATAAATGTAAAAGAAAACGAATTTCAGACTTTATATACAGGGCATACTTGTTAGACTAAGCATATGACTCACTGGTAGGACATTGTCTAGTGTGTCCCAGGTCTTTATTTAACTGAAATGACTATTAGGACATTGTCATATCATCTAAGTACATGCAGGCTAAACACTGTCTTTAGAATTAGTGATGCAGTGTCCTAGTGAAGAGACATTGTAATGCTCTGGTGGGCAGAACAGGTTCAGAAACTACCTATTTAGATTAGAGTGTGACAAAACATCATGATAGGATCCTGGTCAGTTGATTAAACATTTTGTACCTAGTTTTGCATTTGAAAGATGAGCATAATATTAATTTCTACATCTTGGGGCTGTCCTGAAGATGTAATAAATCATTCCATGGTCCTAAAGTGCCAAAATTCAACATTAGTGGCCACATGAGCATTAGTCAGTTTGTGTGGGTGATTATCACAAGACTGAGTTTTAAACAGGCAGGAATGTGTCCTTTAGAGCATATTCTCCTAGGAGGCTTAGATTTATTTTTAAAGAACCCACTACAAGCCCAGAGTTTGGTAAATTGTGATCTCAGGAGTGACTAACTCAGATTCCGTGCACTTATTCAATATACTATGAGTGGCAGTTTTAACACTAAAATTGAATTACTCTCAGGATATTTAGGCGTTGGCTAGCTTCATTGCTCCAGGAATCTGGTCCTGTCTATTCATTTTTGTCCTTCGTGACTCAGGTTATAAAAATAGCTTTATCTGACCTAGGGGAAATCACAGCACACCTCTTTCCTCCACTCAATGTGTGAACCACAGAATATTCCTTGACAAAAACACGGGGTGGAGTTCCCTTGCTTATTTCATCATATTAAACATATGTATGTTTCATTTATACTGGGATTATAGCTGACTTTCTTGGTTACAGCACATAGGGAATGTTTTCTCCAAACAAGCTCTGGTTCTTGTAACTCACCATTTCTTTTTTGATTTTTTTAATTCCACTAGCAATTTGGAGTGGTCTGCTTCCTTGTGCTGTATCTCTGTTTCAGTCTTCAGTACTGAGTCACCTAATTTCAGAAATCTTTGCCTTTGCTTTATGTATTAGAAGCAATCATGCAGTCCCAGAAGGCCTTCCTGGAAACTTCCCAAAATATCTCAACTTTTATTTTGGTTTTAGTTTGAAAAAATTACAGGCAAGTTGGCCTGGGTTCCTAATTTTGACTGGCCACCCAACTGAACAGTGCCTTAGAGATCTGCTGTTAGAATCTTTGGCAGAAGTCTGTAGATACATTAAATTTCACATAATCAATTTGCCATATCAAGGCTCCTAAATTGCAACTTTTTATTTAAAGGAAAAATTTCTGTGACCTGTATTTAGGATGACTATTTTCTTTCATTTTCTTTTTTATCTTAGCAATGAACTGTGGTTCCCAGTGTAGAAATACAAATAGTATAGCATCGGGTATTTGTTAAGCAAGAAAACTAATTTAGAAGCTTATAGAATATTTGCCAATATATTTATTATACTTCTACAGAGAGAATTTACTATTATATCACAAAAAAACAAGATAACTAAGTTCCATTTTCTTTTTTAACACAGTTTTAAAAAGTACCTGTGGAAGGCAAACTGAACTTCCCATTCCCTAAAGATCCCCAGATCTTAATCTCAGAACCAGTAAATATCTTACTCCAAACATGTTCTAAATTAGAGATTTTGAATTAAGATTATCTTGGATTCTCTTGCTCCATTTATTATAATCACAGGAGATCGGAGAGTCAGAAATCAGGATTACCAGTTTAGAATCGTCAACCCTCTGTCTGACTTCTTTAGCGTCCATTAGACTTATGACTTCTAGGACTGTAAGGTAATAAATTTGTGTGGTTTTAAGCCACTAAGTTTGTTGTAATAAATTACAGAAGCAATATGAAACTAATATACTATGCAAGATCATCAAGTTGCCAGAAAACTGGCCGAGTGACCACAGCCACATGTCAGAAGCCAGTGTAGATTAACTATGTTGGCCCAGACCAGCAGAACCAGTCAGGCTGTCCATAGAAAACATGTACTCTAATAATAAACTTCTTTATTATTGGGGCTGATTTTGAGATTTTTGTTTTTACATATTGGTGATGATTTCTTATACATAAACAACTACCTGACACATCTCTCTTTAAGTTCAAAACGAAAAAGTAAAATAAAACAGAATTCACATTCAGTTACTTAAAAATAAATTTGGGGCTCCAGAGCTCCCAGGGACTTTGGGGAACCCATGACTCCAGTTGTATATGTGGCGGAGGATGACCTTGTCTGGCATCAATGGGAGGGGAAGTCCTGAGTTCTATGAAGGCTTGATGCTCCAGCATAGAGGGATGATAGGGTGGTAGGGTAGGAGTGGGTGGGTGGATGGGGGAGCAACCTCATTGAGGCAGGGGGAGGGTGGATGGAATGTAGGGGGATTTTGGTGGGGAAACCAGGAAGGGGATAATATTTGAAATGTACCTAAAAAAACCTAACCAATAAAAAAAAAAAGAAAAATAAATAAATTTTGGGGCCAGTAACATGGCTCAGCTCAGTTTGGGGTGCCTTACACCAAGCTTGATGACCTCAGATAGAGCTCTGGGATCCACATGGAGAGAACCAGCTCATTCAAGTTATCCTCTGACCTTACACATATGATGTACACTACACATGCTACAGAAATATGCATGCACACGCACACACACACACACACACACACACACACACACTAATGTAAGAAAAGAAAAAAGAGAAGTTTAAGAATTCTTGCAGACTCCTAGGTAGACTATTTACGTCTGAAATTATAAATGAAGGTTTGATCTATACGTGTTTTAATGCAAACTGACTACTGCTACCTGAATAACAATCACCAAGACCCCACCACAGAAATCTGAACTTACTTCTGATTCTAATGAGCCCATAATTTTATACCTACCTGCTGGTCTTGACTCGATACCACATTTCAGAATCCATAATTTCAAAATAACATGCAAATGAGAATACTTAGCTTAGAGGACTGTCTTGAGGCTGAGAAGTTAACAAAAATTTTATGTTTACATGACATTCCAAAAGTATTCATTCCTATAAACTAAGTAGCAAGGAGATGGGGGCAAATAAGATGGCTATATGAAAATTTGCAATAGCGCTGTGGTGTAGATATTGTTATCATTGTATAGGCCTATGTTGAAATTTCAGGTGTAAGTTGTATTTTGCCTCCCACCAGTAGTCAGTTGCTCCAGGTCTCCAGTTGTTAATTTTCTGACTTAAGGTCTTTTTACCTTTCTTTACCAGGTGGCCTTGTTGTGTTTAAACTTTTTGCATCAAGACAGTTTTCAAAAGGTCAAATCCAGGTACTGGAGAGTTTGCTCTGTACTTAAGAACATTGGCTGCTTGTCCACACAACCCAGGTTTAATTCCCAGCACCTACATGGTATCTCACAACCATCTGTAACTTCATTTCTTGGAATAAGTGAAGTCTTTGGGCACTAGATGTGATATACAGACGTTCATGCATGCAAAACACTGATACACATAAAAAATAAAATGGCAAATCCAGGGGTCCAGTGAGACATCCAGGGGCTCTGTAAGTGTGAGGTTCATTTACTGCTCTTGTAGAGGGCCTATGTTCAGATCTTAGCTCACAAAAATCTATAACTTCAATTCCAAGGGATCTAATGCCTTCTTGGGGATTTTGAGGGCACTCCATGCATATAGTACATATACATTCTAGCAATTTATTGATACATACACATAAATAAAATTAAATAAAGATTTTAACGGGGGTATGTGCTCCACTATGTTCATAGTAGCCTTATTTGTGATATCCAGAAACTGGAAATGACCCAGATGTCCAATGGAAGAATGGATACAGAAAATGTGGTTCATTTACACAATGGAATACAACTCAGCTATTAAGATCGAGGTCATCCTGAGTTTTGCAGACAAATGGATGGAACTAGAAAGTATCATCCTTAGTGAGGTGACTCAGACTCAGAAGGTCTGAGTTATGCATGGTATAAATTCACTAATAGTGGATGTTAGGGAAAAAAAGTACAGAGTACCTAAGATACAGTCCACAGAACTCAAAAAGGTCAACAAGCTGAAGGGCCCACGTGAGGACACTTCAGTCCCACTTGGCGGGGGGAGAAGAAAGCAATCACAAGTAGGGAGAGAGGGACCTAAGAGGGGAAGTGGATTGGGGGGTAGAGTAGGGGAGAGAGAGGAACCTGATCTTGTTTTGGGTGAGGAAAAAGGATTGAAACCCTTAGGACTAGCAGAAAAAAAATGGAAACAGGCAACTTCAGAAAACAGGAGATTGGGGGACCCTCCAGAAGGCACTAGAGACCTGGAAGGTGAGAGAATCTCAGGACTCAAAGAGAGGGACTTTAGATGAAATGTATGACAGTAGGGAGAGGGGACTTATAGAGACCACCTCCAGCAGGAAGACAGGGATGGGGGGCCATCCACAGTCACAACTCTGACCCATAATTGTTCCTGTCTGAAAGAATTACAGGGGTGGAAATGAAGAAGAGGCTGAGGAAAAGAAAGTCCAGCAACAGGCCCAAAGTGGAATTCAGTTCAAGGGGAGGTCCCAAGACCTGACACTATTACTGAGGCTATGAAGCACTCACAAAAAGGCAACGAGCATGACAATACTCTAGAAGACCCAACAAGCAACTGAAAGAATCAGATGCAGATAGTTGCACCCAACCAATGGACAGAACCAGCTGATCCCTATTTTTGAATTATGGAAGGCTGAAAGAAGCTGAGAAGGGAGACCCTGTAGGAAGACCAGCAGTCTCAATTAATCTGGACCCCTGAGATCTCCCAAACACACGACCACCAAACTGGCAGCATACACACCAACACACATACAGTAGAGGACTGCCAGCTCTGTGTACATTCAGAGATGATGCACCTAACCCTCAAGAGACTGGAGGCCCCAGAGAGTTTAGAAGTTAGGTGGGGTCAGAGGTGGGACATCCTTGGGGAGACAAGGGGTTGGGGATGAGGTATGGGATGTGGAACAGTCAGAGAGTGGATGGGGGGTTGATAAAATAGGAAGTGTAAAAAATATTAATTAATTAATTAAAAAAAAATTTTTAAAAATCTTTTTCTGCCTGAAAAAAAAAGATTGTTAACAGGGGTACATCCAATTCTAGCAACAACTCTTTTAATTGTTGTAAGAGTCACTTTCAAAACCTCAGCATGGTTTGTTTAGATTTTGGAGTATGCAGCTTTCTTCCTTCTTATTGCTTCCCCATGCTCTCTCTCTACTCAGGCTGTACTGACATTAACATTTGTGCTCAGTATGTTAGGCTCTTAGCACTTCTGGAATCTCACATTAGATAATTCTCATATACCCTTTCCTTCAGTTTTATAACTTTTCTTGACTGGTTATTTACATTGCTTCCAATATGTATCTTTCTTAGTGTACCATTTCTGTGAGGAGACACCATTACCAAGGCAACTTATAAAAATAAAATATTTATTTGGGGCTTGCTTACTTATAGTTTCAGAAGCTAAGTACATGGTTATCATGGAATGGTGGTAGCCAGTAAGGCAGGCAGACAGGCGTGGTACTGAGAGCTTACTTCCTGATCTGTAGGCAGCAGGCAGAGAGTAAGACTGGACCTGGCATGGGCCTTTGAAGCCTCATATATTTAAAGGTGCCACAGCTCCTAATCCTTCCCGAAAAGTTTCACTAACTTGGTCGGACCAAGCATTCAAACATATGAGCCTAGGGGGACCAATCTCATGAAGTCACCATTGTGTTTTCTTTAACTTTCTTGTCTTTCTCATTTCTCACTTTGGAAAGCTCATGTTGTAGAATGTCTTGTCCCTGTTTGATTTAGGAGTTCCTCTCTTCTGGAGACTGTCCCCATCACAGCAATGATCCCTTAAAGATATATATCTATATCTATATCTATATCTATATCTATATCTATATCTATATCTATATCTATATCTAGATATAGATATATATATATATAGATAGATAGATAGATAGATAGATAGATGGATAGATAGATAGATAGATAGCAACATCCTTCCCATTGCCCCAAGGTCGGCATCTAATATAAAGTGGATGTTCCTTTTAATTCTGCCAACAATTTGGAATTGTGAACAAGAAGTTCTAGAACCTAGAAGGAGATGGATTAGAAGCATGTTGACAATTCTCCAAAGCAGTGTCTTAGCATGTAAGGTATTCTATGGTACCCTTCAATGCACTCCTCTTTCTTCCTAAACTAGTCAGATCTGGATCTGGCTCTAGTCTGCTTAAGAATTCTGCTTAAGAATTTCTTATTACTCATTTATTAACACCTTGATATTTCTGAAGTGTTAAGGGATAGACATTCATTTGTTCTAGCTTTACTTTCTTAAATCCCTTTTTATGTTTTCTAGACTATCAATGCAATATCTCCTTAATGACTATTCCTTTGAAACAAGTCAGCATAAGGCAAATCTGTCTACAAAGATTCTCCATGGGTCAAGGCCCCAGCTTCTTTTGTGCTTTTCTCTACTTAGCTAAATCATCTCTTTGGAATGTCATAAGAGGACATTCAATCCTTTGTTAAGAGACTTGACCAACCTCAACTATTTTATCCTGCCTATGTATGCTGAAAAATTCCAGAGAACAACAGACAGAATCACATGGGATTTTGGCTTGAACCAAATAAAACCAGTGTGGAATGCACAAAATAAAGATAGTTTGTCAGAGTGGTAAACTAAATGTCACAAGCATGGAACATAATCATTTTACTGTGAAATTTGTTCTTAAATGTCCTATTGATTATGTGTTCTATTCTTTTTTTTTTAATGCATCCTTTATTTTAATACATGATTTTTTTTAGAGAAAAAGATTTTAAAACTTAATTCATTGATAATATGTAAAATTACTACACTTTTACATAAATACAATGCTTCAAAGTACTAAATCAAAGATCTAATATAATTACAAAGAAAAATTCAAATAATAACATCAAAGATAATTAACACTGCATGTCTGTAACAACCTATACTTTTTTTTTTAGAGGTAATTCTGTTATTAAATATGAAAGGACCTCCAGTAATTAAAGGCATAAGACACATACCTATATCTGTTTATGCAAATATGTCAATATTAGATAAATCTGTATCAATTCAAATAATGCCTGTTCTTTTTTTTTTTAGTTATTTTTATTTTCTATATTCTATGTTTACATTTCAAAGGCTTTCCCCTTTCCCAGTTCCCACCCACCATAGTTCCCATAGTTCTTCTCCCCCCCAACTATTCCCCAATCATTCCCCCTCCCCCCTCGGTTTCTTTACTAAACTGGATGCAATCTTTACATGCCCAGGGTCCTCTCCTTTCTTCTTCTTGGGAATCATTTGACTTGCTATTTGTGTCTTGAGTATTTGGTGCTTCTGGGCTCATTAATATCCACTTATCAGTGATTGCATTTCATGTGCATTCTTTTGTGATTGGGTTAGCTCACTCAGGATGATATTTTCCAGGTCTAACCATTTACCTACAAATTGCATGAATTCATTATTTTTAATTGCTGAGTAGTATTCCATTGTATAAATATACCACATTTTCTGTATCCATTCCTCCTTTGAGGGATATTTGGGCTCCTTCCAATTTCTGGCTATTATAAACAAGGCTGCTATAAACATAGTGGAGCATGTGTCTTTATTGCATGTAGGGGAATCCTCTGGGTATATCCCCAGGAGTGGTATGCCAGGGTCCTCTGGAAGTGCCATGCCCAATTTTCTGAGGAACCGCCAAACTGATTTCCAGAGTGGTTTTACCATTTTGCAATCCCACCAACAGTGGAGGAGTGTTCCTCTTTCTCCACATCCTCGCCAGCACTTGTTGTCTCTTGAGTTTTTAATCTTAGCCATTCTGACTGGTGTGAGGTGGAATCTCAGGGTTGTTTTGATTTGCATTTCCCTGATGACTAATGATGTTGAACATCTCTTAAGGTGTTTCTCGGCCATCCGAATTTCTTCTGGTGAAAATTCTTTGTTTAGCTCTGTGCCCCATTTTTTGATAGGGTTATTTGGTTCTTTGCGGTCTAACTTCTTGAGTTCTTTGTATATATTGGATATTAGCCCTCTGTAGGATGTGGGGTTGGTAAAGATCTTTTCCCACTTTGTTGGTTGCCGTTTTGTCCTTCGGACAGTGTCCTTTGCTTTGCAGAAACTTTGCAATTTTATGAGGTCCCATTTGTCGATTCTTGATCTTAGTGTGTACGCTATTGGTGTTCTGTTCAGGAACTTTTCCCCTGTGCCCAAGTCCTCCAGGGTCTTCCCAAGTTTCTTTTCTAATAGTTTCAGTGTGTCTGGTTTTATGTGGAGGTCCTTTATCCACTTGGAGTTGATCTTAGAGCAAAGAGATAAGAGTGGGTCAATTCGCATTCTTCTGCATGTTGACCTCCAGTTGAACCAGCACCATTTGTTGAAAAGGCTATCTTTATTCCATCGGATGGTTGTGGCTCCTTTATCAAAGATCAAGTGACCATAAGTCTGTGGGTTAATTTCAGGGTCTTCAATCCTGTTCCATTGATCTGTTTGCCTGTTGCTATACCAATACCATGCAGTTTTTAACACAATTGCTCTGTAGTACTGCTTGAAGTCAGGGATATTGATTCCCCCAGAAGTCCTTTTATTGTTGAGAATAGTTTTAGCTATCCTGGGTTTTTTGTTGCTCCAGATGAATTTGAGAATTGCTCTTTCTAGATCTATGAAGAATTGAGTTGGGATTTTGATGGGGATTGCATTGAATCTGTATATTGCTTTTGGCAAGATGGCCATTTTTACTATATTGATCCTGCCAATCCAGGAGCAAGAAATATTTTTCCATCTTCTGAGGTCTTCTTCGATTTCTTTCTTCAGGGACTTGAAGTTCCTGTTGTACAGATCTTTCGCTTGTTTGGTTAGAGTTACGCCAAGATACTTTATGTTGTTTGTGGCTATTGTGAAGGGTGTTATTTCCCTAATTTCTTCCTCAGCCTGCTTGTCCTTTGAGTACAAGAAGGCCACTGACTTGCTTGAGTTAATTTTATAACCTGCCACTTTGCTGAAGTTGTTTATCAGCTGTAGAAGTTCTCTGGTGGAGTTTTTTGGGTCGCTTAGGTAAACTATCATATCGTCTGCAAATAATGATAGTTTCACTTCTTCCTTTCCAATTTGTATCCCTTTGACTTCCTTATGTTGTCTAATTGCTCTTGCTAGAACTTCAAGTACTATATTGAAAAGATATGGAGAGAGAGGGCAGCCTTGTCTAGTCCCTGATTTTAGTGGGAATGCTTCAAGTTTCTCTCCATTTATTTTGATGTTGGCTACTGGTTTGCTGTAGATTGCTTTTACTATGTTTAGGTATGGGCCTTGAATTCCTGCTCTTTCCAAGACTTTTAGCATGAAAGGATGCTGAATTTTGTCGAATGCTTTTTCAGCATCTAATGAGATGACCATGTGGTTTTTTTCTTTCAGTTTGTTTATGTAGTGGATTACATTGATGGATTTCCGTATATTGAACCATCCCTGCATCCCTGGGATGAAGCCTACTTGATCATGGTGGATGATCGTTTTGATGTGCTCTTGGATTCGGTTAGCAAGAATTTTATTTAGTATTTTTGCATCTATATTCATCAGAGAAATTGGCCTGAAGTTCTCTTTCTTTGTTGGATCTTTTTGTGGTTTAGGTATTAGCGTAATTGTGGCTTCGAAGAATGAGTTGGGCAGTGTCCCTTCTGTCTCTATTTTGTGGAATAGTTTGGAGAGTATTGGTGTTAAGTCTTCTTTGAAGGTCTGGTAGAATTCTGCACTAAAACCATCTGGTCCCGTACTTTTTTTGGTTGGGAGGCTTTCTATAACCCCTTCTATTTCTTTAGGGGTTATGGGACTATTTAGCTGGTCTACTTGATGCTGATTTAATTTTGGTATTTGATATCTGTCTAGGAAATCGTCCATTTCCTCCAGATTTTCCAGTTGTTTTGAGTATAGACCTTTGTAGTAGGATCTGATGATCTTTTGAATTTCCTCAGTTTCTGTTGTTATGTCTCCCTTTTCATTTCTAATTTTGTTAATTTGTATACTGTCTCTGTGTCCTTTGGTTAGTCTGGCTAAGGGTTTATCTATCTTGTTGATTTTCTCAAAGAACCAGCTCCTGGTCTTGTTGATTCTTTGTATGGTTCTCTTTGTTTCTATTTGATTGATTTCAGCCCTGAGTTTGATGATTTCTTGTCTTCTACTCCTCCTGGGTGAATTAACTTGTTTTTCTTCCAGGGCTTTAAGGTGTGCCATTAAGCTGCTAGTGTATGCTCTCTCCAGTTTCTTTTTGGATGCACTTAGAGCTATGAGTTTTCCTCTTAGCACTGCTTTCATTGTGTCCCATAGATTTGGGTAGGTTGTACCTTCATTTTCATTGAATTCTAAAAAGTCTTTGATTTCTTTTTTTATTTCTTCCTTGACCAAGGTGTCATTGAGTAGAGTATTGTTCAGTTTCCATGTGTATGTGGGCTTTCTGTTGTTTTTGTTGCTATTGAAGACCACTCTTACTCCATGGTGATCTGATAAGAGGCATGGGATTAGCTCGATCTTCTTGTATTTGTTGACATCTGTCTTGTGACCGATTATATGGTCTATTTTGGAGAAGGTACCATGCGGTGCTGAGAAAAAGGTATATTCTTTAGCTTTAGGATGAAATGTTCTATATATATCTGTTAAATCCAATTGGTCCAGAGTTTCAATTAGTTTCACTGTGTCCCTGTTTAGTTTCTGCTTTCCTGATCGGTCCATTGAGGAGAGTGGGGTGTTGAAGTCACCCACAATTATTGTGTTAGGTGTAATGTGTGCTTTAAGCTTTAGTAAGGTTTCTTTTACGAAGGAGGGTGCCCTTGCATTTGGAGCATAGATGTTCAGTATTGAGAGCTCTTCCTGGTGGATTTTCCCTTTGGCCAGCAAGAAGTGACCTTCTGAGTCTCTTTGGATGATTTTAGGTTGAAAGTCAATTTTATCTGATATTAGAATGGCTACTCCAGCTTGTTTCCTGAGACCATTTGCTTGTAAAATTGCCCTCCAGCCTTTTACTCTAAGGTAGTGTTTGTCTTTAACACTGAGATGTGTTTCCTGTATGCAGCAAAATGTAGGGTCCTGTTTCCGTATCCAGTCTGTTAATCTATGTCTTTTTATTGGGGAATTGAGTCCATTGACGTTAAGAGATATTAAGGAATAGTAATTATTACCTCCAGACATTTTTGAAATTATATTTATTTATCTTATTTATTTTTTATATTCGAGAGGTTATCTTCTTTTGGGTTTGATGAGAGGAGGTTTCTATCTTGCTTCTTCCCGGGTGTAGTTTCCGTCCTTGTCTTGGTGTTTTCCCCCTATTATCCTTTGTAGGGCTGGATTTGTGGAGAGATATCTTGCAAATTTGGTTTTGTCATGGAATACCTTGATGTCTCCATCAATGGCAATTGAGAGTTTTGCTGGGTAAAGTAGTTTTGGCTGAAGTTTGTGTTCTCTTAGAGTTTGCATGATATCTGCCCAGGATCTTCTAGCTTTCATGGTCTCAGGTGAGAAGTCTGGTGTTATTCTGATAGGTCTTCCTTTATATGTTACTTGGCCTTTTTCTCTTGCTGCCTTTAGTATTCTTTCTTTGTTTATTACATTTGGAGTTTTGATTATTATGTGACGGGATGTATTTCTGTTCTGGTCCAGTCTGTTTGGGGTTCTATAGGCTTCTTGTATATTCATGGGCATCTCTCTCCTTAGGTTGGGGAAGTTTTCTTCCATAATTTTATAGAAGATATTAGCTGGCCCTTTAACTTGTAAATCTTCACTCTCGTCTATACCTATAATCCTTAGGTTTGGTCTTCTCATAGTGTCTTGGATTTCCTGGATGTTTTGGGTTACCACCTTTTTGCATTTAGTATTTTCTTTGACTGTTGAATCAATGGTTCCTATGTTATCTTTGGCTTCTGAGATTCTGTCTTCTATCTCTTGTATTCTATTGTTGATACTTGCGTCTATGGCCCCTGATTTCTTCCCCAGGTTTTCTATCTCCAATGTTGTCTCCCTCTGTGATTTCTTAGTTGTTTCTACTTCTGTTTTTAGTATCTGGATGGATGTGCTCAGATCTTTCGCTTGCTTGATTGTGTTTTCATGTATTTCTTTAATAGATTTTTGTGCTTCCTCTTTCATAGCTTCTACTTATTGGCCCACGTTCTTCTGTAGTTCTTTAAGTGACTTTTGTCTTTCTTCCTTATTGTTTTCTTCTCTTTGATCCATCTTCTCCTGCATTTCTTGAAGTGATTTTTGTATTTGCCTCGTAAAGGCTTCTAACTTTTGATCCATTTTCTCCTCTATTTCTTTACGAGATTTTTCTATGTGTTCAGCTACCAGCATCCTGACCAGTGATTTTATATCCAAGTCTTGTTTTTCTGGTGTTTTAGGGTATCCAGGGATTCCTGTTGTTGGAGAACTGGGTTCAGATGCTGTCATGTTGCCTTGATTTTTGTTAGTAACGTTCCTTCGTTTTCCTTTTGCCATCTGGTTATTTCTGGTTTTAGTTGGCCTTGTTGTCAGTGGCTGGTGTTTGAATCTCCTGTGAGGCTGGGCTCACCTGTTGTTTCTCTATTGGTGAATATGTGTGACTGCTGCTTTAAGGGATCATAAGCTGGCTGCCACCCATGCGATTGTAGCCCCTGTTGGAGTCTGTCTACCTGGGCTTCTCCAGCTGTGTCCTGGTTGCAAGGAACTCCGAGAGCCTAGCAGATCCCCCGTGAGGGTAGCCCTGGAAGGGGTGTTTACCTGGGCCTTTCCAGCTGTGTCCTGGTTGCAATATGGAGGCCCGCCGCTACACCGCTGGTCTAGGGGCCGGCGAGCTGGTTGCAGAACGCAGCTTAGGTGCTCACCCGAGGGCGGGGATGTCCCACAGAGCCTGGGCCTTTCCAGCTGTGTCCTGGTTGTGATATGGAGGCCCGCCGCTACACCGCTGGTCTAGGGGCCAGCGAGCTGGTTGCAGAACGCAGCCTAGGTGCTCACCAGAGGGCGGGGATGTCCCACAGAGCCTGGGCCTTTCCAGCTGTGTCCTGGTTGCAATATGGAGGCCCGCCGCTACACCGCTGGTCTAGGGGCCGGCTACACCGCTGGTCTAGGGGCCGGCGAGCTGGTTGCAGAATGCAGCTTAGGTGCTTACCCGAGGGCGGGGATGTCCCACAGAGCCTGGGTCTTTTCAGCTGTGTCCTGGTTGCAATATGGAGGCCAGCCGCTACACCGCTGGTCCAGGGGCGGGCGAGCTGGTTGCAGAAGCAGCCTTGGTGCTCACCAGAGGGCTCGGGGATGTCCCACAGAGCCTAGGCGGGACTCCGCCTGCTTGGCTCCGAGACCCTAGCAGATACCCCCGTGAGTGTAGCCCTGGAAGGGGTGTTTACCTGGGCCTTTCCAGCTGTGTCCTGGTTGCAATATGGAGGCCCGCCGCTACACCGCTGGTCTAGGGCTATGTGTTCTATTCTATATGAGCTTTCTGTGGTCAGTACAAATAAGGTACTTGACACCACAAATCATAATTTCTATTACATAAGAAATATGGTTCATTTGCATTCTACTAATATAGTACTCTGATTTCCTATAAAATATTTATGTTAACTACCTTTGTCAGGTAATTTTTGGTTCAGTTTGGATTCTATAACTATCAGTTCTTTGATACCCTCACTGGAAACATCCATTTATGATTTTCCACACCACTGCAGTAATTTCTGAGCTTGAAATTTGGAATATCCTTAGCATGTAAACTATTAAACATGGTAAAACCAAGAGTTTGCATCCACAAACTAGGATTACTTAGAATTTAGAATCTTCAAGGCTGACTGGGGATCTTGGTAGTGCCTGATAACCTTTCCATTTTATAACATCTTTATAAACTTTTATTTCTTGGGGAATAATTTCAAGATTGGCAGGAGAAAGAAATCACCAGATGCAAACATCCCCTGATCCTAGAGCACAAAAGTGCACACAGCAAAATCCACCCTTCTTTACTGTACACGTAAAGTCTGTCAGTATCTACAAGCTGGATGCTATGTATCTGTGAACCTTCCCTTAGATTCTTCCATTTATACTTGGTTTCATAACAACTGGAAAACATAATATTAAAAGAATTAAGTCTGTCTCAGAAAGATGCCTATCGAAAGTTTTCTGTCATTTGAGGGCTCTAGATGTTTTAAATGAATAATGTCATGTGTGCACAGATGACATGAAAATAGGAGTGAAACTGAGGAGAAAGGGGGATCAATAGGGGCTGAAATGGGGGACAGATACTGGCAGGGATATGCTCAATGCACTTTATAAACTTGGATTAAAAATAACTCCCCAAACAAACAAATGAATCCATCTGCACACACAGGTATCTTAGCTTTCCTGACAAGGATTTTCTGGCCTATTGTTAGAACATGAGATAAAAACTCTTCAGGAATGCATGCAATCCAAAGCAGCTGTTCAGAAAATATCTGTACTGGAGGCCAGGAATGGCTCAAGAGAATTCTAGTTCCTGGTCTCTTGCTATCTCTTTCCTTTCTCTGGGAGCTATGAGGATGTGACCAATCTAGATACTTTGAACCTCAAGGCTAGACCAACTGGATGGACCAGCTGATTATCTTTTCCAAGAATTACCCCAGCCTCTTCTGTCATAAGTTCATGAATTTTATTCTTAGAATTCATGAGATAAATATTCTGGAGGCCACTGACTCTAGAGGTTTTGTGTGACATGTCTGGAATCCTGACTCCTAAGTTTAAGCCAACCCAAGCACCAAGAAATGGCATCTAAACATCTTCCATATACTATAACACTGAGCATCAACTTCATCTGGTTTAGGTTCCAATTTTGTCGTCATCCTTGGTAGCATAATCAATAACATTTCTGACTGACTGGGATTATTTTAGTACTTAAGAGTTATGCCCTCTCTTCCAGTGTGATTCTATAATCTAATACAGCATCTAGAATCACTGTGTCTAAAATATAAAGATTATACTCTCTGCTACACATTTGCATTGTCTTCTCATAAAAGTTATTACACTTGCCTTTAAGCTCTGTGAATGTCAGATTACCATTTCCCTTTTAACCTCTTGACCTGTGCTCTCTCTCATCTATCCCCTTTAGACCAAACCCAGAAGAGTATTAGTCACATTTGTCTGGCTTGTCCTTTCCTTATTTCTGGCTCAAACATTTTGTTCTCTTGGAGTATGCCTTATCTATCTGTTCAAAATTGCTTGATATCTTTCCATATCTTTTTTTCCTATTTTAGCTCTCTTGTTAGTGCTTCCTACCACCTAAAGTTTTGTATAAGCATTTCATTTGCTCATTGTTTGTCTTCTTCCACAAGAATTTAAATTTTAAAAAATGGCTTTTTTTTCAGTCACTGCAGGACTAGGCATATCCTCTCCCACTAAGGCCAGACAATGTAGCACAGTTAGGGAAATGGGATCTACAGGTAGGCAACAAATTCAAGGATATTCCCCTTCTAATTGTTGGGGGACCTTTATGAAGACCAAGCTACTCATCCGCTACATGTGGGTGGGGGGACCTTTGGTGATTCAATTTTTGGGAGCCCCCAAGGTTTCAGGTTAGTTGATTCTCTTGATACCAGGGAGATGTGATACCCAGAAAGCCTCTTTGTTCTTAGAAGAGAAGTTGAGGGGGAACTGGAGGAAGGAACATGGAGGAGAGGGGCACTGACACTGGGAGGTAAAGTGAATAAATAAATTAACTGAAAAATAATAACCCAGAGTCACATCACTCAAAAAAAAATGAGTTTTTCTTCTGGTCATCAATAATAGAGTAAATTCTTCTAAAGCAAGTGGCATTACAGAGACAAAACTGTTGTCGGGCAAAGAAACTGAAGCACAGTCCTGAACATACCCCTGCATGGATATCTGCTCCCATGCCTCACCAGTCCCCAGACACTATTCTGCAGAGCAGACAGACCTGATGTGGGGTATGCTGGTTCCCTGTCAGCCTAGGGTGGGGAAATGCACCTGGATCCTACTCTTTGTCTCCTTTCAATGGAATTTTCCTCTTTCTGTCTCTTTGCTCTCTCTTCCCTGGAGATGCGGAGTCACTGAAAGATTGGCAAGTTTACCAGGAAAACCTGGCAAGTGTAATTCCTCCCACTCCCAGTTGTCTGTGTTTCTGCTGAGACTCTGCTCTGGTAAACCATGTGGAAAGTTGCTGGCGGAAGCCTTTCCCCCCACAGACGGAGGGGGTGAGAACACTGTCTTCATTTGAAGTCTGCTTCTCTCCAGCTGCCCTCCTTTGACCTCCCTTTGCACTTCTCTGATGTGCTTCAGCCTTAGTTTAGAACTGAAAGGGAGAAAGTTAAGTTGTCACCTAAGAGTCTCCTCACATGACAATGGTATTTTCCACAAACCCATTCTACACAGGTGCATAGAAGCTGCTTTTCCTGAGGAGCATCTCGTTATTCAGGCCCTCCCCACAGCCAGAAGCAGAAGGAAACCAGGTATCTTTCCACTCATGTTGTGTTTCCCACTTAGCTCTTTATAAGTGTATTAATCCCTCAATGGGTATCCATCTATAAACTGGTGATGCTTATTGTCTTAGTTAGGGTTTTACTGCTAGGAACAGACACCATGACCAAGGCTACTCTTGTAAAAACAACATTTAATTGGGGCTGGCTTACAGGTTCAGAAGTTCAGTCCATTATAATCAAGGCGGTAACATGGCAGCAGGCAGGCATGGTGCAGGAAGAGCTGAGAATTCTACACCTTCATCTAGAGGCTGCTAGCAGAATACTGGTTTCTAAGCAGAGAGGATGAGGGTCTTAGCCCTAACCCATAGTGGCACACATACTCCAAGGAGGCTGCATCTACTGCAACAGGGCCACACCTTCTAACTATGCTACTCCCAAGGCCTAGCATATAGAAACCATCACACTCATCCTATAACATTCTTTTTTGAGGCAGACGAGAAGAGTCTTTGTCTTACACCTGGACTTATCTTATATTCCAGGAACACAAAATCCTCACAGGACAATCCCTATGAGGAGGAATCGTTATCTTCTTTTTAATTTTTTTTTAAATTTACTTTTATTCACTTTAGATCCCAATGTCAACCGCCCCTCTCTTCCAAGTCCTCCCCTTTCACAGGTCTACTTTCCATTTCCCCATCTCCTTCTTCTATGAAAAGGGGAAACTCCACCCTGCATCACCCTTTTTCTACCCCCTCCCCCATCTGTACATCAGTCACTGCAGGACAAGGCACAACCTCTTTCACTGAGGCCAGTCAAGGCAGCCCAGTTAGAGAAACAGGATGCAAGGCAGGCAACAGATTCAGGAACAGTCCCCACCCCACTTGTTGGGGAATCCACATGAAGAGCAAGCTGCACATTTGCTACATTTATTGGGGGTGGGGGGCTAGGTCCAACTCATGCTCGCTCTTTGATTGATGGTTCATACTCAAGGAGCCCCCAAGGATCCAGGTTTGTTGACTCTGTTGGTCTTCCTGTGGAGTTATTATCTTATAGAAACAAGTCTCATATCAGTCTCCCAAAGATGTGGCCACTAGACCCCTTTCTTTGTTCACCTTCCATTATATCATTACATTCCACATTCATTACACAACTTTTCTCTGATTTTTACCACTACTCATCTTGTTAATTGATGTATAGGGCTGAGCCTAGGCTGTTGGGACTCTCAGACTAGGCTCTTTGGCCCAAAACTCTTAGTAGCAACATTTTGGAGGGGTGGGCAATCTGTACCAGATTGTCCTAGAACTTGCAATTTAGAACAGTGTGACCTAGAATTCAAAGATCCATTTTTCTTTCCCCCTGAGTGTTAAAGGAATTAAAGGCATGTGCCAGCATGCCCAGCTTCTTTTTACACTAGTAGAGATTACCATTTCATAAACAGGCTGTTCTGCCTGTGGTTACTAGTTTCTGATTCCTTTGAGTTGAGTTGCAACCACTTTTAGAATTATTGCATTGTCTGAAAAGACAAATGTATAGCCCTCTGTGGTTATATTTATCACATCCAGTGCAAAGTGAAGGATACAGCTAGAATTTCTGTGGCCACATATATGTGTGTCCTATTTCAAAGCATATATAACAAACTACAGAACATACTACCATCAAAAAATATAAAATTAAGACGAGAGGCATGTACAAGGGAAATCCTGTTTTTCCCCTTAGGAAAAAACTTATACAAACTCTTGTATAATATTATATGAGTGTCTACTATTTTAAATTTTTCACAGTTTCAATTTAAATGAAACATCAAGTCCCTTCAAACTCTAGATATTTTTGGAATTAGGTTCAGAATTCATAACAAATGAGAATTTTTTTCTGTGGGGTTTTATGTCTATGTAATAGTCATAAAATTCATTTTACAGTATTCACTTGAGACTATTAAATGTTACACTGTTTTATAGACAATTCCAATCAGTATGCTGATTTACATGTAAGGGAAATGTTGAATCATTACAGTTTAGAAGGAGAGGGTCTGGCACAGTAAAAATCTGTGTCTGTAAGGTCTAGCCAACTTCATTTTGTCAAGTTTTACTAACTACCAAGCATGAAGCGTGGGGCTAAAACATGGAGAAATCCAAAAGATAATCAGAGTCAGTGTCTATGTCTCTTCCACTAAAGTTGGGAGGAAGGACATGAATTCAATTGATGAACTATGTGCTTCTCTTCTGAGTCTTAGGGGTAGCTTGCTCAGGTATTGGCCCAATATACATAAGAGCTATGTTTGAGTTTCAGAATACTGAATTTTTGGCTGGCAATTGCTCTGAAGTGTCCAGGATTGGTTCAAATTACATGGTAAGTAAAACCCAAACTATAACACAAAATGTCCTTGGAGAATTGCAAGATCTATTATTTTGAGATGTCAACTTTAATCACCACAAATTAAAATTTCTGGGACCAACAGTCTGGTAGTCACTAGGACGAAGTATAGAATGAGAACAAGATGAAATAAAATGAGAAGATTCATAGCCATTGCAGCAAGAGCAGAATGGCCAGCTGGTGACTCATTTCTGGTGGCCACAGGCTGTGTTAATTCTAAGTGTTATGTCTGAGAGAGACACAGCAAGCACCAGATTATGAGACTACAAAGAAAGGCATGGATTCTGTGCAGCAAGCACCAGATTATCAGGGTACAAAGAAAGACATGCATTCTATGAGATCATGTAAGTTAGTTACTATTTTCAGAAGTCTCATCTTTGGAGCTTGGTGCATGGGAATTCTCCCAGAAGCAGCAAAAGGGGGAAGGGGAAAGAAGCATAAACATACCCATGCACACTCAAACTTGCCATATTTGCTCTTTTAATATCATATTGTCTTTAGATCTAAGGGTAAACCAGATCTTCTGGGTATAGAAATGAGAGAGGGGCAAATTTCCAAAGTCAGATCTATAACATTTCAAAGGAGCTGGTTATATAATAGCAAACGTTGTGAAGGGAAAGCTGGTATATCAAATGAATCCCAGAATAAAGATATGAGGAAGAAATATAAACCACCCCAAATGTGAAAAAACAAACAAACAAACAAACAAACAAACTACCCCGGTTGATGATGGAGAAAAGTTATGGGCTAGGCAGATAGTTCATTTTTTAGTACTTTTCTAGTTTCTGGTAAATCAAATAATTTGATTGTCAATGGTAAATCTGAAATTATGACCCATGCCTAATAACTTGAATATAAAGGTTAGAAGATTTTTCTGGTTTATAACTAGTTAATTATTAATGACTTTTGAAAGAATTTTCATTTCAGTAGTGAAAACTAGAAGCTAAAATTATGATTAGGGGGATTAAAATCATAAATGCATCATACCTAAACTATCAATACCTCTGATATAAGAAAGGCAATCTATAAAAGAAAAAGGAGGGGGTCAGAAGATATCTAGATTATAGCAGTAGGTAAAACTTAGTTTCACTTTTCCAAGATTTTAAAGATCTGTGAACATAAGGATACTTGGTAAAAATAACCAGCATGAAGGAAAGCATATAGAAACAGTATAAAAAAGGAACATAAATCAACACATAATTTAATGTTTAGCAAGGAGAAGACCATTCTCCTTCAACACTAAAGATAAGGCAAGACCTAGAGCTAGGGATAATGACACAGATAGGTGTCTGGATTTCTTTAGCACTTATATCAGGTACTGACTTTTTGGTTTTTACTGTGCTCAAGTTTTCTAAGGCAATTAGTGGCTTCTAATCAGTTACTTTTCCAAGAAAACTTTCTTCCTTTGATTCTCAGGTGTTGGGAAATTTTAATCCACCAACATGGCTGTCTTACCATATATAATATCCAAAGATCTTCTAGATTTGTGTGATCTAGCTGGAATGCAGACATGCCTTTAATTCCTGGAGACAGAGGAAAGCAGATCTCTGAGTTCAAGGCTAGCCTGGTACAGAGCAAGTTTCAGGTTAAGTCTGGGGGTGGTAGTACTAGCCTTTAATCCAGCACACAGGAGACAGAGGCATGCTGATCTCTAAGTGCTAGTCGGTTGGTTGATTTCAGTGCACTTAAGCCGGTCTGCCACTTGGGAGTTCAGTCAGTTGGGTTGAATCAGTGCTTTGACAGGCAGTGCAGTGGAATGGAGTTTGTGGCAGTTCAGTTCATGGAATAAGAAGGCAGTTTTACATGAGAGTTTTACAGATTCAGGCTGAAGAGAACAATTTAGACACCAGTGAGGACAGAACGAACCAGAGAACGAGAAGGAGCCAGATCAGAACAGATTGCTGCAGTGTATAGGCAAGCAGAGCAATTCGATCAGAGGCTGAGAAGCTAAATTCAATCAGTCAACTTGGAGAGGAATCTGAGGGAGAACACATGACTTGAACCAGCCAGCCAGAGTTCAGAAAGAGCTAGAAAGGGAGAGTTTACTCATCAGTAAGCCTCTGAGACAATTATATTGGCTAATAAAAGTTGTGCTTATACTCATGAAATGATTCTCTCTGGATTCTCACCCTTACTTCAGCTTTGCAGTATTCCCCATCTGACTACCTGATACCTGCTGGTGTTGGCTTGGCTCTTCTCTTCCCATATGCTTTGTGAAGACTCCTAGTCTCCTGGCTTCCATTTGCACTTGAATGATGGTGACTTCCAAGGAAAGTCTCTTGGTAAATTCTATTCTAGAACTCTGGCATCTCCTGGCTGAGCTAGCAACTAGACTAGAAAATTTTTGGTTCCTCAATCTTAATATAACTGTAATCCAGATTTCCATTATTTTAACTAGTTATATTTTGTTTTTTTTTTTTTATTTTTTGCTTTGTTTTAATTTTGAGGCAAGTTTCATGTAGTACAACATCATTCTGGTCTTTCCTATAGCTGGAGTGAGTCATGAATTACTAATCATACTGATTTTGTCTTAATATGTTGGCATTATAAGTATGTACCACCACACCTTGTGAAAGAATCAATTCATAAAGAGAAAATATTCACACATCTAATATTAACCCTCTCTATGTAAGTTCTAGTCCAGCTATGTCCATTCCGTAAGACTGATGAGAGAGGGTAAGAAAGAGGGGAGGCTATCTATCTTGATTTGCAAGTTCTAGTTCATGGCTAGATAGCCTTGTTGCTTTGGTAAAGTGGAGGTAGCATACTCCAGCAGGAAACAAGAAGCAGAGAAAAACCAGCTCACTTCACAATGTAGAAAGAAAATGGGATGAAGAAGGACCAATAGCTTTCTAATCTTCTTCAAAGATGTATCTACAGTGAAAAAAGGACCTCTACCCTCTTAAAATCACCTGCACAGCAACACCATGAGGACCTTGAACTCAACTCAGGAGATATTTAGGGAACAATTAACATCCAACCTTTGGCTACTACAAGCCAAGTCAGAACTCATACCCTCTCAAAACATGTCCTTGTCTGAGTCAGTACATCCCTAGCAAGGTAGGATTTACTGGGGCTGCTTGTAAGGTCAACAGTAGCCTCAAAGGTTCCTCCCTCACCTTTCAAGAAGCATCTCAGTTTACATTATAACTTCCCTAAAATGGATTGTAACCAGCCAGTGAGTAGAATTACAACACAAAGGCCCAGTCACTGTGCCCTTGCTCAGGGCAACTCTTAACCAGCTCTCTACATTGCAGAGATTGTGAGTTGTCCAAGGCTTGATTGGACTAACCTTGAGGTTTATATTCTTCTGCGTGACTCTAATTCCATAACTTTCCTTCTGTTGAATATCATCTCTAATTAAAGACCAACAGCCAAATTTCTGTTTCAGTATATATTTCTAGACAATGCAGTTTCAACCTGCCAGTTAATAGTTGTATTTCAAACCAGAAATCGACATGCCATATCTCCCTCACCCTTCTATCCACCTGCTATTAAAAACCTGATAATCCTTTCTCTGGGTTTCCAGTCACTTCATCTACTGTTCTCATCTTGCTTCCAATGTTCTGTTTAATTTGCACATCTGTGGTAATCCTGTCCTAGTAAACTTGAAGGTTATAAACTTCATTCGCCCAGCAGATACAGAAAGACGATTGTTCTCATCCTCACTGAACTGCAACCTTACAAATCTCGCTCCCCTGTCTGTTCCTGCAAGAGACACTGCTGCAGTTTGCTGCTCATTGCTTAGAATTTTAATTTTATTCAGCAGACATTTAGAAGCCAAATCTTTCTCAACCTGGTATACGAGTTCAAAACTAAACTCAGAAGTCAGCATTATATAAGAAACCTCATGAAGTTTGACATAATAGAAACTGTAAATGTTTGGATATTTAATAAATGTGTATGCTGAGGAAGTTAAGATGTAAACAATATCTAGCATTGTTGTCATTTGAACTTATAGGTCAGTACTTGTGGCTTGTGGAGTGTTAGTCTATGAAAAGACTTAAAGGCACGACTTTTAGCTCATAAAGTTGCCCTTTGTGGCCCTTTCATTATGCTTCATTGTGGAAAATTATCTGTAATGCCCCAACTGAAATGATTTAGTGGAAGTAGTTCAGGTCAGTGGGGAAACAGAACAGACTGCTACCTCAGCTCATTCCTTGTATTTGTAGCTCTATCCTGCTAGGATTGAAAAGGTTATACAGCACAGACAATTGTGGTCAAGGAGGAACTAGAATAAATTTGGGGTCTATCCTTGTGATGAAATGTGGTTTGGTATTAAACTAAAATCTTCATTCCCAGAGATTGACTAAAATAATCATTGGAAAAGAATCCCATATGATTAAATTTATGCACTGAACCATTCCACCCAACAATCCTGTCTGCAGCATCGCCCTTTGATTGTGATTTGGTTACATTTTCATTTACTTTAAGCCTTTCCATCTTGGAATCACCTAGTCTAAGATTCTCAAATCAATGGCAAGTGTACTGTAGGCCAAAGTTACTACTTCCCTTATATAAATAGTCCTTTTAAATTATAGGATTTCCACTTAAAAGTGGATCTCTGTGGTCAAGATGTTTTCAGTTTAGAATTATGCAACAACTGGTTTGTAATTTTTGCCATAGGACCTGGTCTTTTTCCTCTCTCCCTTGTATTCCTTGTTTTTTGTCTTTGCTGAGGTCATCTGGAAAACAGTGACAGGCTTATAGGCAAAGGTACATTGATTTTTGTTGGCTTGGAGTGTTTAAAAGAAAAGGACACTGGAATAGATTACTACCTATTGCTTTGAGATTCAATTCTATTCAACAAACAATTATGGAGTAGTAGCTGGCTGTGAGCCATCATTGAGAGTCCGATTGCTTTGAGTTTCAATTTTTTTTTCTTTTTTTTTTATTGTATATATTCTATATTTACAATTCATTTCCCTTTTTCTGGTTCCCCACCCCCAAAGGTCCCACATGTCCTTTTCCCTCCCCCTGCTCCCGCATCCACCCCCTCCCACTTTACTGTTCTTGTACTCTCCCACAATGATGTTTTGGTCCATTCTAGCACCAGTGTCCACTCCTTTCTTCTTGTGAGACATCACTTGATATGTGATTTGTGTCTTTGGTGTTCTAAGCTTCTAGGCTAATATCCACTTATCAGTGACTGTATACCATGGGTATTCTTTTGAGACTGGGTCACCTCACTTAGTATGACATTCTCCAGCTCCATCCATTTCTCTAAGAATTTCATGAATTCATTGTTTCTAATGGCTGTATAGTACTCCATTGTGTATATATACCACATTTTTTGTATCCATTCTTCTGTTGAGGGACATCTGGGTTCTTTCCAGCTTCTGGCTATTATATATAAAGCTGCTATGAACATAGTGGAGCATGTATCCTTATTGCATGCTGGTGAATCTTCTGGGTATATTCCCAGGAGTGGTATGGCTGGGTCCTCCGGAAATATCACGCCCAGTTTTCTGAGGAACCGCCATACTGATTTCCAGAGTGGTTGTACCAGCTTGCATTCCCACCAGCAGTGGAGGAGTGTTCCTCTTTCTCCACATCCTCGCCAACACCTGATGTCTTCTGAGTTTTTAATCTTAGCCATTCTGACTGGTGTGAGGTGAAAAAAAATATGGAACGCTTCACGAATTTGCGTGTCATCCTTGCGCAGGGGCCATGCTAATCTTCTCTGTATCGTTCCAATTTTAGTATATGTGCTGCCGAAGCGAGCACTGAGTTTCAATTTTACTCAGCACACAATTAAGGAGTAGTAGCTGTGAGCCATCATTGAAAATGCCCATGCTTTTACTTTTCTAAGAAGTTGTGTCTGGAACTGGGCAGAAACTGAAAGCAGTCCTAATCACTGTGCTAAGTGCTATAAGGACAAGCAAAGGGACCTTGAAAAGCAGTAACAGCAATCCGATTCTACACTGATGGTATAGGGATCCTTTCTGGCTGGGTGACATCAGTTCTTAGAAGAGCAGTGGTGACTGACCATCAAAGAGGCAGAGGTGTGAGAGTGTATGGGAAGAAAGGAGCCTTCTCAGGAGGCAGGGCTTTGTGAAACAGAGGAATTCTATGGACCTTAGGAGGCAAGAGCAAGACAGAGTAATAACAAAAGTCAACATTGGCAGAATAAATGATCCCATTATAAGCATTTACAATCTTTAAACCCTAATTTTCAAGGTGTTCTACATTCTGCTGAGTATAGTCATTTTCTTTTTTTTTTTTTTTTCTGAGTGAGGTCAAATATAGTGGTATACACTGTAAGGAGCAGATAATTACAAATTACATTTTAAAAGGTAGATAGACCCAGTGGGAGGATTTGACAGACAGAGCTTTAGTCTAGTTAGAGAAAAAAGGGGGGGAGAAAGAACAGAAGTAGTAGTGGAGAGGGAGAAAAGAGGAAACATTGTAAGAGACAGAGGACACACCAGCATGTAAATATGCATGAAAGAAAGAGCTGCAACACACAGATCAGTAGTCCTGGAGAAAAGTTTACCCTTAGATATTTTGTTATTTACCCCTCTTGTCAATTCCCCTGTTCATTAGGCAAAAATTTCTAGAGAGAATGAATTACAGTGGGGAAAGCCAGGTTGAGAGGCCCCAGAATCTAAAACTACCTTCTCCCATGGCAATAAACAAATTCTGTGGCAGAAAAGGGGTCAGTTTGCATGTAAAAATAATAATTTCATTGTGCAAATAATATATATGTATATATGATATGTGTATACATATATGTGTATGTGTATATGTTTGTATATTCATATATATATATGAATGAATTAATCATTATGCACACACCACAGTCACAGGTATAGTGCTATCTAGTGGGGCAATCTTAGTTTCAACTGGGAGATAGTATTAAAATAATGAGTGAGAAAAAGTGGTACTATGAAAATTCTGAATATGCAAATAGGCTTCCAGGAAAACAGAAGTAGAGAGGATGACCCTATGCCATCATTACCAACAATAATATACTGGGAACAAGAGGATCATATAAAGTAAACAAAGAAAGAAGGTCTTCATCTAAAAGATTTCTATATTATCACTATTAATATAGAAACTCAGATTTAGATATGGAAGAAGAAAATAATAGCTCAACTCATAGAAAGATTACATGGCCATCTCAAAGAGTGAGAAATTGAGGCACTTTAAAGTATATATTTATAGTTAGAAGTGGTCTTAGAGATTAAAAACTCAGAAGACATCAGTTGTTGGCGAGGATGTGGAGAAAGAGGAACACTCCTCCACTGCTGGTGGGACTGCAAGCTGGTACAACCACTCTGGAAATCAGTCTGGTGGTTTCTCAGAAAACTGGACATGATACTTCCGGAGGACCCAGCTATACCACTCCTGGGAATATACCCAGAAGATTCCCCAGCATGCAATAAGTTTACATGCTCCACTATGTTCATAGCAACCTTATATATAACAGCCAGAAGCTGGAAAGAACCCAGATGTCACTCAACGGAGGAATGGATACAAAAAATGTGGTATATATACACAATGGAATACTTTTCAGCCATTAGAAACAATGAATTCATGAAATTCTTAGAGAAATAGATGGCGCTGGAGAACATCATACCAAGTGAGGTAACCCAGTCTCAAAAGAATACCCATAGTATGCAGTCACTGATAAGTGGATATTAGCCTAGAATCTTGGAACACCAAAGACTCAATTCACATACCAAATGATGTCTGACAAGAAGAAAGGAGTGCACATGGGTGCTGGAAAGGATCAAAGCATCAGTGTAGGGGAATACAAGAACAGGGAAGTGGGAAGGGGTGGATGAGGGAGCAGGGGGAGGGAAAAGGGCATGTGGGACCTTTGGGGGCAGGGAACCAGAAAAAGGGAAATGAATTGTAAATATAGAATATATCCAAGAAAAAAAAAGGAAAAAAAAAAGAAAATTAAAAAAAAGAAGTGGTCTTAGAGAGACTAGCAGTGGTCTCTGTGTGTGCACTGATAGCAATTTTTTTGAAAGAATTATTTTATTTTATTTTATTTTATTTTATTTTATTTTTTATTTTATTTTCTATATTCTTTGTTTACATTCCGAATGCTTTCCCCTTTCCAAGTTCCCCCCTCATCATATGTCCCATAAGTCCTCTTCCCTCCGCCCATTCCCCAATCACCCCCTCCCATTTCTCTGTTCTGCTACTCCCCTACATACTGGATCAAGTCTTTTCAGGACCAGGGCCCTTTCATACCTTCTTCTTGGGAATCATATGATTAGCTAATTGTGTCTTGAGTATTCAGAGATTCTGGGTTAATTAATGTCCACTGCACTCACAAATTCAATGCCTGTTTCTCAAACTCGTAGTTGCAGAGTGAAATCAAATTGATGGGTGTTTGTGCTTCTATGTTTGTGTGCATTTGCACACATGCAATGAGTTTGGGTGTTTTACAACGTGGCCATGATCACAGTTGCTAGAATTGAGAATAATATGTAATATGGAAACACTATTGTTATTTCTCATCTTCCTCTCAATAATATATATTTTTCATTAAAACGGTCTTCTCTTTAGTGTAGAAAGTAAGAAAAGAGCTAGTTACCTCTGCCTTGAAACTCATCCTCTGGACATGTGTCTCAGTTTTTGCACAACTAGGACCTTCAACAGTTTGTCCTTGTGGGATTTCCTCAGGAAAAAGTCAATGGTCTCAGACTCTTCAATGAGCGGGGAGAAGGGGGCAGATCTCCAGGAACTTGGTTTCCTCACCCTTGATGAGAGGCTCAGCATGGTGATATATCTGCTCTTTGGTCCTCACGTTGTCCCTGTGAGTCTCTTGTCTCTTTGAACCTCTGGCTACATGTGCTTTGTCCATCACTTAGTGCTTGTATGGAGTGGAAGATTATTGACATACTTGATTGCTGTATTAAAACTGACCCCTGTTGTTGGATTAGGGAAGGCTGAAAGAAGCTGAGGAGAAGGGCAATCCTGTAGGAGGACCAGCAGTCTCATTTAATCAGGACTCCCTGAGATCTTTCAAACACTGGACCACCAAACAGGCAACATACAGCTTGTGCTGATATGAGGCTCCCAATACACATACATTAGAGGGCTGCCGGGTATGTGTTCATTCAGAGATGATGCACCTAACCCTTAAGAGACTGGAGGCCCCAAGGAGTTTAGAGGTCAGGTGGAGAGAGGGGTGGGGACATCCACATGGAGAGACAGAGGGTGGGGAGGAGGTATGGGATGTGGAACAATCAGAGAGTGGATGGGGTGGAGGGGAATAAAATATGGAGTGTAAAAAATAAATCAATTAATTAATAAAAATATTGGCTTCAAGATTCTTGTTGGGATAGGAGATCACTTATCAGTGTCACAGTACTGAACCCATTGACACTTCTAAGGGGTTTGAATTTTACTGGTTTATTTTTGAAAACTTAATATTCCTTTTATTCTCACTAGATTGCTATAGAAAGGACTTCAATAAGTGAAATTCAAGTTCCTTAGGTGTGTCGTTGTTTACTTCAGTTTCCCTTGGTGTACATATTTTATTAAAAAAAATAACACTCCTTGCTATTATTCATTCTTGGAATGAGTATTTGTAGAGTCAATCCCTCTTCCCACCCACTCCATCCCAGCCTTACACTTTCTCCTCCTGAAAGTGCACATCTGGTATATCTCTTCCTAGTGCTGAGGCGAAGGCACTCATCTGACTCATTTTATGACACTAGTGATTTTCCTTCAGAGGGATAACTGTTGGTTAAATATTTTCCACTTTCTCCACACGTTCTGGTCCTGCAGCTCTTGTTTCCCTGACTTGAAGCAAAAAAAAATGTTGCTTGGTTAAGGCACCATACTGTATTTCAAACCATTCGCCACTAAACTTTGGCTATTGGAATATCATTTTAAAAAGAAACTTCCAATGTTTGAATATTATTCACAAGTCAAAAATGAGTCAGGCGCCTTGTTAGTTAGGTGATGATTTTACAGGGCAGCTTTTAAATTAGGATTTTTGTTACCATACTCTTTTAGAAATTACTTTTATATTTTTAGAATATAATTGCATAATTTCCCCCTTTTCCTTTCCTTCCTCCAAATCCTCTAACAAACCTCTCCTTCCTCTCTTTCAAACTCATTGCTTCTTTTCTCAGTTGTCACATGAAAATATGTATATGTACATTCCCAAAAGCATGAGTATACCTGCTCAGTCTATATGCTACTTGTAGGTATCTTCCTATACATTTTGTAGACATGTAATATGTACAGTTATTTCTACAGTGTCGAATCTACCGTGCTCACTCTCTATATCCATGTATAAATACATAAAAACAAATTTGAGTTATTTGTAACGTTTGAATTTTCCACTTTGAGAAACTATGTCTGTTAGTTGTTTTCTAAGTAATAGTCTGTGGTGGAGCTCAGAGTCAGTCCACCATTTTTGAGATGCACCCCTGAGGAAGCAAAGGACTGAGGCATAAATAGCACTCACTTGGTTTTCTAGTTCTACTACTATTACTCGAAATTTTCTAGCTATTGTTTATATAAGTATTTTTATTAGATATTTTCTCTATTTACATTTCAGATGTTATCCCCTTTCCTCATTTCTCCTCTGAAACCCTCCTATCCCATTCCACTTCCCCCTGCTCACCAACACTCCTACTCCCACTTCCCTATCCTGGCATTCCCCTACAGTGGGGCATCGAGCCGTCACACAACCAAGGGGCTCTACTCTAACTGATGTCCGACAAGGCCATCCTCTGCTACATATGTGACTGGAGCCATGGGTCCCTCCATGTGTACTCTTTGGTTGGTGGTTTAGTCCCTGGGAGCTCTGAGGGATCAGGTTGGTTTATATTGTTGTTCCTCCTATGGGGCTGCAAAAACCCTTTAGCTCCTTGGTTCCTTTCTCTAGTTCCTTCATTGGGAACCCTGTGTTCAGTCCACTTGTTGGCTATGAACCTCCACTTTTGTTTTTGTCAGGCACTGGCACAGCCTCTCAGGAGACATCGATATCAGGTTCCTGTCAGCAAGCATTTGTTGGCATCCACAATAGTGTCTGGGTTTGGTTACTGTGTTGGAATTGATCCCCAGGTTGGGCAGATGGCAATAATTATTGCCATCGTAATGATTTAGTAACCAAAGCTGAACACTCTTTAATAAGTTAGTCACTGTCAAAAGATGCACTCATAGTGTAAACAGGGAACTAAGGAGCTTTTCAAATATATCTAATTGGGTATTATTTAGTTAAATCATATATGGTATATATCTATCATATACATAATATATACATAAATCATATATATATATATATATATATATATATATATATATATGGTATATCAAGGCAAAGCAAATTTGTGTATTTGTACAACATCACCACTTGAAAAACAGCAACAAGAAAGATATGAATGTTATAAACGGACTTATAAGTGAGGAAGAGGGGTTATGGAGCAGCAAGAGGATGAGAGCCCGTCAGGTGACAGTAGTCAGAGTAAACGGCATTCTTGATGAAATTGTCAGAGAAAAAAATTCAATAAAAACATTTTGAAATATTTAGGTATAAATCCTGACATTCTTGGTCAGCTTGATGAGTTTGTTTGATCCTCTAATACTTCATGATCCTACTTGGTCTAATGCACTTGTAGATCACACCCTGTAACCAATCTCTGCTGTTATGTTAATCTACATAGTAATCTCAGGTCTGGAGTTTTGCTACTTATGTGCCATGCTGGAAAACATAGGATTTTAATCATCTATGGGACCATGGTCCTGTCTCCTTATATAAACTATAGAATTCTCTTCCCGAAGTCTTGGTACCTGTTTTGGTGACTACAACATAGAACACAGGACCAGTGACCAAGGAATTTATAGATTACTTCCTCTCTAATTCAGACCATATTTCAGATGGTCAACAACACCATTATTTATTTATTTATTTATTTATTTATTTATTTATTTACTTGCTTACTTACTTTTATTTATTTACTTTTTTATGTCTTTTAAAACTTTTATGTGTATTTTCTTTTTTAATTTTTCTTTTCTTTTTTTATTTAATTTTTATTTTCTATATTCTATGTTTACATTCCAAAGGCTTTCCCTTTTCCCAGTTCCCCCCCACCATACGTCCCATAATTCCTCTCCCCCCAACTATTCCCCAATCATTCCCCCTCCCCCATATTTATTTACTTTTATTTATTTATTTACTTTTATTTATTTTACCTTTTTCACCCAGAGTTCCTGAACCTCATGTATCATTTTCTCTCTTTCTGCTTCTCATTTTAATAAAGCCACTAGGCTTTTCTTTTTTAAACAAAAGGTTGCTCATCTAAATGAGACAAAATGAATTTAAGGAGGGCACACTCAAAATACCTGGTCAAACACATTACTACAGGAAGATAATCAATCATCACTGGCATTTTAGTATTTGAAAGTTTTGCCAGTAAGGTCTTAGCCATTCTGACTGGTGTGAGGTGGAATCTCAGGGTTGCTTTGATTTTCATTTTTCTGATGACTAAGGTGTTAAACATTTCTTTAAGTGCTTCTCAGCCATTTGAGATTCCCCACCTGGGAATTCTTTGTTTAGTTCTTTACCCCAATTTTTAACAGATTTATTTGACAGTAAGGTCTTGTCTCAAAACAAACTGAAACAAACTATCGATTAAAAATGATCATTAAAAAGCAAATGAATATTATAAAGGTTGAAGAGACACTTTCTCAGTTAAGAGTGCTTGTTGCCCTTCAGAGAACCTGAATTCAGTTTTCAGTACCCACAGTGGTCATCGCACAACTACCTGTAACTCCACTTATGTGTGGCATGTGCACATCCACAAGCACACAGATCTTTATAACAGCATTTGCATTTAAAGTTAAATAAACAGGAGGAAAAATGAAATGAAAAAGAAAACATTCAGGTTATAATTAGCTCTTAAGCCGTTACATGTTATTTTAAAATAAAAAGACATCCATACTGATCATCTTGCATAATATGGATTCAGTGGATCACCTTGCATTCAAATGCATGAGAGTATTCAACATCAAGCCATACACACTGAACCTGATAGAAGACAAAGTAGGAAATACCTTGAACTCAACGATACAGGAAACGTCTTGAAACAGAGCACTATTAGCACTTAGCATGGACCCTAAAATCAACAATTAACAAATGGAACCTCATGAAACTGAGAGGCTTCTGCATGACATTTGCAATGTTATTTGGACAATGTTGCAGCCTCCAGAATTGGAAAAGATTTTTTTACTAGATCAACATGTAATAGAGAGCTAGTATCCAAAATATATAAAGAACTCAAGAAACTAGATATCAGAAAAACTAGTAATCCTTAGAAATGGGACACAAATCTAAACAGAGTTCTCAGTGTAACAAACTCCAGTGTCTGAATGGCTAAGATTAATAACCCACAAAAATAGCTCATGCTAGTGAAGTTGTACAGTAAGGAGAACACGTCTCCATTGCGCCTGGGATTATAAACTCATACGACCACTATGAAAATCAGCGTGGTGATTCCTCAGGAAGATGGGAATTGATCTATTTTTTTACTATTCTTGGACATATGCCCAAAGAATACTTCATCCTATCATAAACACTTGCTCAACTATAATTGTTTCTACTCATAATAATCAAAATTGGAAACAACCTTGATTCCCTTCAAGTGAAGAATGAGTTAAAACAATGTGATGTATTTATACATGAAGTATTTTTAAAAAAGGTGACATCATTCTATCTCTGCTCCACACTGTCTCCATATTTCCTCCCTTGAGTATTTTGTTCCCCCTTCTAAGAAGGCTTGAACCATCTACACATCTTTCTTCTTGAGCTTCACATGATCTGTGAATTGTATCCTGGGTATTCTGCACTTTGGGGCTAATATCTATTTATCAGTGAGTGCATACCATGTGTGTTCTTTTGTTACTGGGTTAGCTCACTCAGGATGATATTTTCCAATTCCATCCATTTGCCTAAGAATTTCATGAAGTCATTGTTTTTGATAGCTGAGTAGGATTCCATTGTGTAAATGTACCACATTTTCTGTATCCATTCCTCTGTTGAAGAATGTCTGGGTTCTTTCCAGCTTCTGGCTTTTATAAATAAGACTTCTATGAACACAGTGGAAGCCAGGTGGTGGTGGCGCATGCCTTTAATCCCAGCACTTGGGAGGTAGAGGCAAGCAGATTTCTGAGTTTGACGCCAGCCTGGTCTACAAAGTGAGTTCCAGGACAGCCAGAACTACACAGAGAAACCCTGTTTCGAAAAAAAACAAAACAAAAACAAAACAAAAAAAGAACACAGTGGAGCATGTGTCCTTGTTATATGTTGGAGCATCTTTTGGGTATATGCCCAGGAGTGGTATAGCTGGGTTCTCAGGCAGTACTTTGTCCAATTTTCTGAGGAACTGCCAGACTGATTTCCAGAGTGGTTGTACCAGCTTGAAATCCTACCAACAATGGAGGAGTGTTCTTTTTCCACATCCTTGCCAAAATCTGCTGTCACCTGCATTTTTAATCTTAGCCATTCTGATTGTGTGAGGTGGAATCTCAGGGTTGTTTTGATTTTCATTTTCCTGATGACTAAGATGTTGAACATTTCTTTAAGTACTTCTCAGCCACTTGAGATTCCCCAGCTGAGAATTCTTTGTTTAGCTCTTTACTCCAATTTTTAACAGGGTTATTTGTTTCTCTGGAGTCGAATTTCTGTAGTTCTTTGAATATATTGGATATTAGCCCTCTATCAGATGGATATAGGATTGGCACAGATCGTTTCCTAATCTGTTGGTTGCTGTTTTTTCCCATTGACAGTGTCCTTTACCTTACAGAAACTTTGCAGTTTTATGAGGTTCCATTTGTTGATTTTTGATCTTAGAGCACAAGCCATTGGTGTTCTGTTCAGGAAAATTTCCCCTGTGTCCATGTCTTTGAGGCTCTTCCCCACTTTCTCTTAGTTTCAATGTATCTGGTTTTACGTGGAGGTCCTTGATCTACTTGGACTTGAACTTTGTAAAAGGAGATAAGAATGGGTTGATTTGCATTCATCTACATGCTGACCTCCAGTTGCGCCAGCACCATTTTTGAAAATGCTGTCTGAAGGAAAGGCCATACAGAGACTGCTCCACCTAGGAATCCATCCCATATACAGACATCAAGCACAGACACTATTGCAGATGCCAAGAAGTACTTTTTGACAGAAGCCTGATGCAGGTGTCTCCTGTCAGGCTCTTCCAGATCCTGACAAATACAGAGACAGATGCTCAAAGCTAACTATTGGACTAAGCACAGGGTCCCCAAATGGAGGAGTTAGAGAAAGGCCCGAAGGAGCTGAAGGGATGTGCAACCCATATCAAGAGCAACAATATCAACCAACCAGATGCCCCAGAGCTCCCAGGGAATAAACCACCAATCAAAGAGTACACATGAAAGGATCCATGTCTCCAGCTGCATATGTAGCAGAGTATGGACTTGTACGACATTAATGAGAAGAGAGGCCCTTGGTCATGTGAAGTCATGAGGACCCAGTGTAGGGGAATACCAGGGGAGGAGGCAGGAGTGAGTGGGTGGGTGGGGGAGCCCTCTGATAGACAGGGAGAGGAAAGATGGGATAGGGTGTTTTCAGAGGGGAAACTGGAAGGAGAATAACATTTGAAATGTAAATAAATAAGATATTCAATAAAGAGTGACATCATGAAATTTATAAGCAATAGAGTGAACCAGAAAAAAACTGAGTGAGATATAACCAGAAAAATAAATATTTTATCTATTCACTCATATGTAGATATTGGCTATTAAGTCAATCATAATGACGCTACAATCCCCACAGAACCATAGAGGTTAGGTATAGAATAAGAGACTAGAGGGAACACATAGATCTCATTAGGAAA
The DNA here is from genome assembly GCA_964023405.1 of Apodemus agrarius. Taxonomy (NCBI): domain Eukaryota; kingdom Metazoa; phylum Chordata; class Mammalia; order Rodentia; family Muridae; genus Apodemus; species Apodemus agrarius. The sequence goes on along the minus strand of OZ030022.1, from coordinate 60,620,195 downwards.
GGGAAATAGAATAGATGTATATGAATGGATATGTGAGTCTAGAATGGGAGGATAAGTAGGTATGAAAAGGCAAGAATGGGGAATGGGAGAAAATATGGGTAGAGACGGGTAAAATTAATTGCCATTTGAGGGGTCGTAATGGAAACCTAATATAGTAGAAACCTCCTAAAATATATGCACATGTGAATGAAGTTAAATGAAATTACCAATTACTGAGGGGAGGGGCAAAGACAGATGACAGTACATCTCTTGTCATCAAATGAAGCTTCCAGTACTGGGGTTGGGTTATACCTAGTTGAGTTATTAGTCAAAGAGCAATCATGGGAATCATCAAGCAGCTCAGTCTGTTGCCAAGACGATAGGTTACTGTAACAAATGGACAGTAAAGCTGCATCGATGAAAACGTTCCTGCACAATTCACTGTACATATGGTGCCTACATAAAGACTTCACCCCTGTTTCGGCATCTTCGTTACAGGAAGGTAGCGTGCATAGCATTAAAGGAAAAACACAAAAGCCAAGTCAGCCACTATCTGCAATATATGCTAGGGCAATGGTGGCAAGCATCTTGTAGAAGTAACCAACCAATAACTGATCTCACTTAAGGCCTGATCATTAAGATGGAACCCATACCTGACATTGCTAGGGCAACCAAGAACTTGCAATTTGATAGGCTAGAGACATAGAGTGAAAAGAAGTACTACTGTTCTAAAAGAAAAGAGAACAGAAGAAACTAAAAAGGAATGAAAAAACTAATATTCTGCTACTATGCTTAGAGATTAGTGCCTTGTTGAACCATCATCAAAGAAGCTTCTTCTTGAAGAAGATGGGCACAGATAAAGAGACACAACCCAGTCATTACACAGAGTGAGAGACCTGGAACATTCATCCCTAAGTGGCATGTCACTTTCAAATTATCCCCTCAGAGTGCAGGAAACCCTGCCAAGAGAAGGTTGAAAAAAACATAAGAACCATAGGTGACAGAGGATACCAAGAAAACAAAACCCTCTAAATCAACATGAGCAAAGCTCATATGAACTCACCTGAAATAACATGCACATTGACAGAAGGGGTCTGTAACAGGTTCTCTGTATATATGTAATAGCTTCTGGTTTAGTGCTTTAATGGAAATCCTGAGAACATATTCAAGTAGGATTATGATGCTTGTGTACTCTTTTGTTCTCTTTTCCTTCCCTTGGTCTGTTGATTCTGACTTCAGTGTAATAGTTTTTTATCATAAAATTACAAAGTTTCTGTAAGGCAAAGGACACTGTCAGAAGGACAAAACGGCAACCAACAACGTGGGAAATGATCTTCACCAACCCCACATCCGACAGAGGGCTAATATCCAATATATACAAAGAACTCAAGAAGTTAGACCCCAAAGAACCAAATAACCCTATCAAAAAATGGGGTACAGAGCTAAACAAAGAATTTTCACCAGAAGAAATTCGGATGGCCGAGAAACACCTTAAGAGATGTTCAACATCATTAGTCATCAGGGAAATGCAAATCAAAACAACCCTGAGATTCCACCTCACTCCAGTCAGAATGGCTAAGATTAAAAACTCGAGAGACAACAAGTGCTGGCGAGGATGTGGAGAAAGAGGAACACTCCTCCACTGTTGGTGGGATTGCAAAATGGTAAAACCACTCTGGAAATCAGTGTGGCGGTTCCTCAGAAAATTGGGCATGCCACTCCCAGAGGACCCTTGCATACCACTCCTGGGCATATACCCAGAGGATTCCTCTGCATACAACAAAGACACATGCTCCACTATGTTTATAGCAGCCTTGTTTATAATAGCCAGAAATTGGAAGGAGCCCAGATATCCCTCAAAAGAGGAATGGATACAGAAAATGTGGTATATTTATACAATGGAGTACTACTCAGCAATTAAAAATAATGAATTCATGCAATTTGTAGGTAAATGGTTAGATCTGGAAACTATCATCCTAAGTGAGCTAACCCAATCACAAAAGAATACACACGAAATGCAATCACTGATAATTGGATAATAATGAGCCCAGAAGCCCTAAATACTCAAGGCACAATTAGCAAGTCAAATGACTCTCAAGAAGAAAAAAAGGAGAGGACCCTGGGCCTGTAAAGATTGGATCCAGTATTGTAGACCCAGAACAGAGAAATCGTGGGGGGGGGGAAGAGTGGGGAATAGCATGGGGAGGGAGAGGAATTATGGGACATATGGTGGGGGGTAACTGGGAAAGGGGAAAGCCTTTGGAATGTAAACAAAGAATATAGAAAATAAAAAAAAATGGTGACCGATAAAAAAAAATTAAAGGAATGAATGTAAACATGAAAAGAAAAAATTACAATTTATCAAAAATTGATTTAAGATGAAGCTTGAAAAAAATTTGAAAAGCAAATGAATCCATCCAAATGTGTGTGAAACTTCAAACACATATGACTCCCAGCTCAAATGATCTTATGAGGAATTCTGTTAATATTTAAGGTTAGAAGATACTACTGGTATACAGACTTCTAGGAAATTAGCACTAAAAGCATTACAAGAAAAGTGTAGACCAATATCCTTCATGAACAAAGACAAATGAAAGATTAACCAATTGTATAAAAACACTAGCAAATTGAGTCCAGAAGCATATGGAAAGGATGATGCATCATCACCAAAAGAGATGTATCCCAGGTATTCCAGGCCAACCTAACCTTCACAAGGAAATCAATGAGGCAGTCATGTTGGCCCAGACCTGTAATCCCAGCATTCTAGAGGCAGAAGCAGGAGGAACATTTCAAAGACCATTCTTGGCTATATATTAAGTTCTAGACCTATCTAAGATATGTAAGACACTGTCTTCAAACAAACACAAAGGAAACAAAGTCAGTCTGTAAAATTTTGCATGTTAACTAACTAACTAACTAACTAACTAAATAAATAAATAAATAAATAAATATCTCCTATCTCCAGTTAAGCTGGATCAGAGTTCCAGAAAATGGCCAGTGATCATGTTAAGAAAGAAGCCCACTAGAGAAAAAGTTTAGAGTATCATTCCTGTGTTTGGCGAGACGATAGCTTGTTGCCAGGGAACAAATGCATAACTCAGACTTAAAAGATGCCCCATCAATCCCACCAAAGCAGTAATTTTAACCCAGGGAACAACCTGGTATCTGATGAGAGTCCCTGGAAGCCTTAGCTGAATGTGGTTGTAATACGCTGAACTCATCAGAAACCCCTGATGGTCAGCACTCACTCCTGAATGTTGTTTGCTCTATATTTGGCTGTCAATAGCTCAAACTAACTAAAACAGACACCCCACCTGCTCTATGAGCAGAAGCAAAGGTTCACTACCAACTCATGATCCTTCAATGCCTTGGTTTTCAGGGTAGCCTAAAACTAGGGTTCTACTAGGCCCCAAATGCCCACTGATCTGTACCAGCACATTGCAGGTTTACAGTCTCCTGTGCCAAAGGCAACCATGCTATTTTTCATTTGTGGTTGCACTCAAAGTTTTCTCATGGTCAGTGACCTCTGTGACCCAAAGAGAAGCAGGTGACTTTGAGGTCAATGCAACATGGAAGGGTTTAAGAGGATTTTCACAACCCAAGAAACTCTTCGATGGGCTGGCTCTCATGAAATGTTGAGTCCTGTTTTCCATGGCATGGTAGAACTGATGTTGTCACTCTGTGGTCAGGAGCAGGGAAGCTGGCAGGGTGGAGAGAGATTAGTGGGCCACAAATATGTAACTGGTATTACCCAGCAGCTGGGAGCTGACAGTCCACAGGGACCACAAACAGGAGAAGAGCAACAGCTCAAATGAATTAAAACCATTTATGACTTAAAGCATAAGATAGGAATGCATTTGGTTAGCTAAGAGTTTGATAAACTACTTAATAGACAATTTTATATTGATTACATTCAAAATAAGGCATTAATTGAGATAATATGTTCAAGGAACTTAGCATAGTGCTAGGATCAGGGTGATGAATCAATTAAAATCCTGGCAGCTTTTATTATTATCCTGTATGTGGGAGTAGGCCAGACAGCTTAGCTTTAGAAGCAGGGCTACGATGTTGGAATTCTCCCTTCTTTGCACTAGAAAATTATGATCCTTCTTTGGGTTTCTGTACCTGACACAGCGGGTGGAAAATCTCCACTCATGGATTTGGAAAGGACAGGCACATTGCTACAGCAGCTGCCATCCAATGGAGTGCGGTTAGTTTGTGTAATTGAAGCCAAGTAAAGTGAAGGCAGTGCTGGCAAATGAGCCTTTCTATGGTGCTAAATAAAGAACTGTGAGCCCATTTGGAGTGGGCAGGGGAGAAGAAAAAGTTCCTAACAGTAGGGAATGACTTCATCTAGGGACGGTAGGCTATGTCTAAACATTTTCAAACACAGATAAAGTTATACAAAATGTCTTTACTTGTCCAGATCTATTGCTTTGATGTCTATAAAATTAGAAAAATCTCATATACTCTTGTTTTGAGACAGGGTCAACAACTTGTTGGCTTGTTCTGTGAAAGGTATGCCATGGATGTATGCTGCATACTGGCCCAGTAAAGCTGCTTTGTGGGGGTGTCAGATTGAACCTATGAACACTCTTCAGCCTCCAAGAAACTGTTCAATGTGAAACTCACGTAGAGATGGGGGTTCTTTGTTATTTTTTCATTGGATGAGCCAGTCAACTTCGGTATGATGGTGTTTCCATTCTAAGGATTAAAATATACAAAGGGATAGATACATTTAAACTTCCTTACTTTTTCAGAATTTTCTGTAAATGATCATTGCACAAAGTCCTTCAGCTGTTGAATGCCATCAAATCCCACAAAATGCACAATTTCATGCCTTTCAGCCTCAGTCAAGCGCTTCAAGGCTGTTGTTTGGTTGGGACATATAAAAGAGAACGAGCAGGATCTAATTCAGTTCGGAATAATCCATCCTACAAAACAGTGATTCTATATTCTGGTTTATAGAGGACTGAACAGAAAATTTTCAAACAGACACAAAGGACAAAATAATTCAGCTGAAAGAGTTGAAGACAGCCTGCTACTTCCTAATGAAGCAAAAATGCATATAGGAAATCCTGATGACCGTATTCTGAAGGACATAAATTCAAGTCCTAGGACAGTCACCATCTTTTGGTTTCAGTTTCCTCAAAAATTAAATGATTTTTTTTTCAAAAAAATAAAGTTAAGTATTTGTAAAGAGCTAATTCAGGTTGGATTCTTAGAGAATTTATTTCATCTAGTTGATCTTGCAGTTGTTTGAAAGTGGCTATAGAAGTATATATTCTCAGCCCATAGAATGATAGAAAGAAAATACTAACACTAATCTTTTTGCCAGTGTTAATTATAAACATACACTCTATTTATCTTTTATGACAAATTCTTTGGATGGACTGCATTCAATATGAGAAACTGTGATATTCCTGCCCTAAAGAAGTGCTGTAACACCAAGCTCATGAGATTTACCTTATACCATTAAAGGTATGGCAGAAGAAATAATGTTGTAACCAACACAAGATATTATGGTATTTTAGTTCACCTAACAGCCCTATGAAATAATTTTATTATATTCATACATGGTGGGAAATTTATTTCACGAATGACATTTATGTTACATTCTTACCAGACACAATAGATAACTAAATGGAATATACTACTAGATACAAAAGGTTCTACCTTTACTATTACATGACCTAGTAATGTTGGGCTGTTGGATAATAGTCTATACTGGAAGCATCTTGACTTTGTTAAATGAGAAGGCTTATTTTGAGATAAGCCCCATTCTTAAACAACTCTTCAAGATGCCAAGAGATGAATATAGTCATACTTCTCGATTCCAGAAAGACTATGGCCCAAGAGGAGTCAGCTGAGAAGGGATATCAAGAGACACACAAAACTTTAAAACACCTAAGTGATAGACTTCAAACAGGTTTCAAGCAAGTTCTCAGGACCACACAAAGCAAGGGCAGTTTGTGTAGAGCAATGATAAAACCTTGGAAATTGGAAAAATATCAAGTCTAAATGAATCCATTTGTGATGAAAATACCCATGGCCACCATTCTGGTTCATCTTTAAATTAATAGATGAATACTGCTATCAGGAATATATTGAACATTATTTGGTTTATAAGTAATACCTTGGTTTAAATTTAAGTCTGGAGAATTACATATTCTTCATTTTGAGAATTTCAATAATAAGTACACTGTTTTGCATAACTTCCCCCTCCCCCTCCCTCACACTTCAATTAGTGATCAGCCACTATCTCTCAAATTCATGAATTCTTTTCCTATAATTATTGTTGTATAAGTGTGTTTATGCATGCATGTGTGTGTGCATGTGTGTGTGTGTGTGTGTGTGTGTGTGTGTCTGTGTGTGTTCTAAAGACAGTGTGTAGGTTAAAATATTTTTAAAATTTCCTATCGTTTTCACAAAATTCTAAATTATGTGTCCTCTTGGTTGGGATTTTTTTGGAGGAATGTGTTTTTACACAAATACCAGAATTCCCATTGGGAATTCATTCCAGTTGTCACTGTGGTAGATGTATAATAACACTATCCGATGTTTTTGTTAGAGATGAATGCTCGAACTGCATGACTCAACTTGACTTTTACAGTTAAATTCTGATGCCTGTATGCGGAAACTTAAATATTCATTAATCTTTCAAGATTTATTGTTTGAACTGAGGTGTTGCCAGGAATGCTAGCTTGTAGTATATTTTTCTGAATGTTGAATACATGAAATTTCATGAAAACTTGATACTATGTGTTGTTGTTCAAGTGACAATGGTCAATTCTACACATGGGATCAACCCAAGGATTAATCCTTTTCTCCCAACTATGAAAAGTCATGGGTCAGAAGCAGAGAAGATCCCCATCCCAAGAGAAAGCAAAAGCTCATAAGACAATTTGGAAGTTGGGGGAGATACACGTCAGCCCCTTCTTCTTGGTTGGGATAATTCTGACACACATGCTTTATACTAATGCCAGATTTTCCTGTGGTTCAGAGTGACACAATAACACATCTTTAGTACTTTCTTCTTTTTGCTAATACACTTTTCTTCAGCATTGCCTATACCTGGAAAATTATCTGAATTATAATTCTTACCTCAGGTTCTTCGTGGAGGTCTGAAATTAAAATAAAGGTATAACCAAGATTTGCTTAGAAATTTCTTTTTTTCCAAAGTCAAAGCAAAACTATAATATTCAAAGTACTAATATCTCTAGATAGAAATACTTTTTTTAAAAAAAGGAGAATGCTTCAACATTAGGAGAATTATGCACTCATTTAAAAAATATTAAACCCTTTTTTGTTAGATATATTCTTTATTTACATTTCAAATGTTGCCCCCCCTTTCTTTGTCTCCCCTGCCCCCGCGAAAATCCCCTAACCCATCCTTCCTCTCTCTGCTTACCAATCCACAAACTCCCACTTCCCTGTCCTGGCATTCCCCTATACTGGGGCATCTAGCCTTCTTAAGACCAAGGGCCTCTCCTCCCTTTGATGCCTAGCAAGGACATCCTCTGCTGCATATGCATCTGGAGTCATGGGTCCATGTGTACTCTTTGGTTGGTGGATTAGTGCTTGGTAGCTCTGGGGGAGTTGCTAGATGGTTCAAATTGTTGTTCCTCTTATGGCACTGCAGACCCCTTCAGCTCCTTGGATCCTTTCTCTAGCTCCTCCATTGGGAACCCTGTGCTCAGTACAATGGTTGCCTGAGAGTGTCCTCCTCTGTATTTGTCAGCATTGACAGAGTCTCCCAGGTGACAGCTATATCAGGCTCCTGTCAGCCAGCACTTGTTGGCATTCACAATAGTGTCTGGGTTTTTTAACTGTATATGGGATGGATCCCTAGGAGGGGCAGTCTCTGGATGGTGTTTCCCTCAGTCTCTGCTCCATACTTTATCTCTGTATCTCTTCCTGTGTGTATTTTCTTCCCCCTTCTAAGAAGGACCAGAGTATCTATACTTTGATTTTCCTTTTTCTTGAGATTCATTTGGTCTGTGAATTATGTCTTAGGTATAATACTACCCAGTAGGAGGACCCTGCTATACCACTTCTGGGAATATACCCAGAGGATTCTCCAGCATGTAATAAGGACACATGCTCCATTATGTTCATAGAACCCTTATTTATAATAGCCAGAAGCTGGAAAGAACCCAGAAGTCCCTCAACAGAGGAATGGATATAGAAAATGTGGTACATTTACACAATGGAATACTACTCAGCTATTAAAAACAATGAATTCATGAAATTCTTAAGCAAATGGATGGAACTAGAAAATACTATCCTGAGTGAGGTAACCCAATCACAAAAGAAGGCACATACCATGATATGTGGATATTAGTCCAGAAGCCTCGAATACCCAAGATATAATTCACAGACCAAATGAAGCTCAAGAAGAAGAAATTTCTAAAATGAGGCTGTCAACATGACTTCTATGGGCAAGAAACCATTCCTTATTTATTCCAATTCGAATAGTTGCCTTAAACAGCCATTGCAATGCAATGAGTATTTGTGAAAAGTCTAAGAGGAAATCCTCACAGTTACCATATATGGCAATTGAATTAAGATTTTGAAATTCCAGTTAGTGGAACCCAGTGAGTCATCAGGTGTTAGACCAATGCTGCTTCTGTTTCTTGCCAGTATAATAAGCTCTGTAAAATAATTCTGGCTACAGGCCTATTCTATTTTTTTCAGAGTACATGGAAATAAAATTTTAAAAAGTCTGTTAGCCTCTCATGGAGCTAAGTGGCAAAAAAAATAAATAAATAAATTTAGAAAAGGTGAAACAATAATCTAGAGGATTTGACATACAGATTAAACTGCATCAGGATGGGACATGATCTCAAATGAAGGTGCCCATACTTGTTGAAAGAGTCCCACTGCAGAGAATGGCATTTATTTGGAAATTGATGGAAATATTTGATGAAAATTGATGGAATATAATATTGTTATAATTCAGCATGGCAAATTATGAAACTCAGGTGATATTATTCATATTATTTCTGTGGTAAGATGATAATTAAAAGAAAGAAAAAGAAATGAAAATGGCTGAGAAAAGAATCAACTAGCTTTTAAGAAGGAGCTGTAAGTTGTAAGACTTACAATGTGGAGCAAAATTGAATGTAAACTTTAAAGGTAATCTTTTGTTACTTTTGTTAAAGAATTTATTTTAGCTTACAAATTCAGGTCACAGTATATCATTTCAGAGAAGCCAAGTCAGGAACTCAAGGAACTTGTCACATAATAAGAACAGAGTCAAGAGCAGAGAGAAGGAAAAATACCCACGCTGCCAGTATGCTTGCTCTCAACAAGTTTATTCAGGAATCACTGCCTAGGGATTTGTGTCACTTTCAGTGGGCTGTCTTTCCACATCAATTAACAACCAAACAATGTTGCACAAACAAGCCTAACCTGATTTACATAATTGCCCATCAAGTATTTGTCCCTTAGTGACCATAAATTTAGTACGGTTGACAGTTAATTAAGCACTACAGATAATGGGGATGTGACTCAGCAGTTATGAGTGCACAGTGCGTTGAAGAAGGGATATTACCCACATCAGGGGGCCCACAATCACCTGTAACTTCAACTCCAGCAGTTGCAAACACCCTCTATTTGTCTCAACTGGAGCCTGCACTCATGTGCATATATATCCTTAGGTACAGAGTCATACACATAATTTAAAAACAAAACAAATCTTTATAAACTACCAGCCCAATTATTTTTGGGACCATCTATGTCTCATTTTTTTTTCATTTTTTTATTCTTTTATCCTTTTTCAGTCAAGACTTTGTCCCCCCCTCCTGCTCTTCCCCTGACTACTCCCCATCCCATACCTCCCTTCTGTCTTTGCTCCAACCACTCCCCGACCTGTCTCCAAAAGGATGTCCCCACACCCCCACCTCCATCCCACTTGGTCTTCCCACTCCCTGGGGCCTTAAGTCTCTCAAGGGTTAGGTGCCTGTTCTCTCACTGAGGCCATACCAGGCAGTCCTCTGCTGTATAGATGTCAGAAGCCTTATATCAGCTAGGGTATGCTGCCTGGTTGGTGGCTCAGTGTCTGAGAGATCTCGGGGGTCCAGGTCAGTTGAGATTGCCGGTGTTCAGGCTGGTGAGATGGCTCAGCTGGTAAGAGCACCGACTGCTCTTTGGAAGGTCCTGAGTTCAAATCCCAGCAACCACATGGTGGCTCACATCCACCAGTAATGAGACTGCTGGTGTTCCCATGGGACATCCCTCCTCAGTTTCTTCCAGATTTTCCCCAATTCAACCATAAGGGATCCCAGCTTCTGTGAATTGGTTGGGCGCTAGTGTCTGCATCTATCTCTTTTAGCTGTATGTTGGGCCTCTCAGAGGGAAGCCATGCAAGGCTCCTCTCTGAGGGTGCACCACAGCTTCAAAGTCTCAGGGCCCTGGGCCTCGCCTTGACTGGATCTCCACTTCTCTGTTAGGGCTGCTTTAACTATCACAAAAGTCTGCTAAGATGAGTTTTCATTCGACATTAGGTACTTATTTATTTTTTGTTATTCTTCCTGATTTCTTTAGTGACTTATTGGTCAAGAGTATGTTATTTTGTTTCCATGTCCTAGGGTAGCTTCCAGAATTTGACTAAAAGTTGGCTTTTAGTTTTGTTCAGTATGATCTGCTATTATTTAAGAAACTATTTTGATTATATTGCTTGCTAAGACTTATTTTAAGTAAGAATATAATCTATATTAAAGAAGATTTCATGGATTTCTGAGAAGAATGTGTATCCCATTTCTGTTGGCTAGAAACTGTAGATATCTATATGAATTTAATGGATAATATATTTTAAGTCTGGGGTTTCTTTTTGATTTTTGATTTAGACAAATTACATAAAGGCAAGAGTTGGGTATTCAATACATCCACTGTACTATATCAGGATCTATGGTAACTTTTATGGCTATTAGTGTTTTATGAAGTTGGGAATCACAGCATTAATTGTTCCATTTATTAATATATAATGGCCCTATTTATTTCTTCTGGCTAGTTTTGTTTTGACATCTACTTTATCAAATATTAGAAAGCTATACTATATTGTTTTCAGTTTTTGTTTGAATGATAGTACAGCCTTCATTATGAGGCTGTGAGTGTCTTTACCAGAGTGTAGTCTTTCTTAGAACCAAGAGGCAGTTGTACCTAGTTTTGTTAGGTTTTTGTTTTTGTTGCTTTTTGTTTTCTTTTTGGTTTGTTTTTGTTTTGAGTGAGAATCAGTTCCAAATTTTAAACATGCTGGGCCACTGCTATTGAGACAGTTTCAGTATTACATTTTTTTAGACCAGTCAGCCTGTCTTTATCTTTTTATTGGTGAGTTAGGGGCATTTATATTTATGCACGTTATTTACTAATTCTTTTGATTTTATTGGCCAGTTGTTTTGTTTGTTTTTGTTTTTATTTTTATTTATTTATTTTTTGTTATTGGTTGTAATTTCTTTCTTTTTCTTTTCTTTTTGGGGTTGAGTTCTGCTGGTTAACTGTGTTGAACATGGTGGATTTTGCCATCGTTATGCTTCTTCATCTATTTATCTCATGAAATTTATTTTTCTCTTGTACTTAGTATTGAGATTTTCTTCTCTGTATGCAGCATTCCTTTTCATGTCTTCTGCAATGCTGGCTTGGTTGTTATGAACTGCTTCAGTTCATATTATTTTGAAATGGCTTTATTTATTCAGGACTTTTCAAAGATTATTTTGTTGGTTGGAGGTTACTATTTTCACTGCTTGAAACATATCATTTTATGCTTTCTTGGCTTGTACAGTTACTGATGAGAGCTCTAATAATATCATTACATCTTTAGCATTTTTCTTAGAGCTTTTCCTTGCTCTCTCTCTCTCTCTCTCTATATATATATATATATATATATATATATATATATGTATATATATATATATGTGTGTGTGTGTGTGTGTGTGTGTGTGTGTGTGTGTATATATTCTGACAACAATATGTCACAGAGAGTTTCTCCTCTGGTTATATTCATGTGGGATTCTAAGTGCCTATTGCATTTGTATGTCTACTTATTTCTTTAGATGTGGAATTTTTCTGGTGAAATTTTATTGAATAGAGTCTCTATGTCTATCATTTTTTAAATACCATTTCCTTCTTCTGTCTTATGGATTCTCAGGTTTGGTCCTTTGATCTCAGTGTTATGGGATCCTGGGGTCATGCTCATAATTTTCCCTAATGGTCTCTAAGTGTAAAACATTGTCATTCATGTCTTCCATCCCAGAGACACCCTTTCCTGACTGTTTGCTCCTTTGAAAAGTCATTGATCATTTTTATTAGTAAACTTTTGAAATCAACATGCTCCATTTTATCCATTTCACATATTTTTTGATTTATGCTTTCTTGGCTTGTACAGTTACTGATGAGAGCTCTAATAATATCATTACATCTTTAGCATTTTTCTTAGAGCTTTTCCTTGCTCTCTCTCTCTCTCTCTCTCTCTCTCTATATATATATATATATATATATATATATATATATATATGTGTGTGTGTGTGTGTGTGTGTGTGTGTGTGTCTTTTAGAGAAGTCATGTTGCCTTGCCTTTTTATATTTCTTACATTTTCTTGTGATGTGATCTATTACTTTGTATAACTCTTTTAGTATTACTGGGGATGTTCTTGGTGATCAGCTTACTAATCTGGGCTCAATGCTCATCTCTACTAACTGCTTAGAAAACAAACTTTTGTGGAAACAGTATCAAAATGTACAAGATGCCAGGCGGTGGTGTCACACGCCTGTAATCCCAGCACTCTGGGAGGCAGAGGCAGGCGAATTTCTGAGTTCAAGGCCAGCCTGGTCTACAGAGTGAGTTCCAGGATAGCCAGGGCCATACAGAGAAACCCTGTCTTGGAAAAAAAAATCCAAAAAAACAAAAAAAAATGTACAAGATATAGATCTATACTTGAAATCATTTAAAGCCCACTAATTTATCAACATGAGTCATTAACCAGGGAATTTGAAAATTAACACAGAATGTTCTCTGATGTTAACAATGTCTAGAATAAATATGGAAATTGTAAATTAATGAGATAAACAAAGAACAGAAATGGAGAAAATAAAGGATGGAAGCAAAGCAAAACAGATTAAAAGAAAAAAGTAAAAAAAAAAAGTAGTATAGAAGAAAGAAATAAGGTATAGACTAGAAAACCTTTCCCCAATAATAGAGAAGTTCCAAGAAAACTTTGGCAATTATAAAGGGGGCGACAAAAATGAACTCCTGTATTGTTTTACACAACAGCAGAAACAAATATCATTAAGAATATAATAAAACTTCAGTCCTTTTCCCTCACCCAATACCAGATCAGGTTCCTTTCTCCCACTGACCCCACCATCCACTTTCCCTCCCAAGTTCCTCTCCCTCCCCACTTGTGATTACTTTCTCCATCCCAAGTGGGACTGAGGCATCCTCACTTGGGCCCTTCAGCGTGTTGACCTTTATCAGTTCTGTGGACTATAGCTTCTGTACTCTGTACTTTTTTTTTTTTTTGGCTAATATCCACTTATTAGTGAGTACATATCATGTATGTCCTTTTGGGTCTGAGTTACCTTGCTCAGGATGATATTTTCTAGTTCCATCTATTTGCCTGCAAAACTCAGGATGTTCTCATTCTTAATAGCTGAGTAGTATTCCATTGTGTAAATGAACCACATTTTCTGTATTCATTCTTCTGTCATGGGACATCTGGGTTGTTTCCAGCTTCTGGCTATCACAAATAAGGCCACTATGAACATAGCGAAACATATGTCCCTGTGGAATGGTGGGGCATCTTTTAGGTATATGGCCAAGAATGTTCAGGTAGATCTACTTCTAATTTCCTGAGGAACTGAGATTGATTTCCAGAGTGGTTGTACAAGTTTGCAATCCCACCAGCAATGGAGGAGTGTTCCTCTTTCTCCACATCCTCTCCAACATATGTTGTCACCTGAGGTTTTGATCTTAGTCATTCTGATTTATGTAAGGTAAAATCTGAGTCATTTGGATTTGCATTTCTCTGATCACTAAAAATTTTGAACATTTCTTTAGGTGCTTGTCAGCCATTTGAGATTCCTCAGTTGTGAAATCTCAGTTTAGTTCTATACCCCATTTTTTGATTGGGTTGTTTGGTTTTTTGGTGATTAGCTTCTTGAGTTCCTTACATATTTTGTATATTAGCCCTCTATCAGATGTGGGGTTAGTGAAATTTTTTTCTCAATCTGTAGGTTGCCAATTTGTCTTATTGTCTATGTTCTTTGCTTTACAGAAGCTTTCCAATTTCATGAGGTAGAGCGGGGGTGGGGAGGGTGGAGGGGTTGGGGGAAATTGAGACAGCAGTGTGTGTACGAGGTATGGGATGTGGATCAGTCAGCAGGTGGATGGAGGGGGGAATAAAATATGGAGTGTAAATAAATAAATAAATAAATTAGAAAATAAAAAATAATATAATAAAGCAAGAAAAGAGAGGGGAACCATGTGAGGATAAAAGAAATATTAAATAAAGAAATAAAAGGAAAAATAATTGCTTAATAATAAAAAATACATTAACAAAATTAGATGATTTTAATGAATGGGTTTAAGACTAAAAACAACTTTTAAATACAACCAAGTAAACTATTGCTAAAGTGGTAACAAAAAGAAAAGGAGCGGGGACACACACAAAAAGCAAACACTCAGGTCTTTGCATGTGGGAAACTTCTCTTTGTTATTTTTTTTTAATTTTTTTTATTTTCTATATTCTATGTTTACATTCCAAAGGCTTTCCCCTTTCCCAGTTCCCACCCACCATAGTTCCCATAGTTCCTCTGCCCCCCCAACTGTTCCCCAATCATTCCCCCTCCCCCCTCGGTTTCTTTACTAAACTGGATACAATCTTTACAGGCCCAGGGTCCTCTCCTTTCTTCTTCTTGGGAATCATTTGACTTGCTATTTGTGTCTTGAGTATTTAGGGCTTCTGGGCTCATTAATATCCACTTATCAGTGATTGCATTTCATGTGCATTCTTTTGTGATTGGGTTAATTCACTCAGGATGATATTTTCCAGGTCTAACCATTTACCTACAAATTGCATGAATTCATTATTTTTAATTGCTGAGTAGTATTCCATTGTATAAATATACCACATTTTCTGTATCCATTCCTCCTTTGAGGGATATTTGGGCTCCTTCCAATTTCTGGCTATTATAAACAAGGCTAAGTATTAACCCGTTGTAGGGATGCAGCGGTGGGTCTCAAGAATACAACTAGAGCTTCTGAGTTGTCAGGCTCTTTAGCAATGGACAGCAAATGTCCTATCTATTTATACCAGGGCCATCTGGTTTAACTTAGTAGAAGTCTTCTACATCTTTGTGAGGAGAACCTCACATAATTCAGTTTGGTTTCCTTTCTATGTGAATTGTATGTCTTGCAACTGTCTTTCCAATTTTCTTATAATTTCCCTCATGAGTTTCTGAGAGTCTAGCTCTCTTTCTCTTTTTGGAATAAAGTCTGTTGTTCTTTCCAGAGGTTGAGACACTCACCAAGACCAACGTAAGCTCATCCAGTCAATGGGATTTACCTTTCTTCATGCATTTTACTACTAAAGAAGTCTGCTGCCAATTGAAATTTTTAATTTATTTCTTCTTTTGATTATCTTTAATTTTTTTTTTACAGTCCAGCCATTATCCCTCTCCTGTTCTGCCCTCTGAGAGTTCCTCATCCCATCCCCCCTCCCCTGTCTCTGAGAGAATGTCCTCACACCTCCCTGCACTCCTCCAGGTCTCTCCATTCCCTGAGGCCTCAAGTCTCTGGGGGATTTAGTGTGTCTTTTCTCATTGAGACGAGACCACACAGTCCTCCCCAGTCCTGTGTCTGGGACCTTGGACCAGCTAGTGTATGCAGGCTGGTTGGTGACTTGGTGTCTGAGAGATCTCAACGTCTGGGTCCAGGTTTGTTGAGACTGCTGGCCTTCCTATGAGGTTGCCCTCCTCTTCCTCAACTTCTTCTAGCTTTTCCTTAATTCATCCACAGGGGTTCCTGACTTCAGGCCATTGGTTGGGTATAAGTATCTGCTTCTGTCTCACTCAGCTGCTTTTTGGGCCTTCCAGAGGGCAGCCACATGAGGGTCTTTTCTGTAAGTATAGTCAAGCCATGAAGCCTTCC
This sequence comes from Apodemus agrarius, assembly GCA_964023405.1. Classification (NCBI taxonomy): domain Eukaryota; kingdom Metazoa; phylum Chordata; class Mammalia; order Rodentia; family Muridae; genus Apodemus; species Apodemus agrarius. The sequence continues at coordinate 60,604,070 of OZ030022.1, read as the reverse complement.
CTTGAGATGGGTCCCAGTTTGGACCAGTCACTGAATCTCCCTCAGTCTCTTCTCCATTCTTTTTTTTTTTCCTGGTTTTTCGAGACAGGGTTTCTCTGTGTAGTCCTGGCTGTCCTGGAACTCTTTCTGTAGACCAGGCTGACCTCGAACTCAGAAATCCGCCTGCCTCTGCCTCCCAAGTGCTGGGATTACAGGTGTGTGCCACCACGCCCGGCTACCTCTTCTCCATTCTTGTCCCTGCAGTTCTTTTAGACAGGAACAATTCTGAGTCATAGTTTTTGACTTTTGGATGGCAACTCTATCTCTCCACTTGATGACCTGTCTTTCTACTGGAGGGAGATTCTACAAATTTCCTTTCACCGTTGTTATGCATTTTTATCTCAGGTCTTTCCCTATGAGCCTTAAGATTCTCTCACCTCCCAGGTCTCTGCTATATTCTAGAGGGTCCCTCACCTACCACATCTCAAAGTTGCATATTTCCAATTATTCTGCTGGCCTACAGGGCTTCACACCTGCCCCCCCCACAAATACCTGATCCTGTTTCCCTTTTCCCCTGCCCCTCTCCCCTCTCACACCCAGTTTCCTCCCTCCCTTTAATCTTGCCAGCATCTGACCCCTGCCTGTCTTTGTAACTGGCTTTCAGGGCTACCTGAAAATTTAGGCCCCCTGTCTTGTGGCTGTTCCTCTTTCTCAGGCTCCCAGAATAGCTTTATGAAACAGTAATTTCACTTTCAGGATGGCACATGACCATGTCACCAGAATCATAGTGACAGAAGTATTATATTCAAGTTCTGGACCATCTACTCGAAAAATTACTGTCTTACCAAACTCCCAATTGTTTGTGAGGGCTTTGAGACCTGTGGATAGGACATCAATCTATTTATATCAGGGCCATCTGGTTTAACTTTAGTAGAAGTCTTTTACATCTTTGTGAGGAGAACCTCACATAATTCAGAATGGTTTCCTTTCTATGTGACTTGTCTGTCTTGCAACTGTCTTTCCAACTTTCTTATAACTGCCTTCATGAGTTTCTGAGAGTCTAGCTCTCTTTCTCTATTTGGAATAAAGTTCATTGTTTTTTTCCAATTCTTGTCTTTTACTAGATTATACATAGACAACTGTTAGTCTGTCATCTTACTCAGAAATTCTACCTTGTCCATTTTTTTCAAGACAGTTTTTGCTTTCTAAAAGGATGTATAATATTTATTATGTTTATCTTTTATATAGTTCTTTTTTTCCAATAAATGAATGTAAACACATTGAAGGCTAGAATGTCATAACTTTAACTGATATTTCTCAACATTATAGAAATATGCTTGACATATGATGGGTACTCCGGGATTATTTATGAAATGACTGAATGGAAATATTATTCCCACTGTTGTCCCTTCTTGGCACAAAACAGTTACTGAATATCTAAACAAAAGGACCAGATTATTAGTGGGTATGACAAGCAAGTTATACATGTTGAAGGAAAATTTCAGCACAGACTTTAATATGGGCACAAGCACCCAAATATAAATCAAAACATTATTCAAAGGGTGACTAATTATTTCCAGTCACTGGCATTTGTAGTTCATTCCTCAGCGGTAAAGAAGTCCTCATGATCCTTATATCTCACTTTCCCACACTTGAAGTTAAAAATTGTACCTAAACAAAATTTTAGGTTCAAACACAGTTTCTAGAAGATAATTTCTGGTATGACTGTCCATATCCTAGTATAACAAGAGGGGAACAGAATCTAGCCTTTTTCTATCAGTGATTTAAAATGGTCATTCAAGTCCATTTGTTAAGAAAATGTTAACTAATGAAACAGAGTATGTAAATAGTGACAGTGATCATAAATATGTTAATTGTCTTTTTAGAAGCTTTGTTTTCAAATACTGAATTAACATGTAAAATGCATTATGTATAACAGTGAACTAGAATCCAATTAGAATTAAATAGTTTAAAATATTTGACAATATACAATTTTAAATTTAATGTGAAAATTTGACTTTTGGCTGAAGTTAGTTTTTAAACAGTCTTCATGTTCTGACCTTTTCCAAAACAAATAAATCATGGGCAATCTGAATGAATGGATGACATTTTTCCAGAAATATATCAAGCTGTAGCCATTTTTCCACCATTACCTTGTGGCAAGAAAGGGTATTGACAAGCAATGACAGATACTTTAACTTAATGATTTTGCCATGATATTCATCTTTCTGTACTGACCAGCATTTTATTTTCGCTTCAGCCAAGAGACTGTCTGGCTAATTAGCTTTGGAGCCATGGGGTTGGATCAGCTTGGGTCATTAGCAGTAAGACTTGCACATTCATGCGGATGGTTTCGGATGAGTGGCTGGGACCCAGGGCTTGGCATTTTTGAGCCCACCCTACTCTGTTCTGCCTGAATTTTCCTATAGCTTTGAAGCTTGCACGTAGATTATACTTGATTACGGACATGTAAACTTTAACGATGAAGCTATTTTTAATGTTGCCTTTCCCCAGAAGAGGTTGCTACTTGGTAGTGATATTGTTCAACTATTTTCTACAAATTGAAATGTTCCTTTCTAGAGGAAGAAGGAAGGCTCATGTGTCTGGAGGTTTTAATGAGAATGCCCTTCCCGTAGCATAATATTTTCGAATTTTTGGTCCACAGTTGATAGAACTGGCCTTGTTGGAAGTGGTGTGTTGCTGAGGGTAGGATTAAGGCTTCCAAAGCCCACATCATTCCCAGGTCTCTCTCTCTCTCTCTCTCTCTCTCTCTCTCTCTCTCTCTCTCTCTCTCTCTCTCTCTCTCTCTCTCTCTGCCTTCAACTTGCAGATAAGGTGTAAATTTTCAGCTACTTCACTGACTATGCCTGCCTGGCCACTGCCATCTTCCCTGTCATGATGAACACAGACTCACCTCCTGAAACTGTACGCAAGCCTCATTTAGCCATTTTCCTTTATTAGTTTCCTTAGTTACACTATCTCTTCACCTCAACAGGTAAATGACTAAGATGATGAGACTCAGGAAGCTAAGAATGAAACACAGAAAGCTCAGAAAGTTGAAAAGGTTACGAGGTCCCTTCTTCAGGTTAAATAAACAGTGATACTTTGCCGGGAGTGGAGACTTCCCACCAGCTTAGCTGCAGATAAATTGTACATGGATTTCCAGGGACGCAGAGTTCATGAGTCAGTGCTACCCATGCTGTATTGGCCTCTTCAGTGTAGCAGCTGCCTTTGTGCCACCTGTGCTCTGATAAGTAACTCCTTGCTTAATGGCTCTATAAATAACTCCAATACAGACAGTAACTGAGTGTCCACATTTCAAGGAAGACTTGAGACTGTGGTGATGTCGGTTTTTCCCATGAAACAATGTTCTGTAACTCAAAACACATAGATCGTTATCTACCTTTTCTGAAAACACTACAATGCTCTGTAACTTTTAGCAAAGTAATAAATGAAAGTTCAGATATCAATGAGAAATTTTCCAATTGCAAAATATATATGAAATAAAAATTTCAATCACATAATATATACATATATTATATATAAAATATATATTAGAGCTGGGCGTTGGTGGCGCACACCTTTAATCCCAGCACTTGAGAGGCAGAGGCAGGTGAATTTCTGAGTTCAAGGCCAGCCTGATCTACAGAGTGAGTTCCAGGACAGCCAGGGCTATATAGAGAAACCCTGTCTCGAAAAACCAAATATATATTAGAGACTTCTATATATGTATATATAGAATATATATATATGTGTATAGATAGAATTAACATTATATATGTATATGTTATAATTATGTAATATTATAATAATATAACTATATATTTGTAATTATATAGTATAATATAAAATATTTAATACATTTATCTTATAAATTATTTATACAAATATTTTATAAAATATATAATTATGCAATTATATATTTATATTTTATAAATTATAAATTACATAGATTATATAAATATATTTCTATATTATAAATATTATTTAAATTTTATATATAATTTATAAATATTTTATAAAATATATAATTGTATATTTTATATTTATATATAAATTTTTATATATATATGCCTCCAACTTGTGGGTAAGATGTAATTTCTCAACTACTACACTAGTTTCATGTCTGCCAGCCTGCTACTATGTCTCCTACCATGATGATCATGAACTCATCTTCTGAAACTGTAAGCAAGCCTCCATTTGACCATTTTCTTTTGCAAGTTTCCTTGGTCATTCTGTCTCTTCCTAAATAAACAAATATATATATATATATATATATATATATATATTATATGTGTATTATGTATATACAAATATATAAAATCTTTATATAATTATATAATATTTATAAATTGTATATATTATATTCTATATGTATTATGTATATACAAATATATAAAAATCCATATAAATATATAATATTTATAAATTATATATATCATATAAAGTATATATATATATATATATATATATATATATATATAATATCTTGAAAATTTGCATTGGATTCCTTAATCCACCTGTCTCAGAATCCTAGTGCCACTATCATTATTGTTTTCATCATCATCATCTCCAGTTTGGTTAGGTTGCATTTCATAAAAGCTAGTTAACATCATTATTAACTCCTCCAACAGAGGAGTTTCACATGTGAAACAGACTCAAAAACTAGAAAGATGCAGCAAACTTACATTTTTTTTTTCAATTTTACACCCAAATCAGCTCTGCTGGTGAGGAAGCTGTGGTACTGCTATGGCTCAGGGTAATGACGTGTATATTCTACTTATGGCAAAACCAAGTGATGGAGGGTGATCCTGAACAAATGGGAGGGTATGTAGTAGAAGATTGCTCAAAGGAGAACTGGGACACGCTCTGCACAATCTAACACCAATGTGTTACTGACACCTAACAACATCTCCTGTCCTAATGCAGGCAAGTAGCGTAGACATTGACTTCTAAGAGGACATTGCTTTTTTGTTAGGGTAGATATAATCTGTAGCTTCCTTCAACCCTGTTTTTAAGCCAATCCAATGCAATTTACTGGTTTATCCTTAAGTCTACGTTTTAAAACACATCAAGCATGGTACATATTGTCTTCTCAATCATAATTTACCTTTTCTCTTGGCTTGATATTTTTATTTGTTCTCTAAAAATTTCATCTATGTATAAAAAGTATTTTGATGGTATTAATCACCGCTTCCCTCTTTCGTTTTCTCCTAGACTCCCATTATTGCATGCTGCATCAATAGCTTATGCATTTTATTTCATTATAACTCACCAAGTCTAGTTTGTACAGCACATAAATGCATGGTTGTGGGGCTATCCATTGGAGCACTGTTAACCTATAACGTGGCCACACCTCCATTGAAACATGACTCTTTCTCCTTTGGTACCCATCAACTGCCAATTGCCAATTGCCTAAGCACATATGCCTTTTTCTGATCCACACTGGAAATTTGACTGGCTTGAGATTGCACAAGTCTTGTGCAGGTAGTCATGCTGCTGTAAGCTCATGATATGAAAGCCACATTGTGCCAGAGGAAAGCATTTCACAGCACTCTTCCTCACCCTCCAGTTCTTAAATTCTTTTGGCCTACATATGAAGCACAGGTGCCTTGTCTGACTTCAGTGGGAGAGGATGTGCCTAATACTGTAGAGACTTGATGCCCCAGGGAAAGGGAATGGGGTGGGGGTTGGGTGTCACCCCTCAAAAGTGAAGGACAGGGTGATGGGGCAAAGAACTCTGGGAGGGTGTACTGGTAGGGGGCAACATTTAAGATGTAAATAAGTAAAATAATTAATTAAAATTCTTTTGGCCTTTCCATTTGCTTCAAGTCTTTTAGGACACACACACACACACACACACACACACACACACACACACGACTCTTACAAACTTTCATTAAAGTATAAACAATTCGCACTAACACACAAGCAAGTGACTGAAGAGACCTCATTAGAGTATAAAACAGCTTTAATGAATAAAATAAGTAAATAATTTGTTGTCCTTTGGAAATTTATTTAAGAAAATGAAGAAATACTGGGGATATAGAAGTCAGTAAATCTCAGGACACCATCAACAGTAATAACAACCAAACAATAAAATAAACATTCATAAAACCAAAGAAAATACAGGATGCTTTTGAGAAATTCAAAGTATTTAAATGACTCAGAAAGAAGTAGAATTGGATATAACAATAACCATTTTAATAATTAATTCTGACTAATGAAAAAAAAGACAAGAATTTATGAGTCAGTTCTATTTGGCTTTTAAGGAATAGGTCATCTCTGTTAAATGAAATTTCCAAGAATTAAAAATATTAAGAGCCTTTAAAACTTATTTAATTAAGTTAAACAATTTTGTTCTAAAACCAAAACAGAGAAAAGACACCAAACAGGAATGACATAGATAAATCTTAGTTATAAACGCAAGTACAAAGAATTAGTCACAAGTTAAAATCAGTAATTTTTGAGAGAATAATAGAGATTATCAAATGACATTTATTTTATAACTAGATGTAGCATGGAAAGTGTTTTAACATAATTTCTAAAATTGAGAGTTAGCTAATGTGCATTGTTGTTACAAAAGGTATTTTTATAATCCCTTTATAACATCAAACTAGAAATTAAAATGTTCTTTAATAAATTAAAAATTATATAGCATTTAGTAAACAGGTTACACTAAAGTCTTGACAAAACCTTTTAAATTTAAATTTACTTTTAACTCTTACATCAAAATATCTAGCAACTTCCTAGTCTTAGCAACTATAGGAAGAATTCTAATTGATCCAATGAATTTGAAATAGTGAAATACAAGTCAAACATAATATTTGTTCAAAGTGGAATAGCAAGAGAAGACATTAACAGTATCAATACAAGATCATTACAGAAAACTCAGTAGAGCTAATTGGAAAAATTGCCAGCTCAAGGGCAATAAAATTATTTTAAAATCCATGAATCAGTTTAGCAGACTTGCAAGACTTTTATAGAGAAAATTATGTAATTCCACTGAAGTGCATATAATTAAGCTTGAGTATGTTTTGGTTAAAGAAATTCAATAGTATAACAATGTTAATTAAATTCAAGTCAATCTATAAATTAAATGTAACTCCCAAAAATATTTTAATGAAAGTTCTTTCTTAATTCATCTGCAAAAGCAAGTATTCATTAATAGCTTTAAAATTGAGTCACAGGAATAATGAGAATATAAGCCATCAAGGATATTATTCATTTATTTCATAGTTTTGTTTTTGCTTTAGAAAAGAAGGAATGTTACCCCTTTTAGCATTTAACTATTTTTAGTCACAAATATTCCAAGAATCCAGGTTTGGAAGATAATAGTATCTTTCTGGATTAGTTGCATAATTGCCTTGAAGATCTTTCTTGCCTCATAGTCAGTATCTAAGATGATGATTAGATGGGAAGAAATGAGGAACCTTACCTTGGCTTCAGCAAAATATATCTATTTGTCCAGTCTCCTGGAAGTTCTACATTTTGAGAGATTGGTGGACAATGCCCAGCCAATGTCAATATAATGCTATACATTTTATTCTCATCTGGTCTTATATGTCTATTATCAAGATATGAAGAAATCCAGAAATGCTGGTACATCGTGAGCTCCATCAACTCTTCGGGTAAGAAGATGGTCATGAAATTAAAAAACAACCTAAGGGCCGAAAGGCATTGCCACCTGAAAATACTCACACACAATTTAATTTGCTTTCTAACAGCTTTTACATTTTCTTTTTGTATATATCAGACTGTGGCTATGTCTGTGTGTATGTAGTCACGTCACGTGCCCACAGAGGCCAGAAGAGGGCATCAGATTCTTGGGAACTAGAGTGCAGGAGTTTATGAGCTGCCAAATGTGGGTGCTGGTTTCTGATATTCAATCTCCTGTCCTTGTGATTGAGCAACGAGTGCTCTTAACAGCTGATCCATCTCCCCAGTGTCACTTCCAAGCCAAGAATGCTTTCTTGGCTGCAACTCTCAGCTTCTACGCATTGGTTCAGCTTACATTTCTCAATCATACTCCTACGAGTCCTGTGTCAGCAGATTTCAGGCTTAGAACTATTCCGTGACATCATTGACTTAGTTTCCCCCCAAACCACTAGGCAAAAGTTCAAGAATTCTTCTGCGGTCGCGAGAAGTAACAGAAAAGGAATCAGGTGGTGTGGGAGTCCATGTACATGTGTCCTAGACAGTGGCTCTTCAGCGAACCACAGAGCACACATATTGGCCAAAAGAATCCATCCTTACATGAAAATTACCTTACATTTATCTATGTGTTCTTGAGTTTAAAACAAAAGAAGCGAAGCTTGTGAATATAAAGGAACATAACCTGGTTCATGTACACCCTCTCTACACATCTCTATTGCAGAGACAGTTGACTATCAGGTCAGTATGGCAATGCAATGTTTTCACTCATGATTTATTTGCTTTACCTCAGGGTTTCTGGTGTTCTGACTTAACTTACACCTTAAAGAGGTCTCCTGACATTCAATGGAGACTTTGGGGGTGTTGAATCTCCTCAATAAAAATGGCACATGGGTTCCTTTTCTAGTGACTCCTTAAGACTCTATATATGTCTTCTAGAGCAACAAATTCCGCGTGTGAAAGAACTGAGCTTGTTGCTGGGCAGCGGTATGCGACTTAACACCTTAGCACTCTCCCCTCAGACAAGAGTTCAGCTTCTTCCTGTATTCCAGTGACTCGTCACAGAAGGCCCACATGACTACAGCATCACTTTTTTCCTTTGAAAAGATGTACCTGGCACATCACACATTGGGAAAAAACACAGTGACTAGGGAGGCAGATCAATATATATTTGAAACAAAGTAGGCAAGAGTGAATGTGCTCTGTCTTCTGAAGAACGGGTTAAGCAACCACAACCTCCGTGGCTTCTTTATCCCATTAGGAGAGTGGACACTGTTTTCATAGTAACGAAATCACAATTTTTCTGCTCCACAAAATTCTAATGCTGTCAAGTATGGTAAGACAGATGATCCTACTTAAAATGATACTTTACAAAGCAAAAACAGATATAACTCAGCAACTGTGTATCTAATTGCCTTAATTGCCTCATTTATCACATGACTTAAGTGAGCTGATGTTTCCTACTCTGCTTCACCCATGTAATTCTTGTAATAGAGGAGCTGAGATGCTGTGCCAGGCATGAGCGAGAAATCCTCTCTCCTGAGGAAAGATATCATGGAGTGATGTTGGATTTGGGTTCCAGTTTATTGAAAAATCAATGTCCATTTGTATGACCAACACACATGGCTTTCTTCCAGGCTGATGATGGCTTTGGGGGTCTGGGTATCCACTAATGAAGTCAGATCATTTTACCAAGCACCAGAGTTACACTTGGTAAAGTAACTTTGTCATTAAAACCTGGTTGATCTTTCCTGTTGGTGGTTTTCTTCCTATCTCACTCTCTATTTCACCTGCAGTTACAGAGTTGTTTTCCTCACATGCAGATAACAGACTTAAGGCTCCAAATTTTAACATTTAAAAGGGACTCAGTATGATATCTGCAGTTCACAGAATAAACAGTTCCCTTATTTATCTTTGTTTCTCATCAGGGGCAAGAACACACACACACACACACACACACACACACACACACACACACACACACGTGCACACAAGCACATGCTTTTATATGGCCCTGTTCAGATATTTTGAGTCAAAATTGACATTTAAGCAGGTCAGAAACAGATTTTTTAACAAGCTCAATGGAAATTTGTCAGTTTAACTGACAAATTATGAGTAAATCAACAAAGCTGAATTTGTCTACCATGTCGATGCATTCCAATAAGCAGTTGGTGCAGCTGACACTTTATATAGTGCCTTCACAATTTACAAATTAATTTTCACCATTAGTAATACTATTTCACCATTATTAAATAGAGTGACAATCTAAATAGCAATTCTGTTCTCAATCCAGTTTTCTGACTCCCTTGAGAATACTCTTGGCATGATAGTCATTGGCAACAGAGGCTCTAGAAAGACAAGCTTTGTTTTCCTTCGTGAGATTTGCCAGGAGCACCTACTCAGCCACAGAGCATGGTTCCAGGTTTCTTCTTTGGTCCCATTGTAAAATTTGACCTCCATTTGCAAAGACACCAAGAAGTCACAAAGTCCATGGGAGAAAAAAGAACCAGGGAACCAGGCATTAGAGACGCTATACAGCACTACAATGCTTTGACAAGTGGCAGGACATCAAGGTCTTTTAGCACAAGACCTATTGGTGGATATGGGACTAAAGGAATGCTGCTATGGAGGAAACTGACTCATCTCTTTTGTTTCTTTATTCAATGCCCAGGCCCTTGTTGCCTGGGACTCGGATATTTGCTCTGGTGGTAATTTTCGGTTGCTCTGTATGAGCGAAGGAAACTTTCTAGAGAACTGTCGTCTGTGACAAATTTTATCTACAGTCTAGAGATGGGATACTTAAAGTAGAAAGTATCAAAGCCACAGTTTCTGAAGTACTCAAGTGTGACTGAGGTGCCCAGAACTCATGGACAAAAAAGACACAGAATGGATGAACAGGTGCTTAGTGGTTAAGACCATTTCATGTTCTTTCAGAGGACTCAGCTTTGAGACCACATTTGGGTAGCTCAAATGTACTTGTAAAGAAAGTTTCAGGGAATTTGATGCCCTTTTCTGTCTTCTAAGGTCATTTTAAATGTACATGGTACACATAAACATATAGCTACACACACACACACACACATACACACACACACACACACACACACACAAGAAGTCTTTTAAAGAAACTAGAAATAGGAAACAACAGAGTATATATGGACATAATGTGTTGAACATTATTAAAGAGTTTAAATCAGACATGAATATATTGAGTTCTATCTGTTTTAATCCCAAAATTATGGATTAGAAGTGAGTACAAACATCTTGGAAGATGCAGGCCCATTTACAATTTTGAACAGTAAAAGCATACATTTAGTGAGCTGTAATAATAAAAGTGTTCCCATAGGAGGCATGATAATTAGGAGACCAATGGGTACGAGATTTAGCTAGATAGAAAGGAGGGTTTCCAAGGACAACCCCTCAAGGGTCAGACATAAATTCAGTGCTTTAGATACGTAGTAAGGCATACCACCAGATGTCAGTGGGAAACCCAGAATTGTTACCCATAGATGAGCCATTCTCTTTTTCTTTTTTGTTTTTTTTCTTTTCTGTTTCCTCCTCCTTCTCTTTCTTCTTTTTTTATGAACAAATAATTTATTTCTCCTATGTAATCCCTGTTTAAAGACAATCAGAGACTTAAAGTAGATAAAAACAACTCAACTCTCTCCATGAGTATTTTTCTGAATAGATCACTATTAGATACTGTTAAAGAATTATTAACTATTGTTAATACATTGTTATTGTCCCTTAATAGCTGTTTGTCATATGTTCTACTTTTACTGAATATTTTTCCTTTCTATAAGTTAAGATTTTGGGGCTAGTATGACTTGAATCCTTAGTATTCCAGTTGTAAGGTCTTTCTGCCTGACTTGACTAAAGGAGTAGTAGTCAAGCAGCCCCTCTTGAGCAACTAAACCAACTGCCCTTGCAGCATACAAGGACTTCTTAAAAACTTCGATAGTCCTTTGAAGTTTCTAAAACTACAACTATAGCTGTGTGTTGCCAAAAAAAAAAAATACTATAGTTCCAAAAGGCATTTGATTCTAGCCAAGACTCTTTCAAACAGACTGTTCCAGAATGTTTGACATTGAAATCCTCAGTGAACTCAGTTGCCATTCTGACTTGAAAGGTCCAGCAGATGGCCTGTGATCAGAACAAACAATACCATCTTATACATGCATGATTGTTAAAAGTCCTTGCCGGTGACTATATAAATACAATCATCAGCTTACATTCCCAGGCTCTCAGGAAACACCTTCTTATGCTGCCCTTTAGTAGTAGAAATTATATCCAAGAAAAGATTTCCCTTTAGTGGACTTCGCATGCCTAATTTGGATGTTTATCATTAATAGAATGAGCTAAGCAGGTGATATGAAGAGGAACTGGCAAGCACTGGTAGCAGCAGAACTAACAGCAGTACCGGGCACCTGAAGACACCCAGAGAGTGGCCAGCAGCAGAAGCAATGGGAAGCAGAAGCATCAGATCACAGGAACAGAGGTAGGAAACTGTGGGTCCAGGGCTGTTGACACTAGAAGAACTTCTTACCAACTTAAGTTTGTGAATTTTCCATCTAGGGGAAAAGACCCGGATTGGATTTAGTAATAGACTGATTTTTAAGAATTTTCAGATGAGAAAAGTAAAGTCGACATTTATTGAGCTTGCATTGTGTTCTAGGCATTTTCCATGTTGTATCATTTCATACAGGGGAAGCAAGCCAGTAAGACATTGAAGATAATATGAGCTGTTTGAGTAACAGATTGTAAAACCAATGGTCACAGAAATGTATATCCTTTGCGCAAGGTAACAAAGAAAGGTTTTGTAGTAGCCGTGTATTTAAGAGTCACATATTGTCATAGTCTTCACGTTCATGCTGTCCTGCTATTTTTGTCATATGTTCAGTAGTAATGTACTGTTAATGCTATATTCAAATGGATAAATTTAACAGAAAGTTTTCCATCTCCATTTAGCCTCAGGATCAGCAACTGTCACTTATGATACAGTTCCTTCCTTGGTATACTGGCCGGTTTTGTGTGTCACCTTGACAGGCTGGGGTTATCACAGAGAAAAGAGCTTCAACTAAGGAAATGCTTCCATGAGATACAGCTGTAAGGCATTTTCCCAATTGGTGATCAAGGTGGGAATGCCCATTGCCATCCCTGGGCTTTTAGTCTTGGGTTCTATAGGAAAGCAAGCTGAGCAAGCCAGGGGAAACAAGCCAGTAAGATGTCCTTCCATGGCCTCTGCATCAACTCCTGTATCCTGACCTGCTTGAATTCCAGTTGGTGATGAACAGCAATTTGCAACTGTAAGCTGAATAAATACTTTCCTCCCCAACTTGCTTTTTGGTCATAATGTTTGTGCAGGAATAGAAACCCTGACTAAAACAATTGGTTTATCCTTCCCCTCCACCTACCTTCCTGTTCTTTTCCCACTCACCAAGAGCCACTCTTGCCTCTACTCCCACCTTCTGGTTCTTCCTACTACTTCCAAAGTTTGCTATTACTGAAAAGCAGGAATAGTGTGATTATACTGCCAGATCAGATCTCTAAGTTTTAAGTCTACTATAATAAAATGGCCAATTTCATGTCCAAAGAATACCAATAGAATTAACAATAACATTTCAAAATTAAAATGTAAAAGTGAACTGATTTATTATTTCATCACTAACACCCAAAATAAGTCTAATGAGCTAAAATAAATATCCATTCTTTTATAGTATTCCATATCACCAGAAACAATATCACCATGGTTCACATTTGCAATTTACATTCATTTACAGAATTAACCATATATATATATATATATATATATATATACATATATATATATATACATGTGTGTGTGTATACACATATATATGGTGTTAGAATATATATATATTCTAATTGTTTGAGATTCATTTCACAGACAGTGAGTAGTCACTGCAAACTAGTTAGGTAAAATTCCTATTGTCAAAGAATGAAATATAGTGAGATACTGAGAAATATAGTAAACGCAACAGGTTATAATTGAGGAAGATACTTTAGTAAGGGATACCTGCTATGAGGAGATATCAAATAATTTGAGACTTGAATAATGAAATGGAAGAAACCACATGGATGTGTTGAAAAAGAATATTGAAAGTGGAAGGAATGTCCAAGATGGAGATGATTTGAATATTCTCTAGTAACTAAATATAAGCCAGTGCAGCTGGGGGGAGGTGCAGTGCAAGAGGATGTGGCTACCCATGAAGGAAGGGATTGCTTTAAGATAAGGACAGTCCCTGCAGGTCTTTGAACTAGGAAAGATATGAAACACCAAAGAAGAAAGCCAAGTTAGCAGCTGGAATAAAAGCCAGACTTATAAGAAAAGCTAAATAAATATTGTAAAGGAAAGCTTTCTGGGGATATTCTCCCTCCATCTCATAGCCTTTTCAGGAGATAGAGATGGTGAGATGTGGTGGGCCTTTATCTGATGTGTCTAACGTCACTCCATGGTCAAAGAAAATGATGAATTCAGAAAATTGTTTGGCTAATATGGTCCTCGTATACAAAAGATTGAGCTTAGAAATTCTATCGACATCTAATTGCTGGCATGTGCAGGCTGATAAGTGTTACCAAATGCCTTTCTAAATAAGTACGGAGTGGTGTGGAAAGAAATGTGTCTCGGTTGGCTAAATGGTGAAAGCAGCGACCTATTAAGAGAATTATTCTCAGAGCTTGGATGTAAATTGATTTTATGAGCATGTCAAGAAGTCAATCAATGGCAGACTCGTAGCAACATAGCAGAGCAAAGAATAATATACGAAGCAGATTCTGGTCAAATATGAAAGCTCTGATCTTATCACAGGGAATGTCCAGTTTAATGACCACACAGCTGCTCTTTACTACAGTTCGCCGTTTATAAATTTCAGTGATGTTGTTTCTGATCCGTTCTGAACAATTTTAGACATACATGGATTTTAAAAAGTCCAACTTTACAACTTTATAACCTTACTTTTAAATCAAAGTTTAAGTTTATGCAGCACAAAATCATCTATGTTAAAGTCTACAATCAGGTCTATATATTCCTCCTCCCCAATGCCATTCATTTTTAACCTCAGTTTAGTATCAAAGCGGAGAAACAGCTCAAATTCTATCAATGAATAAATGAACAAAGGTGATATAGCTATGAAATCAAATATACCTAACCATAAAAAGGAAAGAGTACCGATACATATTGTCTAGTAATGAATCTTGAAAAACATGCTAAGTTAAAAAAAAAGACAAAATTTCACATATTCTGTATTTCAATTTATTTGAAATTTTATATGCAATGGATAAATACCAATGTAAGTACAAATGTACAGAAGCATATAGATGTACATACATTTGCTTTGGGTTAATTTTTATAAGGTTTTGAGCCTACCTATCATGGCAGCATGAGAAACAGATGATGTGAAGTTGAGTTTCTTGAGTAGGTGGTGGAGTCTGATATCTACACGAATGGCTATAAAGAAAAGATAATTTGGGGAAAGGATACAAGAAAAAGCTAGAATCTGTAGATCTGAGCTAGAGCCCTAGAAAATGAGTTGGAACCCATGTGGCTTTTTTTTTTATCTCCTCCAAATTCCTGTGTTTAATAATGAAGGCTTTTGTTTTCCTTCCAGGAAGAGCTTGTACCCTCTGTCAAAGAACTCACTGTTAACCTGAACCGAGAGGCAAAGAACCCAGTGCAGGAGCTGTAACAGCTGAAGGATAGAGGCCTGGATGCTGACACTTCACAGATAGGAGATGAGAAGGCCAGCACCTTTTGACACAGGCTACCGGAGCACCAAAGCTCTGAGCTGTGTCAACCTCCGCTCCAGTAGAAGGTATCTGGTTTTGAACTGATTGACTTAAGAACGCATACATCTGCAAAACTGGTTTTCCAGTTTAGCAAAAACAATTTGAAGCAAATAATTTTTAGCCTCCAGAAGGTGCTTATAGAAGCAATGAGTAAGCAAGTACGAGACCAGGTGTTAGCAAGCATTTTAATACTTCCCTTGCCTACACAGTGTGCAAACTGTATTTTGTAAATAACTTACATAGATCAGAAGATAGATGGAGAATGTTTCTAAGACAGGTGGGTTTTTGTTTGTTTGTTATTTCCTCTCAAAAGCTCCACAGTGTAGTTTAAAATGCCCTTTGTCATTATGAAAAATGTAACACACAGGAGAAAGATTCTAAATATCCTAGGTACTGAGATGCTAAAACCAAATTTAGGTCTATCTCACTACAGTGTCTGCACTCTCCACTCAAAAGTTCTGCCAGTGTACCCCAACTCTGGCTTGCTCTATTTTGCTTATAGAGAAGCTTTCTACTTCTCTTTTTGTGTTTTTATTTTCTTCAGAAACAAGAGAGAGAATACACTTCTTCTTCTATGTGGCTACCATGAAAACTAAAGCTTTCCAGTTTGTCCTTTTCCGGGGATTGTATGAAGTTTCTCAGTGCTGCACATTCATTTTCTGCTACTCCTAATCTACCCTGAAGCAAGACAATCAAATTCTTAGAAAATTTTAATTTAATGTTTGTTGGTGAATCTTAGAGATAAATTCCAACATGTGTCATTTTGTAAGAGAGAAAAGTTTAATATTATCACAAAACACTTTGTATATAATTTGTATAGCAAAAGACGCAACTTAAATAGTTGTATATAATATTTGTCTATAATGAGGTGTCAAAGTGACAACAGCTAACATTACTTAGAACTATGTGCATTTTTTTGCTAAGAGTTACACATGAATTATTTAATGCATATTAATGACCACTGAATGGAAGTGGTAATTATATATTTTGATTAAAGCAAATGAAGTTTTAAAAATTTGCTCAAAGGCACAGGCAATGAACTAATCAGATCTATTTAATTGTGAAGCACTTGATTTTAATTACTATATCATTTAAAACTCATTAGCAGTATTTCTGATTATTGAACAATTATGAACAGAGTGACTATTAGGTGTTCAAATAATTACACTGAATTAAAACAGTGTAAGATAGGATAAAATGAGGAATATAATTACAATCATAGTTGTGTGTACTAATAACTGTTTTCAAAGTCATTTTCTAAAAAATATACCAGTGTGTGGCAGATGAAAACAGAGACTTGAAAAGTGTACCTCAGAAAGCTGGGCATATGGTAATCCTTCCTAAAAGGACATTGAAATTGCTGAGTTTGTTTTCATAGACAGCAATGAAGTATAATCATAACTGCAACACTGATTGATTGAAAATTAGCACAATTTATGATCATGAAAACAAACTGACAAGGCTAGTCAATCATCTTCTCTTTTCACTACTACATACACAGTATGGAAAAGTACGCATTAAGCTTGCAAAGTGGAGACCGTTGCTGCAAGTACAGAAGATCCCCTCTTAGGCTATTTTATATTTTTCTTTTGCTACCTGTGCTGTTGCTTCTTTCCTCCTCTTCTTAATTTTACACCCTTTCATCTTTGATATCTGATGTTTCTATACTAGAAAAGCCATGAAGCTCAGCTGGACTGGGAAGTTAGATTTCCTAGAAAATATGAAGGATGGGAGGTAGAAGCTAGGCCATATTGATCTTATGGATGGGTGGGGTTTTCCTCATTTTCCTACACCATACATTAGATTTGTGGATTTCCAGTTGGTCCTGGTTATTGTATAAGGAGTCTTTTAATGTAGAATTTCAACAGAGGTTCTTGTTAATGGACTCACCTAGATGATTCTTCTCAACATAGAATAAGAAGTGTATTTGGTTAAACAATTCAGTGGCACAGTACTTACTCAGAAAACAGCAATAAAAGCATTCTATGGTTTTAGAGTTGACCACTTCATATTTACTTCCATATGTACCTATGTCTATTCTGAAAAGAAAGGAACTTTAAAATACATATATTTACTATTTTTTGTGCTGGAGAGATGGCACTGATAAAGAGCATGCACTGCTCTAGAAGAAGACGAGAGCTCAGCTCCCTGCACACAAAATGAGCAGCACACAATTGCTTATAACTTCAGCAACAGGGATTTGATACCCTCTTCCGGTCTCCAAAGTTACCTGCATTCACATACACATACCTGTCCCCACACATACACATAAATAAATTAAACTTTTAAAAAGTAGTGTCTTCCACATTATTGCAATATTACTACTTTTTCTATACAGTGACTGTGTTATTAAATATGAAGTAGATCAGTCACCAATTACTATACAACATATAAAGTAGACTCTCCTATGAAATCCTATTCCTGGAAAACAGTCTTGGCTTGGCTTTGATGCCTCTAAATGTGAGGATTAATCCAAAATTGAGTCTCTGGAAAGGCTGACCTTAACAAATTACACACAATCAGCAAAAGTTCCTGAACAAGTTGGGCAAGATCTGAGCTCTTCCCATAAATCTGTAGCCAGTCACTGCCTTTTGTTCTCAGAACCACCACTGATTTCTCCTCTCCTCTCCTCTCCTCTCCTCTCCTCTCCTCTCCTCTCCTCTCCTCTCCTCTCCTCTCCTCTCCTCTCCTCTCCTCTCCTCTCCTCTCCTCTCCTCTCCTCTCCTCTCCTCTCCTCTCCTCTCCTTTCCTTTCCCTTCCCCTCCTCTCCTCTCCCCTCCCCTCCTCTCCCCTCTCCTCCCCTCCCCTTCTCTTCCCTCCCCTTCTCTCCCCTCCCCTTCTCTTCCCTCCCTTCCTCTCTATTCCCTTAAACTCCCCTCTCCTCTTCCCTCAGCTCCTCATTTTCCTCCCCTTCCTCTTCCTCTACACACACCTTCCCTTCAAAATTCGATTTATTCCAGGTATGCTGAGTTGACCTTTTTTATAATTTATTTAATTTTTTTAGTGCATTGGTATTTTGCCTTTATTCATGTTTGTCTAAGGTTGTAGAATCCCCCTTGAACTGGAGTTATAGACAGTTGTGAGCTGCCATGTGGGTCCAGAGAATTGAACCCTGCTCCTCTGGAAGAGCAGCAGTTAACCACTGAGCTATCACTCCAGCTCCTGAGTGAACCTTAAAAAACTGCGTGTGTCTCTCTCTGTGTGTATGTGTGTGTGTGTGTGTTTCATGCCTTAGTTTATGTGTGGAAACCAGAGAGCAACTTGTAGGAGTTAGTCCTCTCTACCCACCATGTTGATCCTGAGCGTTTTATTTAGGTTTCTGGGCTTGGTGGCAAAGGCTTTTTTACCAACTGAGCCATTTTATCAGCTCTGATTCAACGTGTAAAAAATCAATACGATAAACACTTCACTATAACAACAAGCTAAAGAAGAAATCACATAATCATAATAGAAGCAGAAAGAGTAGATTACAAAATTCTGTATATGTTCACAGTAAAAGAACTCTGAGAAAACTAGAGAAAACGTACTACATATGATAAAGAACACTGCAAAGACAACTTCACAACTGACATTAGAGTCTAAAGGAATTTAGAAGACTATTTGCTAAGATCAGGAACAAAGTGTTCTCTGTTTGCAACTCCTTTCTGCGTCACACGAGAAATCCTAGAAAATGAAACGTGGCATGGAAGGGAACTAAGAAGGACAAAGCAAGAAAAAAGAAAGAGAATTTCCCTTGTTCATAGATGACATGATTAGCCATCTAGAAAATCTAAAAAAAAAAAAAACCACCCAGAAAGAAACCTACTGGAACTATTAAACAACTATAGAAAAATGCCAAGATATAAGATCAGGATACAAAAGCAAACCACTCTCTAAATATTAGCAATGAAAAACTAAAATTTAAAATGCAAAACACAATACTGTCTGTATGTATACCTACCTGCCCAAAATTAGATAGGTACAAATATAACAAAATATCTATGATATCTATTCAAGGTAACCTACAAAATTATGAGACAAATCAAAGAGGAAACATAGAGGATATTCTATGCTCATGGATAGAATACTCAAAGTTGGCAAGATTTCCCAATGTAACCACTCAAAGAAAATCCGGTTAAAATGACAGAAGGTATTCTATGGAATACTAAAAAGAATGGTTCTACAGTTCTGTGTGGGGGTGAAAATCAAGAATAACCAATACAAGATGGAAGCAGAAATATATAGCTGACCCACTGATATCATATAACTTGAAGATTTAAAATAAAGCTGGAATTATTGGCCAAAAGTGTAAATAAATAGATCAGTAAAACAACAAAGAGTCTCAAACAGTTATATGAAAATGTATTGACTAATCTTTGATAATGGAAGAAAGTCAATGAAATTGAGAAAAATTAGTCTTTTATGACACATGTTGGAAGAACCGCTTGATAGTTTAAGAAAGAGAGAGTGAAAGGGAGAAAGCAAAATAGAAGAGACGGGTATAGAGGAAGGAGAGAGAAAAGGAGAGATGGGGAGAGGGAGAGGGAAGGAGAAAGATAGATAGATAGGTAGATAGATAGATAGATAGATAGATAGATAGATAGATAGATAAATCAGACACAGAATACCAGGTAGAGATCTTGTATCTTTTGTATAGAATATGGATTTAGAACTAAATATAAAGAACAAGATTGTTAAAGTTCTATAGGATAAAAGAGGGGGTATCTATTTGATTCTATAGGGGTGTGATAATAAGAGTTTACATAATGCCAAACGTGTGATTCATGAACGAACTAATAGATAAGGTTAGTTTTGCTTTGAGCCTAAATTAGTTCTAAAAATTGAGTGTTAGTGAAAACTGTCATAGACAGTGACTGGATGGGGTTGATACTACACAAAGGGCAGCAGAACCCTCGGGAGACAACTGGACAGAAGTAATCTATGGCTGCTCAGCAACACTGGAAAGGGAGCAAATCCTCTTGTCCTTGTCTCTCTCTGAGAAGATGGGTGGAATAAGCTATTACAGAACAACGTTGCTTTCCTATGTGCTTGGTTTAGTATCAAATGTTTACAATCAGCGTTTACTGGGAGGAAGATGACATAGGTAGTAACGTTTAAGAGGAGCTGAACAGGTAGATCATCTGATTATTTATATTACCTGATGTGTTTAGTATTAATTAGACTCAATTCTGCCAGGAAGTCTATCTCCTGGTACACATGAAAGTATAGCTCAATCCCAATTTAACCCTTGTTCCAGGATCCAGTTGATGGTGTATATTTTGTCTAGAAAAGTAGATCATATTTTAAAATCCTGTATGTGAGTTGTTCAGTATATTACACATAGGTTTTTCTAGTTTACAGGCCTGTCTTGGAATGATTCTGTCAATGAATTATACCTGTTGTATTTATAAATAATGAATGTTTTGAGTGACAATATGTACTAAAAACTGTGCCCACTATCAAGGATTCATTCATGAGTGAATAGAAGGATGTTTTTCTTCATGGAGCTGTATGTTAGTTCTTCGTGAGATGCGTACACAGCAAAGTGTATGTCAGGATTTCCACACTTTTCCCTACTCTTGACATATACAAATATATGAACTGTTTAACTGGCCATTTTATCTAGCTTTGAAGACTTTGAAAAGGTTGCTAAGTTTTCTTACTGTGAATAAATGCTGCCCCCTTCTGGATCATTGGTAAAAATACCGAAGACATTAAAAGTTCTTGTGTTAATAAAATTAGGGACTGAGGTTAAACTTTGTTATTTAAGCAACAAAGAGTTCGATGCTTGAAAACCTCTATCTGCCTGTCTCTGTCTGAGAACTGATGATAACAGCAAAAAGGAAGAGTGGAAGGAACCACCGGGACCTATGATACGTTTTCCAAATTCCCTAGACCAGATACAGGATTACAGATATTCATTCTTATTGCTTTAATATATGTGTGTCAGATCATAATCTGAAGATTTCCAGGCAAGAGAGTTTAAGACAACATAGTCTAAAGCTTTCTGTCTATAAGAACAGATTTATTATTATAGTCCACTAAAGACAATCATTTAGCGAATAGTCATTGACAATCCACTAAGATGCTAAGATGCCATGAATACAATAACCATGAAGAGCAGGTCTCTTCTGTACCCATTCAGAAGATAAAAATGCAAGCCCATGATTAGAGACAGCACATTGATGACACTCTCCAGCAGGGACCTTCTGTGTCTGGAAGGACTCACCCATCTCAGACTTAGAGGGATGGAGAAAGGCTGTCCAGAGGAGCTGGTGTCTTCCTGTCCAGGTTTTCAAAATTCCTTATAAAATAAAGGAGCACAATGCCAAATTCCAATCAGAGATTCATAACACTCTTATTTAGCTGTTCTACCAATGAGAAATGGCACAGATTTTTACAGTTTGAAGTGAAAATGTTTATGATGATCACTACATCCCAGGGATATGCGCATGTAATATACCAGGTGAGAGCTTCTAACAGGTCAAATAAGCCATCTAGAAACATCACTTTCATGTCTAAGTCTCTTTGCACTTTTGAAACTGATATTCCCATATTTACATAGCTTCAATCTGTTCCATGGTTTCTATTTTACTTTGCTTTATGGAGGGCCCAAAGTAACTTGTGATTAACAAGTCCAAGACATCTAATAAAGAAATGTCAAAATGACACTAAAGGAAGAATTAACAGTGGGATGGAAATTGAATTTCATTCATGGAACATGTTTGGTGAATGAAGAGTCTTTATCAATTTGTTTGTGTTGATAATAAATAGATGTCCATGTTAGTGTATAATAAAAATTAAAATGTAATTAAGACAATGTACAGAATAAGAGATAAAATGAACTGCAAAGGAGCTGCATCAGCAGGAAAAGTGCTTGCTATAGAAGTGAAAGGATTCCAGTTCATAGCCTCAGATCTTGTGAGAATGCTGGGTGGGTGATGTGGTCTACTTGTGACCTCTGGACTCTGAGAGGAGAGAGAAAGGGATCCTTGGATTAAGCTGGTTGCCTAGACAGTCTAGTCCAGTCAGTTATTTCTGGGTTCAATTAAGAGAGTTTGACTCAAAGAATAAGGTAGACAGCAATCTAGTAAGACATGTGCACACACACACACACACACACACACACACAAATACAAAAGAGTTTGACAAAAATGGTGTACAACCAGTTTTACCTCTCAGGTGGCTTTATAGTGAGTTCCAGTTTAACCTGTACCACAAATTCCATCAAGAAACCAAGGAGGGAGAGAGAGGGAGAGAAAGGGGGAAGGGAGGGGGGGAAATGAAGGGGGAAGGAGGAAGAAAGACACATTACTCCCGTATAGATGCAGAGCTCAGATATGTCTTTAAATACTCAATCTCAGACACAGGGCCACCTCTAGCTCATAGAGAAGTGTATTCTCTGATAACACTCTGGGCGAGTAGAGTCCCACTGGCACTCAGCTTGGTGAGTTGAATGCAAATTGTATCTCAGCTGTGTGTGTGTGTGTGTGTGTGTGTGTGTGTGTGTGTGTGTGGCTTAGTTCGGTTTCTTTATGTAGTGTTTTATCTGCCATCTGGCAAATATACATAGACAGATACCCTGTCCAGATAATTTAATGGTAAAATGGAGCTCATGACAGTTCTGCATATCTCACAATGTGGATGAAGGGATTTCATGGAAACTAGTACATACACATACACACAAATTCATGACTTATATTGCATGAAATCCAATGCTTATTGCTTGGAAATGGGGGATCAGAGAGCTCAGAGAGTATTATAACAATAATCCCAGAGTCTTTCTTAAGACACTTTTGAGAGCAGATGTCAAAGTTGTTAATTAGATACCTGTTGTAAGCGCGACTCAGAATGGCCTGAGGATGTTCACTTCCTATGAAGCATGGCAACGCTGATTTCTTGGAAGCCTTTTCTTGATTTACCAGATTTACAAATAGCAAACTCACAGCCTGTCCAGAGGGTTTGAAAGCCCTGTTGCCTAAACTCACAGGTGGCTGTGATCTGAGGATCCTGCTGCCAGGGTATGGTAGCAGATGCGGAGAGCCATCACTGTTCTGTTAAGCACACCAGAAGAACAAGCTTAGCCAGGGCTCTTTTCTCCTTTCAAATGGATTCACTCCCCAAGCATTTGCTATTTCATTTTTAAAAATTAGCTCAAGATGTGTCCGTTTCAAAATATGTCCATTAGCTACGTTTTAAGTTTCGTGTTTCAAATTTGGGAAGATTCAAATTATTGAAGTATAACAATTTCATTTCATTCTTTTAGAAAAAATGCCATGGGATGTACTCTAATATACCCCACAAACTCAAACATGGGAGGTGTGTGCCTACAGAATGATTCTTGGATTTGCAGAGCTTCCACCAGGATTGCTCTTCTGGGCACAGCCACATGAATAAATGGTTCATCTCCTTTAAGTCGCTGCGGTTTGGCTTAATGCTTAATGGTGGTGATTTGTATGGTTTATTCTAAGTGACATAAGGGATGTTTGCACGTTTCTAATGTTATGATCACACTTTGTTTTTAAAAGGCTTCTTGAAATTGTACTGTAAATGGACGTAAAAGCAGGAGTCGGGAATAATGCATAACAGATCACTACTCCATATTGGGACAGCACATGATTATACATTATAAACACATGTGTCGGAGTGTGCTCAAATTTATGATCTATTGTGACGCGGTACTGAAATCCATTATTTACTCCAGGAGGAAAGCCACAAGGTGAGTGGTATTACTTGGAAGAAATTGGACTCCCTAGCACTGCATCAGAGAGCCCATTAGTGATACCACATGCTAGAGGCAAAACAGGTGTGAGATTCTAGGAGCTCTGTCACATTAACAGGTGGAAGAAATGCAGGTGGGACTGAGTCCTGAATCATTCAAGATGCTTGGTATAAAGACCTGAAGCTTAAATGTTAGTTTGTTCCCAATTAAATTAATCACATGTATTCTTTTTGTTGTTGTTGTTGTTCTGTTTGACACAGGGTGTCTTAGGGTTTCATTGCTGTGAAGAGACACTATGACCATGACAACTCTGATAAAGGGCAACATTTATTTGGGGCTTGCTTACATGTTCAGAGGTTCAGTCCTTATGAGCCACCATCATGATGGCAGGAAGCCTGGCAGTGTCCAGGCAGGCATGGCACTGTAGGAGTTGAGAGTTCTACTTCTTGTTCTGAAGGCAGCTAGAAGACTATCTCCCATGTGATTAGGAGGAGGGGGCTTTTTGCCCACTCCTATAGTGACACACTTCCTGAACAAGACTAGAACTACTTTAACAAGTCCGTACCTCCTAACAGTGGCACTCCCCGGGGCCAAGCATATTCAAACCATCACACAGAATGTCATGTAGTCTAGGCTGTTCTGAAACATGTTATGTAGCTGTGGATAACCTTGAGCTTCAGATCTTTTTGTGTCTAGTTTCTGAGTACTGGGATTGCAGGAATGCATGGAATATATGGCATTAGTTATCAGATGTAGGACTTTGTACATGCTAAATTAATGCTCTACCACCTGAGCTATATATCCAGCTCTCATGGTCTTTACTGTAATGTAGTAGTTCTCAACCTGTCAGTCACAACCCCTTTAGGAGTCAAATGCCCTTGTGAAGGGGTCACAAAAGAGCAACTGAAAACACAGATGTTTACATTACAATTCACAAGAGTAGCAAGTTAGTTATGACATAGCAACAAAATTAATTTTAAGGTTTGGAGTCAGTACAACATGAGGAACTGTATTTAACAGTCATTAAAGGGTGACAGCATTAGGAATGTTGAGAACTGCTGTAATGGTTCTTTAAAACAATGGTTTAAACCTCTGTAATGGTTCTTTAATGGATCTTTAAAGCAACACTAAGGTGATCCACATTTAATATGTATGATGTTTAAAAGGTGGTATCATTGTGAAGATCCTATTTCTTTTCTTTCTTGTGATATCCACATAGTGCATATTCATTTTTTAAAAATATCAAACAATAAAAATGTAATAATGAATAAAATATTTCCATTATTCAAAATGCATATGTGATATAGTACAGAGAATCTTTTGTAGCTATATATATGTTCCATCAACACATGCAAAGTATACTAATAAATATTTCACCGTTAGGGTATATTTTGTCAATACACTAGGTTATAGATAGGCAGGTTCTTATCGTACATTTTTTTTTTGTCACCATACATAGAAAGGACATTAGCTTGGAAGTACTTTGCTTCCCTCAATACAGTTTCAAAAGACATATTCTGATGGGAATAAATATAATGTTATAATGTTTTAAATATATAAAATTAAATAAATTATATAAATATAAAAATAAATTATATCCTTATGTTGCTTTATTAATTTTGTTTATTCACCAAAATGTTACCTATCATATTGATTGTTTTTCAGGTAAGGTTTTATGTATTTAAATCTGGTCTTGAACTTTTTACCCTTCTACCTACACTTATAAGTGGATTAAATCCATGAGTTCACCTTTAAATTAAGAAAGAAAATAATATTTTAATACTTGCATATATTCTAGAATGATCCAATTAGGCTTACTAACATCTGTATAAATTTCCTTTGTGAGATAATTTAAAATCCAGTCTTTTAACTGTTTATAAATACATGTTGTCATCAACTACAGTCACCAGCTATGCAATAGATGACCAGAGCCTTCTCTTGCCTGAGACTTTGTTACCTATTAACATTGTTTATAAACCCTCACCTCTACCCTTCAGTGTTTGGTCACCAATCTACTCTCTGCTTTTATGAGTTGGGTTCCTTTAAGGTTACACATTTAATAAGGCGACACACATAAGTATACCACACATGTAAGTGAATATTTGTCTTATGCACCTTGCTTATTTCACTTTGCATATTTTAAATGTAGGTAGCAGTTATCTGTTTTGGTAGTTACTATTAATGAGTAAAAACTAATAATTAGTTTTGATATTATCATCTTAACATACATTTTCACAAACATTTTGAATGGCAATGTGGCATTCCATAAGAGAATAATTTGATTAGACAAATTCTCCCTTTTGGCAGTTGAGGACTTATTTACATTTTAAAAACCACATCCATTGATGTCCTTATTCAAACCACTATGAAGATGGATAGTTGACTTCAAGCTTGTCTGGTGATGCAGTGAGCACAGTAATGGAATAGGATGCAAACTATGTATACATTTTAGATAGAAACCTGGAGTCTCTGAAGCATATCAGAACACCAGGAGACTTTTTGAGAGTAAGGAAGTTTACCAACATACCAGTTGACAAAGGCACGTAAGAAATCACATTTCAAACTTCAGTTTAAGAAGTTTTTAAGATATACATTTAACAAGAGAATTTCCACAGCAAATACTATGCACATTGCAAAATTTTCCACTAGAAATTTTATATCACTATACTTGATATCTATAAAAACATTTCAATGACTTAGTAGATGGTATAATCTGCCGTTGACTAAACTATTTGAAACTATGTATTAAAAAGAAAAACATGTGCACAGATGTTTATTTAAGTTTCTATTTTTCTTCCTCATGATATTTATGTCATGATCCTGAGATTTTATTCACATAAACAACCCTTTCAGGATCTGAGATAATTTTCAACACACATAATTTTGTTCTTAATTCTCAGGCTTCCAAAAATACACAAAAGTTAAACTGAATTTCAAAATCATTCACCAGGGGTGGTCAAATGAGCTGTGCCCAAATTTAGTAAAATGTGTTTATAAGTATCTAAATATATTTTAACCAAAATCATCACATTTTGCATAGACTTTGACTAAGAGAAAAAAAAAAAACCCTAGATCTCACAGCTCTTCAGACAGCTGTCAGCCCAACTACAGAGGAGAGTGAAGACTGGCTTTTGTGTGTAGCAGAACACTATTGAGTGAGCAAGACGGCAGGCTTCGTTACATAGTAGCCCACATTTAATCCTGCACTGGAAAACACAGGAGCATTGTATATGTCTTCAGACATGCTGGTGAGGTCGAAGCTCTTGAGCCAGGAAACAATGAAGCTCACAGGAGGCCAGCAGACTAGCGAGACTTGAGAAACTAGTCAGAGAAGACTCAGTTTTGTTCTCTGTGACAGAGGTCACTGAGCAGGCAAATACCTACAGACATCCAAACACATGTTAGTGCAAACAGGCTGCACATACACAGACAGGCACACTTCTCCTCCTCTTCCTTCTCCTCCTTTTCCTTCTTCCCCTTTACCTTTCTCCTTCTCCTTCTCCTTCTCCTTCTCCTTCTCCTTCTCCTTCTCCTCTTCCTCCTCCTCCTCCTCCTCCTCCTCCTTCTTCTTCCTCTTTCCCTTCTCCTCTTCTCCTTCCCCTTCCTCTTCCTGTCCTTCCTCTTCCCCTTCCTCTCCCTCCTCTTCACCTTCTTCCCCTTTCTTCTTCTTCCTCTTCCTCCTCTTCTTTCTCTTCCTCTTCTTCATCCTCCTCCTGCTCCTCATGACCCTCTTTTCCCCCTTCTCTTCTTCATGCTCCCCACCTCAGCCCCTCTCAGGTTTCTGGTATTTATACCTTATCCAGAGTTACCAGAATTAAACAAATCACATCCCTGCCACAGCCTAAGGCAAATAGTCTGCTGCATGGACAATCTGAAGTAACCCTGCAACCCACATCTGAGATTAAAACAAAAGTTTTGCATAACATAATTGTTTGTTTTTAAAGAAACCAAGATTCTAGCTATGAAACAGTGAAGGGGGAAACACATGTCTCTAACCTCGAGGCTGTATTTATATACAATCATACAAAAGTGTCATTTTGTCAGGAATAGTTATTGCTTTGCTCTCTATGGCTTCTTGAATTTATCTATCCGGGATGGTGAGGGAATAAAGAAAGGACAAATACAATGACACATAGATGCAGAAACTGAGATCAAGGGAGACTGGGATTTCTGATGGAGAAAGCACAGCATCCTGGAAGCTCAGCATCTTTATTACACGCAGTTGAACAGGAAGGCAGGGTTACTGCATACTGACAATCAAGGAAGTTATGTTATATATATGACTCAACAAGGAGGCAGGCTTAACTAATTTCTGTAATAATAGTCTCTGTGGGGGACTAGTCCCAGAACAAAAACATTTGTGGGCAAAAAATTATGGTGGATATTTTCTGCTACCACTATCATCTGCACAAGGACCACAAGAAGGCTTTGGCATCCCTCTGTGCCTTACTTGGGGACAACTTTGATACTCCCATGACTTTGTGGCATTAGAATACTTGACATGACATGCCCATGTCAAACCAAGAACATCCATTTAATCCCTACAAATGTATTACACATTACACTATTACATACTTTTGAGTTCACTGCAAACCTGGTATTCAGCCATTTTTCCTCATTCTTAGGCCTGTAGATATCCAGTTTCAGACTTCTTATGTCAAGATAAATATTAACATTAGCACCATGTTGCCTAAACATAAACTGACCAATATGACCTTTAACAGAAGTTGTCTCCACACTTGCATTTTGAAGGTCATTTGAGTGCCTTTCTCGTGTTTTTATATATGTTCATATGTAAGAGTTCTTCAGAAGACCCCCACTAGAATTTGAGATGCTTCTGGCCCTTTTAAAAACAGTTCTTTACTCCTAGTTAAATGCGAGGCACCTTAAATCAGCCTCTAATGTATAAACTGAGACTGGCCAGGCCACCTGCAGATCAAGTTTTACAATTTTTTTTAAAACATGAAATATAGAACAACAGTCATTCAAACAATGAAACAGAGACAGACACAAACTGAGCAAGAAGCTCACTTGTACAGATCTGTAACTGCCTGCAGTTACATGGAACGGGTTTCTTTCAGGAGAGTTGTAGTTCCAAGCAGGGCAGCAGAGAGGAACTCCATAAGTGTTTGGTCGGGTGGCCTGTACGCTCAGAGGGGAAGTGTCACCACAGGGCCCTGGGGGCACAGGTTGTCAACTCCAGGTCCCCATTGCTGGTCCAGACCAGCCTCAGAAGATGGGGCTGAAGGGGTGGGTGGTGATCTCTGTCAATTCAAAGAAGAAGGATAGGGAGAAGGGTCTAAAAGGAGGAGATCGGCATCAGGATCTGATAAGACCCTTGGGGGTCTGCTGGAGAGCATACATCCCCACAGGTGGGGGTCCTGTGGAGGAAAGGAAGGGATGGGCCCAGGAGGGCAGAAAGATGGCTAAGTCCTCCCAGACAACGATATACGGGGACTTGGTCTGGGTGACTTGCGGACCCAGTCCCAAAGATTTGTCAGAGTCAGAGTAGAAGCATTCTTTCCCATGGATTCAAACACAGTCGTCAGTCCAAGTCCAAAAATGAAACAGAGGCCACAAAGACACACTGTAAAACTACTGCCCCGGCAACTGCCACAAAAGAAAAACACTCAGATGGCTGAGGGCAGAAGCCCCCTTTTCCCAGATGAAGATGAACCCTATTGGATTCTATCTCTCAGTGGGAGACCAGAGAGTCCTCCTAGTCCCCGATGTCACCACAGCGTTCCCAACACATGGCTCTGGTAGAGAGCCATCAAATGAAGACAGAAGAATAAAGCATTCATTTCAGAGGTGATTTTTAAGACCACTGAGTTACTCAATGTGTTCACTCATTAGAAGTTTACTACAAGGGAACTCTGGAACCGTGGAGGTGAATAAAACAGCATTGCAATCTCAGTTGCTGATGATGCAGGTAAATTCCCTCAAGAATCAGGTTAAAGCTAGCGATATGGCATGATTGGTAAAGTGGCTATTATGAAGGCAAGTGGACCTCAGTTCAGATTTGAGCTTTGTGAAGGAGTGTGTGCCTGTAATTCCAGTGCTGGGAGTTGGAGAGATGAGAATCCCTGCAGCTTACTACTAGACAGTCTACCAAAGTGTTGACCCTATCTCAGGTAATAAGGTGAAGAGCAACTGAGAAATACAACAAAGTCATCATCTGGTCTCCATTTGCACATATGTACACATATACTTACACATACATATACATACACAAACACATACAAATATCACACACACACACACACACACACACACACACAAGTGCATGGTTCTCAATAGAATCAAAGCCTACATGGATTATAGACTCATGCCAAAATTTTCAGAAACTCATAACTGGACAGAATAGCCAAACTGATAGCTGTTGAGTTCTCAGTTCTAAATGTAACTGATATTATCAGCTTCACACTCACACATGACCAAGGATCTGTGATCATCAAGGGAAAGGAGGTAAAGATGAGGATCAATGCTGTGAATGCTGGACATATCATGGTCATTGAACTCGTGAATTCACTGCACCTCTGGATACTGGCACAAGGTCAGGCCAACAAGATGAGTCAGCATCCCTATAGGCAGCACTAATTGGGCTGAACTGGTTATTAAAGAGGGCAAGTATATGAAGGAAAGGAAGGAGGGAAGGTGCTGGTGATGCCCAGGTGGTGCTGGATAGGGGATTGGACAATATGACCAAAAAATTGTCTCAAAGAATGAAATAAAGATGGTTTTAAAACAGAATTATATCCACCATTGGAAAAGACATACTTGCCTCCTCTTTCTGGCTTTCTTTGTTCTAGCAGTCTGTCCCTAAGCACTCTCTATTCTTGGAATTGCAGCTTTGTTTTTCTGAATGTCAGGAACACTTTGTTATAGGGTCTAATCTCTTAAGGGTTTTGTGGAGACTATCTTCCACATTTACTCTATGAAATCAAACTTTTTAATTTTATTACCACCTCTTACCAATAATATCTATTTTATGCATATTTATTACTTTCTCCAATGAGAATATAAATTTTATGAAAATGAAGACTTTCTATGAAAGGAAATTGGTCTAACCCATTGCTTTATTTTGGTGTATTTATGTACTAAAGGGACGCTGGAGTCCCTTCTTAATCCTCCTTCCCTTTCATGTTTTATTCCAAGCAGTCAGGATCTGAAGTTACCCCACATTAATTTCCTAGAAATGTATAAAAACTAAAGCATGTTCAGTTTTCATGCTGTTTCCTCAGTGAAATTGTTTCAATATTATTCAAAGTCAGTTTATAATAATTTATGGTTCTATACAGCATGATTTGGGTGGTGAATCGTAAGAAATATTTCACCTTAACTCAATGTCAAAAATGTTTTCTACCACAGATAATTTCAGATGCCACATTCAGGCCCAAGATTAATGTTGACATTCAGGCCTAGCACTGCTTTGCCATTTCTCTTACTTTGGGTTTCCATTGCTGTGAAGAGACACCATGGCCAAAGCACCTTTTAGAAGGCAGACATTTAACTGGAGCTGGCTGAGTCTCAGACGTTCGGTCCAGTACCATCAAGGAGGGGAGAATGGTGGGATGCAGGAAGACACAGTGCAGGAGAAGGAGCTGAGAGTTTTGTATCTAGATCCACAGGCGGCAGCAGGAGTCTGTCTTCTTCAGGCAGCCAGGAGAAAGCTCCACCCGAATTGGCAGAGCTTGAGCATAGAACCTCAAAGCCTGACTACACAGTGACACACTTCCTCCAACAAGGCCACAGCTATTACAGCAAGGCCACACCTCCTAAGGGCTCCTCCCTTCCTATGGGCCAAGCATTTCACACCACCACAGCATTACAATATACTTTTGTGATCATATTGGGCATATATGGATAATCTGCAATCTCCTTGTTTCAAGATCGTATATGCGATGTACTTTTGTATTTCTACCTATAACATCTACAGGATCTTGTGGTTGGATGCTGAATTCTTGGGGAAATGTATATCCCCACCTACCATGAGTGGACCAACATGGCCACGATATACCTAGACCTTTGTATTATATTAGAAACCACCATACTCTAAAACAGTTTGCCATGGTGAACAACTTAAAGACAAAAGTGGAAAAAATTAACCATTGAGTAAAACTTTAAAACTTTGCCACTAAAACCACATTTCCCAAAATCCCAGTGGGACTTGAATTTTAATCTCAAGATTTTCAGTAATTTTTGCCATTTCAGCAATTTGGTTTACATCTGTTTCCAAATTACTATTTCTTTTTTTTAAAATAAATAACAAAATAACACATAATTTATAGCTCAAAAACATAGAATCTTGCAATATTTCTGCTTTAGAACAAAGCTTGAAGTTCAAAATCTTAATCAAATGTGGTTGGAGAATTGGCTCAGCCGTTAAGAACACCTGTTGCTCTTGTAGATGGACCCAGTGATAGATGATGATGCCTACTTTGTGGATTATCTGAGGAGTAAGCTGTAACAAAATAGAACATCTAGAGGTGCCTAGGACATAAAATGTATGCTGCTCCTGCTGCTGCTGCTGCTGCTGCTGTTGCTGCTGCTGGCATGGTGGTGGTGGTGGTAGTGTGGGGTAGGGGTGGTAGAAGTGGTGGTGGTTTATATTACTCCCCCAAACATTTGCTTCCATTGGGTTGTATTATTCCATGCAATAACTATGCTTTGTCTATTCCTGATGATTATGTTCTTGACGTATCTGCATGTGAATCACAGTGCACCTTCATACCAGTGCCATGGCCAAGACCATTAGTAGAGTGAGTTACGGCACTTGAATTTGGAGGCCCCCATGTAAGTTGTCAAGTTACTCTGCTTTTACATGATGAGATCAGGCCATCTGTGCTCATAGATATTTTTGTCTAAAATTAGGTCTACCTACCTCATAGTGGTAAGTCTAAGGTAACAAAGGGTAACAAAGTGCAGTGTCTTAGGACAGAGAACTGATACATTGTGTTGGGTCTGTGGTGCAGTAAGTTAATTTAGCCCCTAGAGGGAGCTATGAGCGAGTAAGAATCCAAGAAGCAGATGAAATAGATGGTGTTTTTCTCTTGGATTCTGTTTTTAGCAAAACTGATTAAGGGGTGGTATAAATTGCACAGATTCATTGCCATGTGACATTATGTATGCATTCATTAAATTGTGAAACAGAACATTAATTTAGGCTCAGTCTGGGTTAACAATAATTTGAATTATTTCACAAAATGTTCTGAATGTCCTTGGCAGTATTGGAAAATTAAAATAATTTCGCGTATCACAGTAGCCTTCAGTGACTGACCAAATTTGTAAAGCCCATAACTTATGATATTTATATATCTTATATGAATATGAATTTGATTACCCTAAAATAGGCAAGGCAGCAATCACTTTGAGTCTTACAAACTATAACCTTTCAGAGAAATTAATTCTTCCTGTGACAAAGATTGCTGAAGCAATAAACTATAAATGGCTTTTATGGAAGCAAATCCAAGCAGAAGAGAGTTACAATTAACATCAGAGCTCCAGATAAATCAGAGAGGCCCTCATTTCATTTTCAGCTTCTTGAAAATACACAATAAGAAAAATGTATCAAACCAAAGATCTAAGATTAATGGGCAATGGGGATGGATAGAAAGGACAATGATATGAAATTAATTCTTTACATTGCAAGAATGAGATAATAACATAGTCTCTAAAATGTTTTTTTCTAAAAAAATACTGAGCTCAATTTTTAAAAAGCAATTGTGTATGATCTATATTCAATTTTTAGTATATAAGAGTTTATTTAGTGTATGGGGAGGGGAGTTAAGAGGGCCGTAGAGGCAGAGAGAGGCAGAGAGAAAAGTAGAGGGGAAAAAAATAGGCTGGCCATCAGCACGTGGTGGGGGGGGGGGAATGGGGAAGAGAGGTCTTTTCACAAGTTCCTGCTGTTTGTATATGAGGTAGATTTTGTGGTAGGTCAACTCAAAGCCTGAAGGGTATCTGAGCTGGTCAGCCTGACAGCTTTTCTGTACACCAGGACAATCTCTGAAGTACTACCATGGCCCGCTTACGCAGTGCTGCACCTGGTAAAGGGCTAAGCCAGCTCTTTCATTCTCATGACCTTGTGTTACAGGTGTCCTGCCTGCCACAGATGCTGAGAGGGGAGCCGAGGAGAGAGCACTACCCCTGCGTCTACACCACCTCACCACAGATGAGGTGGTTAGCATGTGGTTAGCTCACACGTGCCCCTGCCATTAGGGCTCGCTCTACCGTGCTGCCCAGGCACAGTGCCTGCTCTCCAGAATCCTCAGAAGTACGGGCCATGGATAGCTCTGCACGGCACTTGGACATCTATGTGTGGTCAGACAGCAGGCCAGAGTATGGTCTTTGGTGGTAATATGAGTGATGGACATCAACACATACTGCTGCTTTATGTCTATGGACCCAGATAGGACCCTCAGTGGCAGAATGGGCCGGGACTTCACCATGGGCTCAGGTATCAGGGCAGTCTACAAACGTCAAGCTATTCCTTTCCATCCTCCTGTCTCCAGTTCCACCTCTCTTCATAAAGCTCAAACTCTTCTATCTATCCACCAAATGCTTGCATATTGTACTGGTTCTTGCTGCAGGTGGGCCAAGCAGCTGGTGGGTTTCTGGGTAGCTTCTGCCTACCCATGATGCATGGCTGCAGGAGGGACTCTATGTATCTACAGCCTGCCTGTGCCACATGGCCACCCGCTGGAGGCAGGGTGTCCTCAGATCACCGGCACTGCTTTGTGGCCTGGAGGCAGTCTGGTCTCTGGGCATCTTTCCCTGCCTATTGCTTAACAGCATGGCACCAGGTTTACTTTTTAAATATCAGGAGTGTAGATAACCTTTAAGGTTAATAGCAGGTCTACAAGCTTTGTAACTAGTTGGAATTTGTGCAGTTTCAGAAATAAAAAGCACTTAAAATCAGAGGTACGTACATAAATCTGAGCTGAGGTTTCAGTTTCAATTCTGCCTAGAAGCCCTTTGTTTATAAATGCAAAATATTTCTTTATTAGATTACACACTTTATAGATGAAGAGAATATAAAAGATGATTCATATAGCACTTTTAAGAAGTGAAATGTAGCTCTTAAGATATAGTAATCACGAACAACTTCCATGATCAAATTAATGTGGAAAGTATTATCTAATATGTTTGACTGGGAATTTTTCAAATCTCACCAATGTAGTAAAATTCTTCAAAAACTCATCAGTAAAACCTAATTTCTATCTTTCCTTGTTTGGAAATTCCACAACCCCTGATGAGCTTACTGACTTCTATGGGTATGGGATGGAATGGCACATGTGAAAACTGAAATCTTACTAACCAGTTAGAGAAAGCATACTCTGATTATCTTTCTGGGTCTGAGTTACAGCACTCAGAATGACTATTTCTCCCTCCATCCATTTACCTATGAGTTTCCTAATTTCTTTTTTAACAGATGAATGATATTCTGCTGTGTAAATGTACCACATTTTCATTAAGCATTCTTCAGATGATGGCTGTCTAGGCTGCTTCTGTTTCCTCGCTGATGTGAATACAGCATCACTGAACATGGATGGGCTGAAGTTTTTTATAGTAGGATATAGAAATCTTTGGTTACATGCCCTGAATGTGGCTTAGCTGGATCATGTGGCAGACCTATTTACAGCCTTTTGAGGAATTTCCACACTGATTTTCATAGCTGCTGGACCAGTTTGCATTTCCACTTGCAGTATGTAATTGTTATTTCCTCACATCCAAGCCATTGCTTCTCATCATTAAACATTAATATGAACTTAATATGTATTAGGTTCCAACCATGTTCTAGTCTCTGTTTTATGGGAATATTAATGACAAAACACACAAAATGACCTGGTTCATATAGAGCTCAATAGGCTGGAGTACTGCCATAAGGAATAAAAAGTAAACATAAAAATAAGAAATTTCTAAACTGTGTCAGGAAACAGTAAATGTCATCACAAGACCCACAAAAGTGTAAGATGGGGTAGGAGGGTTTATGCAGGCTAGGAACAGGCCTAGTCCACAATTGTACAAGCTGTCCAAGAAAGGCTTAGAAGATGAGATTGGACAAGTACCTGAAGGAAGAGAAGGACTAAAACACATAGATCATTGATAGGTAGAATAGCATTTCAGGTACAACAAACCGCTCCACAATGTGTTCCTTGGTTCTCCTTTGTGATCTTTCATGTCAAACTCAGATCTCTCTGTCTCTCTGTCTCTGTCTTTCTCTCTTTCTGTCTGTCTCTCTCTTTGTCCCTGTCTCTCTTTCTCTGTTTCTGTGAGTGTGTGTTTGTGTGTATGTGCATGTGTATAAGATGTAGTGACTAAACTGAAGATATTCACTGTAAACAGAAAAGCCCAAATGCTGAAAACAATGCATCCCTCTAAGTTGATAGCAGCATGTAGGTATATCTGTTTGTGGCTTAATAAAATTTTTGAGTCAATGGAACCAGAAAACCAATTTCTTCTATGTGAGTCACCTATAAATTAAGACAAAAGAGACAAAACTTTCTCATTCTATTCCTAAATTATATTTTCTGTGAGGTTCGATAAGTAGAAAGAATAGCCTTTTTCTAAAGACATATCAAACCTCTTCAGAAAAAAATCAGGCCTACTTGTCAAGAGTACATCAAGAGTCAGTTTCTTTAAGTATAGTCATTATATTAACATTTAAAAAGAAACATACAGCAAACCCACAACCAACATCATACTAAAACAGAAAAACTTGAAACAGTTCTACTCAAATTACGAATAAGCCAGAGATAGCCATCCTCTCTACCACTGTTCAATATAGTGCTTGAAGTCTTAGCTAGGACAATGAGACAAAGCAAAGAAGATAAAGAGGATACAAATAGGAAAGGGAGAAGCCAAAAATATCCTTAATTGTAGGTGATATGATTTTATATATACAAGAACCTAAAGATTCTACCAGGAAGCTTCTAAAGCTTATAAACACATTAAGTAGTATAACTGCCCACAGTTACATCAAACAGGTTACCTGGAAGGAAAGCTGGGGAAGTATGGGAAGGTGGAAAAAAAGAGATGGAGACCAAGACAACACCTGCTATTCAAGGTCTCAAAGTTTAATGGAGAACTCCAAATATATAGGCAGAGAAAAACCCTTCCCCCAAAGGCTGGAAGCTTCTCTGCAGAACATTGCTCAGCAGGTGGATAGTGTTTCTCAGGAGACTGTATGTCCTTGAAGAACAATGGGCTTCACCTTGATCTGAGTGCTCCATCCCAAGTGGAGGGGATTATGGCTAACACAGGAGTTCCCACTCAAAGGCTGGGAGAGGAACTTCGCATTGGTTGATGTCAAGTTTCTGCCAGGTGGCATGACACCCCAATAAGGCTCTCTACATCTTCTCCATTTTTATTAGTTTTAAGATGTGAAGGTAACAACCAAGTGGACAATCATTCATCAAAGGACAGTGGATATTAACCCGGGGTTGGGGGGAACACATTGACCTGGTCCTCCTAAATACTTTATGGTGCCCTTTTATGGAGAAGAGGGTCTAGGCTTCCTTGTTGTTTGTTATTCTAAGGAATATCTTTAAACGCCAGCCTCTATGCAACCAGGTTTGCTTCACAGGGGACTCAGAGGCAGAAAACATGGTCCTCCCTTTGCATTGCTTTGCCTAGCACCTCTCACTGGTGCCCTTGCCTACTTGTAAGCAGACACACATAGATCTGAGTTCTATGTGGCTCCCGTAAGAGACCTACTTGTATAGGTTTTGATGTCAGGGAGGCGATTTGTTGCCAAATACCCTGCAAGTATCTTTGACAGACATGCCAATTTTCAATCCAGGTGAGCCTAGGTGGAGACAACAAATCTTCTTAACATACAAGGTAGAGAGTTAGCAAAACAGAATTAATTTGTCTGCAGATGTCCCAAGGTATCCAATTCAGTTGCAAATTAGCTACTTTGAACTATGCCACAACTGTTTTTAATTCTTTTATCACTTTGACCTTCAAGGTCTGATATTATCTAATTCTATTCTGCTGGCCTATGATCTCAGCGACAGGGAAAGTCAGCAAGTCAGATGTATCTGTTCTTCCCTGTGAGACCGACTAACAGCTCTTTCTAGTGGTGACTGCTGCATCTCAGGATCCCTGCTCTTCCTGCACTTGATACCCTTCTTAGTTCCTGTAACTCATTAGTCAACTTCTGCAACTTAATTTCAAACTCCAATTTATGTAGTTGCATATCCATCTGGGTATCATCTTATACAGTAGAGGCCATAGGCAGAGCAGAAGGTGTGCTACGAGGTCAATTCACACCATAATATTTGGCAGCTCCTTCGTCTGCATGAGCTTTCTCCTCTAATGTTAGCTCATCAGTAGTATCTCTATATCTTTCTAATTTAGGGTTGAGAGGACCCTTTGTTAAAAAAGTCCTCTCTTGCAGGCTTCCTTCTTGAGATTCTTCAAGTTCTCCCTGTGTGCTATCTGATGCCTGCAAGGTCATCTTTTATAAGTGTCCAGAGGCAGAGGGTAGTATTATCTGCCTCAGTGGCTCTTAGTGCTTTTCCGTTTTTTCCCCCCAGGTTCTCTTATCTAAAGTTCGTTTTTCTTGGAACCATCACCAACAAGAATCTATCTGATCTATAAAACCATCTAACCATTGTTCTTCAAACTCTTCTCCTTTCACCTGTAGCAGCTCTTGAAGGCTGTAGACAAACACCTGTTTAGACGTTCCTATCCCATTTTCCACTGTCAACCCCTAAGTGAATTCAGTGCTGGGTCAACGCTGTCCCACCTAGCTTGTGTCCTTCTGCACCTACAACAACAGCTTCAGAAAGACAAAATTTTGGACTAGCACTAGTATTTAACTCCTGTAGTTGCTCACCATGAAGGATACCATCTTTTTCTGTTTTCTGCAAAGCTTCACCAAGACAGAGTCACCTCAGGAGATCTTTCTGTGTCTAGCCACATGTTCGGGTGCCAATCTGTAACTGCCAGCAGTTACAAAGAAGGGTAGTAGAATATACAACTAACACATGCACACACACACACACACACACACACACACACACAAACACAAACACACACATTCATACGCAATCAATAGCCTTCCTGAACATATAAAAGAAACACATACCAAAAAGATTAGGGAGATAATATCGCTTATAATAGTTTCAAAATAATCTTGTAATAAATCTAACAAAGGAAATGAAAGACTTATGTGATAAAAACATTAAGATACTGAATAAAGAAACTACAGAATATGTAAAGGACTCCCATACTCATGAATTTGTTTGAATGATATTGTGAAAATGGTCATCTAGTAGACAATGTACTTCACATCAAAATTTGAATGCAGTTCTTCACAAAGGTTAAAAAAAATCATCTTAAAATTCATATGGAAATACAAATGATCCAAGAGATATAAAATAATCTGCAACAACTGATTTTAATATATATAATACACCCCTGATTTTAAGATATATGATACAGCTATAGTAATCAGAACATAAGGGTATTGGCATCAAAACATCCTCATTCAACAATGCCATGGAATTGAAGATTCAGATTTAAGCTCACTTTGCTACAATAACATCATTTTTTTTTTTTTTACAAAAGACCGAATTATACACTGGAGAAAGAACAAATCTTCAACAAGTGGTGTTTGTCAAACTGGACAGTTACATGTAGAAGTCCAAAACTCATCTCTGAGTGTATTAAAGACCTAGATATAACACTCAATACCTTAAATCTGTGAGAGAAAAAGGCAGGGAATGGCTCATTTATAGGCATAGTGTCTTAGTTAGGGTTTTACTGCTGTGAACAGACACCATGACCATTGCAAGTTTTATAAAAGACAACATTTAATGGGGCTGGCTTACAGGCTCAGAGGTTCAGTCCATTGTCATCAAGGCAGAAGCATGGCAGCATCCAGGCAGATATGGTACAGGAGGAGCTCTACATCTTCATCTGAGGGCTGCTAATGGAAACTGACTTCCAGGCAACTAGGGTGAGGGTCTTAAGCCCACACCCACAGTGACACACCTACTCCAACAAGGCCACACCTCCTAATAGGGTCATTTCCTGGGCCAATCATATACAAACCATCACACATAGCAAATAATATTAGTCCAACCTAATAATAGTCATGAAACCTCATTAAATTAGACAGCTTCTTTGTAACAAGAGATACTATCATTCCAACAAAGAGGCAGTCTACAGAGTGGGAATATACATCTTATAGAAGGTTCACATCTAGAACATGCAAATAATTTTTATAAAAAGCAAAGCAAAACAAAACCTAAACACTGAGAAAACAAATAACCTAAGTAAAACTTGGGGTATACAACTAAACAGTTCTCAAAAGAAGACATAAAAATGACTGAGAAATATAATTTTTAAAAAAATTCAATATCCTTAGTCATAAGGAAAATACAAATAAAAGCTACATTGAGAGTTCATCATATCCCAGTCCAAATGGCTAAGATTTTTTTTAAATGACTGTAAATGTTGACAGGGATGTGGGAAATGAGAAGCACTCATTTCTGGTGGGTGTGCAGAACTGGCGCAGCCATTTTGGAAAACATTGTAAGGTGTTCTCAACAAAAGTAGAATACATCTACTAAAAGATACAGCTATTCACTTCTGGGCATATTCCCAAAGGATTATAGAGATATTTACTCATCTGTGTTTATTGTTCCTTTAGTCACAAGAACCAGGAAATGGAAATCGCCTATATATCCATGAACACTCAGCAGAAAAGCTTCATTTTGTAATAGATGGTGATTAATACAGAGACCTGCAACTGATCAAATGCAGACTGTCCTAATAGGAGACTGTCCTAAATGGGACAGTCAACTATGTCACACCCTATTCCCTAAGATGCTGAGGTCAGGACTATTGTAAGAACTTGAAGGAATAACTGTCTAAAGTGAAATAGTATTTGTTAGACCCGATAGGACCATTGCACACATAAACTCACAACAGCTATGTGAATGTAGCACAAGTTCTGTAACCAGATCAAGTCAGTGCCACCTTCTTGCATGGTTCCTAGGGACTTGGCCTGCCATAGTGAGGGAATGAAAAATAGGCAAACATGAATGGAGAGAAATATATCAATTTGGGTGCATTGGGCTTAATGGTTGAGAAACCATAGCATCCTGGAAGTTCAGTGTTTGTCCCTCAGATGGAAGAAGAAAGGCCACTGACTCATATTGGTCAAACTAAAGCAAGCTGCATTCATGAACACAGGAGCCGGTTAGTTGGGGTTATCTCCCCAGAAGTCAGAGGAATGGATACAGAAACTGGTACATTTACACAATGGAATACTACTCAGCTATTAAAAACAATGAATTCATGAAATTCTTAGGCAAATGGATGAAACTAGAAAATGTCATCCTGAGCGAGGTAATGCAATCACAAAAGAACACACACAGTATGCCCTCACTGATAAGTGGATATTAACCCAAAAGCTTGGAATACCCAAGATACAATTCACAGACAAATTGAAGCTCAAGAAGAAGGAAGACAAAAGTATGGAAGCTTTAGTCCTTCTTATAAGGGGGAACAAAATACTCAAGGGGAGAAATACAGAGACAAAATGTGGAGAAGAGACTGAAGGAAAGACCATCCAGAGACTGCCCCACCTGTGGATCCACCCCATATACTGTCACCAAACCCAGACACTAATTTTTATGCCAACACAAGTGCTTGCTAACAGGAGCCTGATATAGCTGTCTCCTAAGAGGCTCTGCCAGTGCTCAACAAATACAGAGATGGGTGCTCCCAGCCAACCATTGGACTGAGCACAAGGTACCCAATGGAGGAGCTAGAGAAAGGACCCAAGGAGCCAAAGGAGCTGTTAGCCCCATAAGGGAACAACATTATGAACCACCAGCATCCCCCAAGCTCCCAGGGACTAAATTACCAACCAAAAAGTATACATGGAGGGACCCATGGCTCTAGCTGCATATGTAGCAAAGGATAGCCCTTTTGGACATCAAAGGGAGGAGAGGCCCTTGGCCCTGAGAAAGCTCCATGCCCCATATAGGGGAATACCAGGTCAAGGAAGCTGGAGTGGGTGAGTTGGTGAGCAGGGGGGAAGGGGGGATGTAGTAGGATGTTTTTGGAGGGGAAATCAGAAAGGGATAACATTTGAAATGTAAATAAAGAAAACATCTAATTTAAAAAAAGAAAAAATCTTCAATATGTAAAAAAAAAACCTGAGAAAAATTACAAAGTTTCTCCTTGAACAATGTGTACAGAATATTTCCAGGAAAATGGAGCCAGTGGCCTGGGCTGGGGCACAGATGGTAGAAGGGTAAGTTTCCAGTAACCTAGGTCAGACTGCAAGTAACAGAAATGCATGTATTACAATAAACAGAAATTTAACTCAGTGTAACAACAAAATGGCTCCCAGAAACAAAATGGAGTCTGCCTAGTTTCTCACTCTGCTTATTTATTATATAGAGTTGAACAGAGAGCTGGGGTTATTGCATGCAGCTAAACAAAGAAGAAGGGTTTGTGATATACATCTGGGACAAAGAGGCAGGTTTAAGTAATCTTGATAGAAATCTCTGTAGGGAATCAGTCTTTAGACCATAATATTTAGAGATGGGAACAAGTTATAGTGGATACTTTCTATATACATTATTGATACTAACATGTAGGCCCCAGTCACTTTCCTTCCCCATGGAGGCTTTGCTATTTTTCTGAGCCTAGCCTGAGGACAATTCTATTTTCACAAGTCTAAATATGGTCTTGGACACAGTCAATCTCATGTCAATAGAACTTACTCTGCTTCCTATGAACCAGCCCAAATCCAAGCTTAAATGGTCGAGTGGGTCATGAGGTCCCACATCCTACCTGACAAGCTATTGACAATTGGTGGCTGCTGTGAGCAAGAGAGCCAGTCTTTTTCAAGACCTGACCACTGACAGGCAATCCATGCTCTATCAAATGGCCTTATAACCCTTCTTGGATTCAGGGGAATAAAAACAAGAGAGAGAAATCACATGAAATTGGGAGAGGAAAGTATGAAGGGGTATGGAGGAAATCAAATTTGGGGAATGGGGCAGGAATTGTAACAAAACACATTTTATGCATGTATGAATTCTCAAACAACAATAAAGTAATCAAAAGAACTGTTAGTTCTGATACATATAGGGAAGGTTATATGTGGAGCAAGCATTTATAGGGAACAGAAATGAAGTTTTCGGCTTCTGGTCTTTCATTATCATAA
Organism: Apodemus agrarius; assembly: GCA_964023405.1. Lineage (NCBI taxonomy): Eukaryota > Metazoa > Chordata > Mammalia > Rodentia > Muridae > Apodemus > Apodemus agrarius. Next base: position 60,560,730 of record OZ030022.1, on the reverse strand, counting down.
AGGTGGAGGCACTGGAAATGAGATTAATTATATGAGTCAGAAATTTGGGGGAAAGTTTGAGTTTTAGAGATTTAGAAGCAATCAAGGTATTGATATTTCAAACAATCACCAAGATTGTTTCCAGCGAAATTGAAGTTCATCAAAGAATCACCATAAAGAATAAAGTAGAGAAACCCATAAAGCACATTAAGGAGCACCCAAAAAGAGAGGGGGTGAGTCAGGAGAGGGCTGCAATGTGTCAGACAAATGAAGTGATGCAGCAGGAGCTGTGGAAGCTTTCAGATGAGCCTGACAGTTCAAGTAGGGTGAGAGCTAAAAAAATAAACGCCGGTGTGAACACCATGGAATCATCAGCAACCTTGGCAAGCACAATCTTAGAAAAGTTAGGAGAATTGTCCCTTAAAAATTAGGAGGAAGGCAATGTAGAAGAGAACCAGAAAGGGGGTGTAATTAGCCATCAAGAGAAAAGCCACTTTCAAAGGAATTTTGCTATAAACAGGATCAAGAAAATGGTAAAGGGGAGAAAGGGAGTAAAGGTACAGCTTCTTTTAAGATAGAGTAAACCAAAATGCCATGTGCTTGCATGCTTATGATACCATAGGGAAACAGAATTACAAAATATGAACCATGTGGGAAACGAGGGAGAAACTTGCTGGATCGTTTTCCTGTAGGCATGTGAGGCTGCATGACTTAATTAAGCATCTTAGAAGACTTTATATGTTAGCATGAATAACTGGTTTCTGGTAACCCTAGGATGATGCTTTAGCAGGAGGACTGTGGACAAACAGGTGAAGTATCTTCTACAAATACCTTCTTCTGGCCATGGGTTCTTTGTCATTCCCTCTCCACCTCTAATTCAACACTTAGCAATGTACTCTGTTGTGCCAGTATCCACAGAGCACTGCAAAACTGATACATGCCACCCTTTCACTTTAACACAGTATAAACTCTATCCCTAGATGCAAGTCCTAGCTCCCAAGGATGGTGAGTATAGGTAACCTTTCATTTTCTGACATAAAATCTAGCTGATTACTAAGTAATTGAATCAGTTCCCATCTTTGTCTGAGCTCGTCATCACAACCTGCATTGACGTCATAACAGGCCTCTATATAGCCTATGAGGACATACTTAATAAGTGAATACATTCATAAATCACATGGATTTTTAAACATGAAAGCTAGCAAACTACCACTTTTCACTAATTATATTAAAGACAATTAAAACTTAAAGTACCAAAATATTTAGACATGAGAATTGTGAACTTAATGCAAGTTTTTATTTAAGTTTAAAACAACACATATCTATTTTTACTCAGGTTTTTTTAGAGTCAGAAGTCTCACTTTGGCTAAGACTGAGTACTTAGCTGGGCTGTCCTTCTTGAAGAAGACATTCTCAGCCTCAGGCAGATAATTGGCTTAATTCGGTTCCTTGTGTTTGCATGGCTGCAGTTCCTGTCCTCTCGAAGGTTTTCAATCAAATCCTGTTTGCTCCCATGGTTGATGCATGTTTTCTGTTTTTGCTTTCCACTGGGGTCTTCTGCCCACACAGAGACAAGTCTCTCTCATACTCTGGATCTTTCTAACTTTGGCCAAAGAAAAATTCTTTGCTGTTTAGACTTGTGTGGTTAGATTGGATCAAAGTAAATATTCCAGTTATTTCTTACAAAATAAGGTACAGTTGACAAAATCCCCTCGCCATGTAATTTTAAAAAATTAGATTGTAGATACCCATCCTGGAGGCTATTCTTCCTACCAATATTTTACCCAAAAGACTCAAAGAATGTTCAACATTCAATGTACCCATCAGTACTCCTGATATTCTTTTTAGGAAAGGAAGAAGAATTCATTTCCTAAATTTGATTTTTTTTTTGCTTCATTTTCATTCCTTCTGTCCCTTCACCCTTTTCTCTCCATCCATTACCATCCTACACAGTTTCTGAATCTCTGAAGAACTAGGCCCCAGACAATACTCTAGGTGTAATAAACATTGAAATGGAACTCCCTTCTCAGCTCAGAAGCAGCTCAAAGGTGGGTTGAGTAAACCATCTAAACATAACTTGCAACAACAGAGGTGTGGCAATGACCATGAATGCAGATTGAATTAGAACTGTTCCCAGTTACTTCATATATCCCATTACCCCCAGTGCCAGACTAAAAGAGAGCAAGTTTTACATAGTAACAATTTTTCCCCAAATCCTGACCCATCTTTGAAAAACAATTTTGTTCTTCATCTTCTCTTCAACTGCCCAAATTAAAACTTTATAGGGATTTCTTTGAAACTATAAAATGATACACCTCAAAATGATAGGAGCCAGCTTGTCTTTCTATAACTTAACCTTACAAGGTCAAATAAAAATCTATAAAAATTAAGGCTGCGAGTCACGATCGATGGGGGTGGGGGGGTGGGGTTGAGCTGGCAAGCTGGCCAGGGGCCTGCACATATGTCTAAGTCCTTGTGGGACAGTTTCCGACTCTGGCAGTCGCTCTTTCAGCACACCGCAGAAGGCTGCTGATGCTCGCACTGGCAGAGCCTTGAGTATTTAAATGGTAGCAGTTTGTTACATGGATTCTGGCCCCAGTCCACCACAAAGAAAAAGAATCAGTCTCGTTTAGTGAAGACGATCCCTTGTGCCACTGTAGCATTGCCTGGAATACTTTGGATACTGATATTTCAGAGAAAATATGGCTGACTTGGCTGAAATAAAGCTCTTTGGATATTTTTAAGCATCTGAGCAAGTCTTTCAGAGGCTGGGAAAGGGTGCTGGAGATTCCTATTGCACCTGCTAAGGTGTTAATCTTCAGCTTTTGGAAAGGATAGATTCTGTGAATCTGGGGAGCAAAGAGAGAGGATATTTAATTTCCAGAAAAATACTCTTTTGAATATGATTCTGCTGGTTTTTTCCCTCCTATATCATCATTTTTTTGTTTATTTGTTTGTATAAATTTCATTAGTTCTGGCTCTTCTGGTTAGGTTCCCCCCACTCCCTTCTTTCTCTGTGTAGACCAGACAACACGCATTGAGGGTCTTCCTGATCACTGTAAACCTTGTCTATTGAGATATGTTGAATCTCTCACTGAACCTGGAACTGGTGACACACTGACTGACCATTCCCCAGGAGTTCCCCTGCCTCATCCTCTCCAGAGAAGGATGACATGTTCACCCCTCTGAAAGGGATGGGGGTGGGCAGGGGAACTTTTTGTGTTGAAGATGGGGATTGAACTCAGGTCTTCAAGCTTGTGGGGCAAACAATTTACCCACTGAACTACCACCTCAATCTGGCAGGAAAATATTTTATGTTCAAATTCACTGTTTAGTTAGCCATGGGGAACATTTTTATTCTGACCTATTCTTTTAAAAACTATATTCTAGAGAAGTTTTGTCTTAAACATATTAAGAATCACTTGAAGATTAATTTTATTTGTTCATTTATTTATTTTTGTGTGATAGGGTTTCATTATGTTGCTCAGGCTGGTCTCAAACTCACAATCCTTCTGTCTCACCTTCCTACGTAGTGGGATTACTAGAATGTTTAATTTTACTGAGTTAAATTGTACCTAATAACGAAATAATAATCAAACTTAGGTATCAAGGTAGATATTCAAAGGTTTCACACATACACACACACACACACACACACACACACACACACACACACACGAGCACACACACATATATTCATATCATTAAAAAACATTTATTTTTCACTACTTCAGCAATACTGAGGGTTTACTTTTTGTCACTACTTCTATAACTAAGCACTTACCTTTATGTCAATAATTATAAACAATCTTAAGGCCGGGTGGTGGTGGCTCACGCCTTTAATCCCAGCACTTGGGAGGCAGAGGCAGGCAGATTTCTGAGTTCAAGGCCAGCCTGGTCTACAGAGTGAGTTCCAGGACAGCCAGGGCTATACAGAGAAACCCTGTCTCGAAAAAAACAAAACAAAAAAAAACCCAAAAAAACAGAAAAACAACAATAAACAATCTTAAATTCATCTATTTAACTATGAGGCCCTTTGAAAATATAGAGTTTACCAGCCACACATCTCCTACTAGAAACATATGCTGAGTTTGGAAAACTAAACTTTGAAAAAGATCTGCTGTGATTCATTTGTCCAACCAGAGTTAGATATAATTTTATATGGGAGGATAGTATGGATGTTAGCGTAATTGTCCCACTATAAAAGTCTTTGCTTTGCCATCGTGGCTATGCTTGGCATTTTGGTCTTAATACTGGTAAGATTCTACAGCACAGACGCTCATCTGCACATTGAAAGCATCTTACCTTGTGTCTGTTGCTTTTGTTTCTCTTTCCATAGTTCCCCTGCCCTGAAAAATTAATCTTACTGTCCACTCTGTGCTCCCTCACTTTATTCTGAGTCAATACGTTGAACCGATTGGTGCCTTATTTCATTGTCTGGGAAAATGCATGCAGGGAAAGGTCATTAAAATTGTAGAGGGAGAGTTCTCAAAACAGATGACCAGAATTTTCTGGGAAAGTGTATAATCTTATGATCAATTAATAGGATACATAATCTCAGTAGTTGGAATCTCAGAATATTGATTTAACATAGCAATTTATATTTAGTAAAAATTACTCATCACACTAGGGAACATAAATACTCTGTGCATAGTTCTGCCTGCCAAAGCATTTAATGCAGCTTTAGCTGTTTATAACCAGGATGGCTGTGAGTCCTCAAATAAAACCCTCCTCAATAAGACAAGCTAAATCACTAGGAGTGCTGTGATAGACATCCTCCTAGAATGAACAAGCCTGAATAGGACAACCAGCTTGCTGATAATTATATTTCTAGCTGTTAAGCCTCCTTCATACCAATATTTCCAAGACAGGTTTCCACACTATGTTCTGGCTGACAAAATGTTCCGAGTCATACCATATTTTAGTATGTTGTTTATTTTGAACATCTTTCAGGAGGATTTACTTGTAATTAATCATTATTTCCTATGAGAGGATTTGATCTTTTAGTTTTTAAAAGATCCACAGTGAAGTCATTCCTGAAATCCATGCCACACTTTTTAAAATGGAGAGATATATTTTGGGGTGAGGGCTATCATTTTCTCCCCATACCAACTTCTCCATTTTAGAACGCAATAACAAATGTTTCTGATTCCACAAGCACCATTTTGGATTTTGGGTTTGATCCTCTTTACCAATTTGCCTTGAATCTAATACCTGTCTTTTGCTACAAACCATAACACCCCCTACAAATAATCTTAGATAATGAACAATTGGAAATTTAAAAATGAGTAATATTATGTGGAAGATCTTTTAAATCACAATATATTATGAGATTAACTTAACAAAATGTACATACAATCAATTCACAGAAAACTTGTCTTAAAAGTATTAATGAGAACAGAGGAAGATTCAATATTGTCTATTTTCCTCCTGACTTTATGTGCATATGTATGTGTGGGTGTTAATGTGAGTGCACATATGACAATGTACATGTGTATGAGACTGCGTGTATTTCTGCATGTGCAAGTATAGGAGTATGTACACATGCATCTTTGTGTGGGCATGTTTATATGTTCACATGTTTGAATGTGGGACTGTATGTGTGCATTTATTCCTGAATGTGTGGACTCTAGGTTTGCGTGTCTTTGTGCATTCGAGGTTAGATCTACGTGTATTTATTCATGTGTAACTGCATGTTTGAATGTGAGCTTATTTAAAAGCATGTGTGTGTGGAACAGTCTATGAATGTGTATATACATGTGTGAATATGGGTATATGATGGTATATATGTGTGCAATCATATGTTTATAAATCTGGGTGGTAGTTTTCATGAATATATCTGCATGTATGATTGTATCCATGTTTATGTGAGAAAGCACAGGTGAGTGTATGCATGAATGCATGTGTAGGGTGTGTGTTATATGTATGTGTTTGAATGTGTCTATGATTGTGTATATGTATATATGTATGTATTATGTAAATGTAATTGTATATGTGTATATGTTTTTTGAGTGTGAATAAAAATGTGTGAGAAAAATGGACTTCTGAATGTTTTTTAAATATACTTTTCATTGGATTTTTTTTCATTTTTTTATTCTATATTCTTTGTTTACATTCCAAAGGCTTTCCCCTTTCCCAGTTACCTCCACCATATGTCCCAAAAGTCCTCTCCCCCCCAACTATTCCCCAATCACCCCCCACCATTTCTCTGTTCTGGTACTCTCCTACAAAACTGGATCCAATATTTTCAGGCCCAGGGTCCTCTCCTTTCTTCTTCTTGGGAATCATTTGACTTGCTAATTGTGCCTTGAGTATTTAGGGCTTCTGGGCTGATTAATATCCACTTATCAGTGAATGCATTTCATGTGTATTCTTTTGTGATTGGGTTAACTCGCTTAAGATGATATTGTCCAGATCTAACCATTTGCCTACAAATTGCATGAATTCATTATTTTTAATTGCTGAGTAGTATTCCTTTGTGTGTGTGTGTGTGTGTGTGTGTGTGTGTGTGTGTGTGTGTATACCACATTTTCTGTATCCATTCCTCCTTTGAGGGATATCTGGGCTCCTTCCAACTTCTGGCTATTATAAACAAGGCTGCTATGAACATAGTGGAGCATGTGTCTTTATTGTATGCAGGGAAATCCTCTTGGTATATGTCCAGGAGTGGTATGCCAGCATCCTCTGGAAATGTCATGCCAAATTTTCTGAGGAACCGCCAGACTGATTTCCAGAGCGGTTGTACCATCTTGCAATCCCACCAACAGTGGAGGAGTGTTCCTCTTTCTCCTTGCCAGCACCTGTTGTCTCTTGAGTTTTTAATCTTAGCCATTCTGACTGGTGTGAGGTGAAATCTCAGGGTTGTTTTGATTTGCATTTCCCTGATGACTAATGATGTTGAACATCTCTTAAGGTGTTTCTCGGCCATCTGAATTTCTTCTGGTGAAAATTCTTTGTTTAGCTCTGCATCCCATTTTTGATAGGGTTATTTGGTTCTTTGGGGTCTAACTTCTTGAGTTCTTTGTATATATTGGATATTAGCCCTCTGTCAGATGTGGGGTTGGTGAAGATCTTTTCCCACTTTGTTGCCATTTTGTCCTTCTGACAATATCCTTTGCCTTACAGAAACTTCGTAATTTTATGAGGTCTCATTTGTCAATTCTTGATCTTAGAGCATAAGCTATTGGTGTTCTTTTTGGGAACTTTCCCCCTGTTCCCCTGTGCTCCAGGGTCTTCCCAAGTTTCTTTTCTAATAGTTTCAGTGTGTCTGGTTTTATGTGGAGGTCCTTGATCCACTTGGAGTTGAGCAATTAGACAACATAAGGAAGTCAAAGGGATACAAATTGGAAAGGAAGAATCAAACTATCATTATTTGCAGACTATATGATAGTTTACTTAAGTGACCCAAAAATTCCACCAGAGAACTTCTACAGCTGATAAACAACTTCAGCAAAGTGTCTGGTTATAAAATCAACTCAAGAAAATCAGTAGCCTTCCTGTACTCAAAGGACAACAGGCTGAGAAAGAAGTTAGGGAAATAACACCCTTCACAATAGCCACAAACAACATAAAGTACCTTGGCGTGACTCTAACCAAACAAGTGAAGGATCTGTATGACAGGAACTTCAAGTCCTTGAAGAAAGAAATCGAAGAAGACCTCAGAAGATGAAAAATATTTCTTGCTCTTGGATTGGCAGGATCAATATAGTAAAAATGGCCATTTTGCCAAAAGAAATCTACAGATTCAATGAAATCCCCATCAAAATCCCAAATCAATTTTTCATAGATCTAGAAAGATCAATTCTCAAATTCATCTGGAGCAACAAAAAATTCAGGATAGCTAAAACTATTCTCAACAATAAAAGGACTTCTGGGGGAATCAATATCCCTGACCTCAAGCAGTACTACAGAGCAATTGTGTTAAAAACTGCATGGTATTAGTACAGCAACAGGCAAGTAGATCAATGGAATAGGATTGAAGACCCAGAAATGAACCCACAGACTTATGGTCACTTGATCTTTGATAAAGGAGGTACAACCATCCAGTGGAAAAAAGATAGCCTTTTCAACAAATGGTGCTGGTTCAACTGGAGGTCAACATGCAGAAGAATGCGAATTGACCCACTCTTATCTCCTTGTAATAAGATCATTGGATTTTTTAATTTACATTTCAAATGTTATCCCCTTTCCCCATTTCCCTATTTCTCCCAGAGACTCCCTATCCCATGCTACCTCCCTCTGCTTCTAGGAGGGTGTTCCTCCACCCACCCACTCCCTCCTACTCGATTGCTATATACTGGGGCATCTATCAAACCTTCATAAAACCAAGGACCTCTCCTCCCATTGATGCCTGATAAAGCCATCCTCTACTACATATGAAGCTGGAGCCAGGTGTACTCCTTAGTTGATGTCTTAGTCCATGGGAGCTTTGGGGGCGGGGGTCTAGTTGGTTGATATTGTTGTTCTTCCTATAAGGTTGAAAACCCCTTCAGCTTCTTCAGTCCTCTCTCTAACTCCTCCACTGGGGACCCCACACTCAGTCCAATGGTTAGCTGTGAGTATTTGCAAACATATATGTGTGTTTTGCCTAAATGTGTATTTGTGTGTGTACATCTAGGCAAGCATAATTTGCATGAGAGTGGATGCTGGTGAGTATGTATATACAATGTGTACATTTTCTATAATATTCAATTCAGTACAATATTAGTAAACTAAGATAAAAACAATTGACAGTCTAGAAACCCACTAACATATATAGGCTGAACTTATTTCAACAAAGCTTCAAAGTGGTTCAATGCCATAAAAGGCATTTTATTAATGGTACAAGAAAAACCTTTATCTATTCAATTAAAAAAAAGCACCTTAGCCTTTCTTAAGAGCTCAAAATGATCAAAAATATAAGAATAATAAAGATATAGTTGTAAGCCTTCTAAGATAAAATATATTTAAATATTTTCATAAACTTAAAATAGGCTACAGTTTCAAATGTAAATGGTGTAATAAAAATTAGAGTTTACTAAAATAAAATAAGTTCTCATTAGAAAATACCATTAAGAAAAGCAGAAAAGTAATAAGCTGAGGAAACTATAAATGACAAATTAATCTGAGAAAAGTCTTGTATCTACAACATATAAATAATTTCTACAACTCAATATTAGTTCAACTTGCCACATAAAATAAAGGAAATATTTACATGAGCCCTCCTCAAGCTAAAAACAATAGTTTTGTAAGTCCACTAAAATGCTCAACACTGGGGTTGGAGATAAAGAGAAAGAAAATTTGCTGCTTATCCAAAAGACCTGAGCATAGTTTCCAGAACCCATATGGAGCAGCTCAGATCAGCTTGTAATTCTTGTTTGGGAGGTTCTACAGTTTTCAGACTCCTGAGAACACTCACAACCATATGGCAGACACACATATACATGTTAATATAACTGAAACAAATCTTCAAAAATGCATAACATTATTAATCCTCAGGGAAATGCAACATGAAAGTCACTTTTAAAAAATAATATTAAGCGAAGGTTGTGCTCTGGAATTTTCCATACATAACATGTGGGAGTGAAAACAGATAAAAATTTCAAAATTGTTTGATGATTTTCAAGAGTTTATTGTGCATGTCTTCTATAACCCATAGCATACATCTGTGTATGTACCCAAAAGGACTGTAAACAACTACCTATAGAATTCTTATTTATAATGTTTAGAACTTCTTTAGTCATAGTTGTTCCAAAATGAAAAGCATTAAGAACAGAAATGGTTAAAGAAAGGTGATACTATCCAGTAATGAAGTAAAAATAAAGAGAAAAGAAATACACATATACACAGGCATCCCAACATAGTAAGTCTCAGAGTATTATAAGACAAAGAAATGAGAAACAGCATATTATTAATTGATTGTAACACTTATAAGAAACTTGGAGTAATCAAAAATGATTTCTGATAATAGAAATCAAATTATGGTGAATTAGGGAATGAAGAAAACTTACTCCAGATATTATGAGAGGATTTCTGTCATAGTTAAAATGTTGCATATCTAGACAAGGACATAGTTTGCTTTTGTGAACTAATTTGTTGTACTGAACAAGCTATACCCTTAAAGTTTGTTCATTCATTGACTATAATTTCAAATGTAGTAATACATTAGAAAGTATCTTCCAGATTTGTCTACTACTGCTTATTACTTTAATTCAGTTTGTGAATGCTTATACATATTTTACATTAGAGAAAAGTAATTCTTTAAGAATAGAACTAGACCCCATAGCCTGAGTTCCATTTTCCACTCTGCAATTCTGGCTCCTTTCCCAGAGACCAGCTAGCACCAGGGACACCAGGAAAGATCTGGCTCGAATACCCTATGTCCATCAGCTTTCTTTAAAGCACATCCAATAGCCATAAATTGCACCTCTTCCCCTGGCATCCATTTTACATCCCACAACTCCACCTACTTTCCCAGAGGCCTCACAGGCACCAAGGACCCCAGGACACACTAGTACTAAGGACTCCATAGGCAATCTTCACCTCAAATTCCAGATATCATGCAGGCCACCAAAACCTCAGCAGAAATACCCACTAGGATAAAGACTCACCAGAACCACAGGCTATGCAGGCCAGAAACCAAGGGGAAATAGAAACCAAAGGGAAACAGAAACCAAGGGAAAGGACATCCCCCCAAAAATCTAGCCATCAAAAAACAAAAACAAAAAACAAAACAAAACAAAACAAAAAAACAAAAAAAAAACCAACCAAACCAAAAAAAAACCACATAAATCAGGATCTTAACCTATAATAACCACAAACCAGATGGCTAGGAACCAGTGCTTTAATATCCCAGCTCTCCAATTGAGGCAAGCCCTGGATATTCCAACACAGCCAAAGTAGAAGAAATTGACCTTAAATCTAATCTTAAAAAGACGACAGAAGTCTTTGAAAAGAATTTGAGAAAATCCCTTAAACGTACAGGAAAAGATGACCAAACAGGTGAATAAAGTGAATAAAACTGTTAAAAAACCTAAAAAAAAGTAATTAAACACACACACACACACACACACACACACACACACACAATATGAGGGAATTCTGAAGATGGAGAAACCAAGAACTACAGATGTAGGTATCACTAACAGAATACAAGAGATGGAAGAGAAAATCTCAGACATAGAAAATATGAGAGAAGTAATTGATGCAATGTTCAAGAAAATATTAAATCTATAAGATACCTTACACAAAACATCCAAGAAATTGGGGAGACTATAAAAAACCCAAATCTAAGAAAAATAGGCATAGACCAAGGAGAAGATTCCCAGCTCAAAGGTCCAGAAAATATTTTTGACAAAAATTATAGACAAAATTTCCTAACCTAAAAAGCAGAAATGCCTATAAATGTACAAGAAGCTTACAGAATACCAAATAGATTGGACCAAAAAAAAATAATCCTCCTACAACAAAATACTCAAAATCTACATGTACCAAATAAAGAAAGAATACTAAAAGTTTCAAGAAAATGCCCATTTAAATATGAAGACAGATCTGTCAGAATCACTCTTGGTTTCTCAACAGAGACTCTAAAAGCCAAGAGACCATAGATCCCAGCTGATTCTACTATATCCAGCACGATTCTCAATCACTATAGATTTATAATACAAGAAATTCCATGGGGAAAAGAAAAACAAACCAAACTTAATCAATATTTATCCACAGATCCTCCCCTACAGAAGATACCAGAAGGAAAACTCCAACTAAGGAGGCTAACTTCATCCAAGAAATCACCAGAAATATTTTCATACCAGTAAAACCAAAAGAAAGGAAGCAGCATTGTCACTCACATGCGCACACACACACATGCACACAACCACCTATCCCCCCGAAAAAGTAACAAGACCAACATCAAAATAACAGGAGTTAAAACACTTATTGGTCCCACTGGTCATTATTATCTCTGAACATCATGGACTCAATTACTCAATAAAATAAACACATGCCATCCTGTGAAGACAGAATCCATTATTCTGGGGCATATGAGAAACACACCTCAACACCAAAGATAGACATTACCTCAGAATAAAGATCTGGAAAAAGATATTCTAAGAAAATAGACCCAAGAAACAAGCAGAAGTAGCCATTCTAATGTTAAATAAAATAGACTTTAAATCAAAATTAATCAGAAGATATGGGATTCTTAACACTCATCAAATGAAAAATCCATTAAGATGACACCTCAGTTCTAAATATCTATGCCTCAAAATGGACAGTTACTTTTACATTTGTAAAGGAAATATTACTAAAGCTTAAATGACACATTGAACTCCATTATTAATAGTGGGAGACCAATGAAGAAGTCACCCAGACAGAAATTGAACAGAAATTATGAAACTCACATATTATGACTCTGATGGTCTAGATATCTACAGAACATTTCACCCAAACAGAAAAGAGTATACCTTCTTCCCAGAACATCTTATGAAACATTATCCAAAATTTAACATATACTTGGACACAAAGCAAGCCTCAATAGATACAAGAAAATTGAAATAACTCCATATATCTTGTAAGACCACCATATATTAAAGCTGGACTTCAACAACAACAGAAACAACAGAAAGCCTAAACAACTAAGAAACTAAACAACTCTCTACTCAGTGAACCCCTGGGTGAAGGACAAAATAACAAAAGGAATTAAAAACTTTCTAGAATTCAGTGAAAATGAATGTACAGCATGCCCAAACTTATGGGACACAATGAAACTAGCATAAAGAGGTAGTTCATAACACTGTCTTCATAAAGAAATTGGAGAAATCTTATACTAGTAACTTAACAGCATATGTGAAAGCTCTAGAACAAAAAGAAGAAAACACACTGAAGAGGAGTAGATGGCAGGAAATAATCAAACTCAAGGGAATCAATAAAATAAAAACACAAAGAACAATACAAAGAATCAATGAAACAAAGGGTTATTTCTTTGAGAAAGACAACAAAATAGAGAAACCCTTAGCCAAACTAAGTGAAGACAGAGAATATCCAGATTAACAAAAATCAGATATGAAAAGGGGAACCTAATAACAGACACTCACAAGAAATCCAAGAAAACATTATATCTTATTTCAAAAACTGTCACTCCAAAATACTGGAATATCTAAACAAAATGGTTTATTTTCTTGATAGATACTACTTATGAAAGTTAAATTAAGATCTGATAGACAACCTAAACCTTCTAAAAAAATAGAACTAGAAATTATCTTCCTCAGTGTGGTAATTCAGACTCAAAAGGACATGCCTGGTATGTATTCACTGATAAGTGAATGTTAGGCAAAAAAAAAAAAAATACAGAATACCTATGATACAAGGCACAGAACTCAAGAAGTTTAACAAGCAGAAGGGTCCAAGTAAGGATGCTTCAATTCCATTTGAGAGGGAAAAGGAAACAATCATTGGAAGCAGAGGGAGGGAGGGATCTGTGTGGGAGAGGGCAGTGGAAGGGGAAAATGGGAACATTATCAGGTATGGGGTAGAGCAGGTGGTGGGGAGACAGGAGAAAAGCCTTGGGGGCCAGCAGATTGAGTGGAAATATGCAGCCTCATGGAGATAGGAGGTAGGGGACCATTTAGGAAGCACCAGAGACCTGGGAGGTGAAAGACTCTCAGGACTCAATGGGAGGGACCTTAGGTGAAATGCCCAACAGTGAGGAAAGGGAACTTATAGAGTGCACATCCAATAGAAAGATGGGGTATCAAGTGAGGGGTGGAATTGCCATCCCATATTAAAAACTCTAACCCATAATTTTTCCTGTCTCAAAGAACTACAGGGATAAAAATGGAGAAGAGACTGAGGGAAAGGAGGTCTAGCGACAGGCCCAACTTGGGATCCATCTCAAGGGGAGGCTCCAATACCTGACATTATTACTGATACTATGGTAGCATGACTGTCCTTAGAGAGGCACAACAAGCAACCGTCTGAGAAAGATGCAGATACTTATATCCAACCATTGGACTGAAGTCAGGAAATTCTGTGGTTGAATAACGGAAAGGGTAGAAGGAGCTATGGAGGAGGTGACCTGATAAGAAGACCTGCAGTCTCAAGCAGCCCAGAATCCTGAGATCTCTCAGACACTGAGCCACCAACCAATCAGCATACACAAGCTGGTCCAAGGCCCACAACACATGTACAGCAGAGGACTGCCTGGTCTAGCCTTGGTGGCAAAAGAGGAGCCTACCTCTTCAGAGACTGGAGGCCCCAAGGAGTGGGAAGGCTTGGCAGAGGGGACATCCTTTTGGAGTCGGGAGGGGGGAGGAATTGGATAAAGAACAGTGGGAAGGCAGACCAGGAGATGGGTAATGACTGGACTGTAAAAAATAAAAGTAATAAAACAAAAGTCTTCCAAACAGAAACAGAACCCAAGGTCATCATCAAAAGGCCAAAACAGTAGCTTATAGAATAGGAAAAGACCTTCATCTGCCCTATATTTGATAGACAGCTGATATCCAAAATATTCAAACAACTCAAGAAATGAGATACCAACAAACCAAGTAACACCATCAAAAAATGGGGTGCAGTATGAATAGAATTCTTGATAAAGGCATTTCTAATGGGCAAGAAACACTTAATTAAATGTTTAACATCCATAGCCATCAGGGAAATGTATATCAAAGAAACTCTTGAGATTTCATTTTACACCTGCCAGAATGGCTAAGATCAAAAACTCAAGCAACAACTCACACTAGCTGGGATGTGGAGCAAGGGAAGCATGCCTCCATTGGCGGTGGAAGTGCAAATTTTACAGCCCTTGGAAATCAATTTGGTGGTTTCTCAAAAAATTGGCAGTACATCTACCTCAAGACTCAGCTATATCACTCCTGGGCATATACCCCAAATCTTCTCCACCATACCACAAGAACATGTATTCATAATAGCCAGAAACTGGAAACAACTGAGATGTCCCTCAATCTAAGAATGATTAAAGAAAATGTGGTACACTTACATAATGGAGCATTACTCTGCTATTACAAAATGACATCATTAAATTTGCAGGCAAATGGATGGAGCTAGAAAAGATTATCCTGAATGTGGTAACCTAGACACAGAATGACAAAGATGGTGTGTATTCACTTATAAATGGATATTAGCCATAAAGTAAAGGGCACATATGCTATGATTCACAGATCCAAGGATGCTAAGTAGCAAGGAGCACCCAAGCAGGGGAAGACTCTAATCTCACTGAGAAGGGGAAATAAAATAGACATGGTTCAGTGGTTGGTGAGTCAGAACTGTAGTAGGAGAGGGGTGGAGATGGAATGGGGGACTCAGATCAGGAGAGTTCAGAGGTGTGGTGGTTACAGCGAGAATTGGAATTGAGTATTGGGGAGTGGCAGGTGAATTGCAGGAACAAGCTAGAAAGTGAGGGCAATGGAAATTCACAAAAAACTATGAGTTTGACCCTAGGTAAGACTCCTAGCAGTGTGGCATATGGAGCCCGATTTAGTCATCTCCCGTAACTAGGAAAGACTTCCTGCTAATGGAGAAATTGGGACACCATCCCAGCCACAAATTTGTCCTGCCTATAAAATCTTCAGAGCTAAAAACTGAACAGAAATTGAGGTAATGGCCAACCAATGCCTGGTATCCTATACTTGGAAACAGGAGCCTAGCCTAACTGCCTGCAACCAGAGAGGCTTCACCTAGCTACTGATAAGAATCAGATGTAGAGATCTACAGCAAAACATCAAAGAGAGCTTAAGGAATCTTGCCGGAAGAGTGAGAGGAAGGATTGAAGGAGCCAAAGTGAAAAAGACTACAAGAAAACCCACAGAATCAACTAACCTGGGGCCATAGGGGCTCATGGAAACTGAATTGCCTGCCAGATAGCTTGCATGGGAATGACCTAGGCTCTCTGTGTATACATAACAGTTGTGCAGCTTGGTCTTCATGTGAGAAGACTTAACAGCAAGAACAGGGGCTGTCTCAGACTCTTTTGGCTACATTTGGATCCCTCTCCTCTGACTGGGTTGATAGTCTAGCCTCTTTTCTGAGGAGAAATGGAAAAAGGGTGGATGGGAGGTGTTGAGGTAAGATGGAGGGGCTGAGAGGAAAAGAGGCAGTGGAAGCTTCAATAGGCACCTAAAGTAAATGAATAACTTAATGAAATAATTAACTAAAAAGGAATAGAACTGTTCCTCATAAGAAGTGACTCATACCCCAGAGAATGGTGCACTGTGTAACTAATTTTGTTCCTTGCTAGAAGCTCAGACAAAGCCAATCCCAGAAACATGGTTGTGTCTTAGCCATTCAACAGACACCAGACACTGTGCCATCTCTAGTTGGCTTTAGCTACAGTTCCAGCTGCTTAGAAGTCCTTTCACCCCTATTATCATTTAGTGTCATTCAGAATGCCAGCCATATTGATTGTTCCCTGTGGTCCCCATCATTTCTATCACTTTCATTGTTTATTTTCCTCTTGCACATCTTTAAGTATACATGTTTCTGTGTCCCTCTCTGCCAATTTTTAAAAATAATTGTTGATCTCCTAGCAAACAAACAAGAAAAATGACGAGGAAAGGAAAGACTCTTCCTAAGGAACCTGTATTTCTTTATGAGATGCTTAGGTTTACCCTCAAGTCAGCAGAATCAAGGACACTGAAGACATTACAACTATTGACTAGAGGCTATGTACTGCTCTAGCTGCTGTTAGTTTCTGGTCTGCCAACCTATGGCTGTTGCAGATGAGCCTCTGTGCATGCTGGTGGAGGATGATTGTGACCAAGGGATGTGAGAAGGCCCACCTAAGTCTGGGCAGGACCATTCCCTGAGCAAGATATTCTAGACTATATAAAATGGAGAAGAGGAAATGAACAACACAATGCATGTAGTCATCCCTGGCTTTGTACTTCTTACTGTGGTTGTAGTGTGGCCAGCTTCCCCATGTTTCTGCTTCTGCAACTTCCACAGTGAGGGTCTACCATGAGTTTTACTAACAGTTTAACTAAACCCTTTCCTCCTTAAGTTGCTTTTGTCAAAGTATTTTGTCCTGGCAACATATAAAGAAAGAAAATGAAACACTGCACCATAAAACTTATCAAAACATAACCAGAAACAAGCAACATTTACTTGTAGTTTAAGGACATAGTCCTTCCACAATCTCTGTGTGTCTTTTCAATCTGGTGCTATAACTGTCCTTCATTTACTAGGGAAACTGGCAACTGATTTAATGTACCTAGTTCATGGTCATCCCATTGCAGGTTTCATTATATACCTTGATTTTTATTTCTTTGTACATTTGCATTTTCCTCTCCTATTCATGATGGACCCAGCCAACAATCATTTCTGCTTTTATTGTTAGACTTATTAAAACATAGTTCTCATCTCAGAAACTTCATTTATGCATCTATTTATTATATAATTTATAATATAATATATATATATATAAAACAAAGCTAAGTTTACTCAAAGCAAGGTATAAAAAAAATCCAGCTAAGAAACATGTTTTCATGAGTGACAATAGAGCACATGAGAACAGACATGCTACAAGTATCCATGCTCAAAGTACATGATCCAATACAAATATGCATCTCACAGTAGAAGCAGTTTGGGACTATTCCTATCATCTTAGGTGTGTGTCGGGGTATGGGGGCCAGTAGACCATGGCATAAGACAGAAAATTTGGTAAGGTTGAGTAAAGCCAGAAACCCCAGTAATTCTCATATCTGAGAACAGTAGGCTTTTACTCTGCTTCCAACCAGGTTCCTGTCCTGGAACACATGATCTCGACATCCGATGGAGAGGACTGTGACAATCAGTCAGGCAGGAGCAATGGCTGAAACCCTCCGAATGCAGATCTCAGACCAAACCAATAGAAAGCATCTGCTTTTAGACCCCACCCAACCCCAAAATATATATGACATCTTATTCAAAAGGAATAAAATGCACAAGTTATTTCATCAAAGACAGAACATCTGTCTTATAGAGCTGTAACACTTTGGGGAAGAGAATTCTCTCCCGAAGCTTTCATTGCTGGAAGCTGTTCAAGCCTAGCACAGTCACTTCTTGCTTGGTGGCCCTGACCTTGGACCCTGCCTCCCTGATTCGTCCCACCATGTGCCAACCAATTCCAGCTTCCCTTCCCCTCAGAGATCCAGAACTCTTTGGCTGCTTTGGCTGAACCAGAGCCCTACACACTAGCGTTGGGTACACAGACTGGTGTGTGTGTGTGTGCTTGTGTGCGCGTGCAGGTGAATGCATGCGTTCTAAAGTCAATTTTGCATTTATTTGTTAATTTTGTTGAGAAAGACTACAAACACTCTCATGTGCCAGGAGCCAGAAGCTGGATGTCCCAGAAATCCAGGATAACAAAAAAATCAATGAAATAATTCCTAATGATAGTCTTTGTGCTATAGTTAAAGATTGGCCTCTGTTTCAGTAAGTGATCAGTGCTACTTACATCACCCAGCAGTGGCAGAGGTGGTGCTGTGACTTCCACTCTACCCCAATGTTCTGCATTGCCAAATGAAAGACACACACACACACACACACACACACACACACACACACACACAGCCTTCTATTTAATATGCCTCAATCATCTCAATGGCTGGGCCACTCCCAAACATCAATGTGGCTTCACACCTCTCTTATATTCCTAAGTTATCACTTATTAACATCTATATTCCATCTTTGCTGCACAATGCCCAGTCATGGGCAGTGGTCAGGGGGTTGTGTTCTTCCCTGGCTCTTACATGATTGGCATGCTCTCTCTTCTGCAGCTCTCAAGCCTGGATCTTATTCTTTTCCCAGTGTAGTGATTCTCCTTTTATTCTAGGTCCCCTTGCCCCCAAATCCTAAAATCCTGCCTTTGTCTCCCTGCCCAGCCTCTAGCCATCAGCAACTAATTTACCAATCAGAACCAATTTGAGGCAGGGACCTTTAGCATCTCACACACATATTCTTGTGAAATTTTGGGAACCCAGATAACATAATGCAAGTTTTAGACCAAATCCACAATAGGACTCTAGCCCCAATGATCATCAGAGATGCTTCATTTAGCTACTGATGGAAATAGATACAGAGCAAAATATTAGGTGGAAAATCAACTAACCTGAGCTCATGGGGGTTCACAAAGACTCATCCTCCAACCAGGAGCCTGCACGGGACTGACCTACTCCCTTCACACATGTTACAGTTGTGTAACTTTATCTTCTTGTGGATTCCTAACAATTGGAGCAGGAGCTGTCTCAGACTCTCTTGCCTGCCCTTGGGACTCGTTGGTCCTATTAGGTTGCCTTATCTAGCCTTAAAAGAGGAGGTACCTAGTCTTGCTACAACTAGTTGGTTGATATCCTTGAAGCTGGCCCTTTTCTGAAGAGAAATGGGGAAGGAATAGATATGTGGAGGAATGAGGAGAAGAGGAAGGAGGGGAAATTTTCATCCCTGAAATTGGGATGAAAAAATAATTTTTTAAAATAACCTCAGCTTAAAGAGGGTAGGCACACAAGACCTGCCTAATCATTATTATGGTTAAACTTTATTGTCAGCTTATATTTAGAATCACCTAGGAGATTGTTGAGCCATTGTCCTAGACACATCCAGAGAAGTTTAACAGAAGAAGGATTCACTTTGCATTGGGCAGCACAATCCTGTGCAATGGAGACTAGGAAAGAATAAAAATTGTCAAAGAAAGTAACAATCCTGATTCATCTTTCTTTTTCTAGTTCCTGGTCAACAATGATGTAGACTACTCTGCTCCATCATCTTGGAGTTGTCTGCATTTGGTGATTTGGTTCCACAGCTAATGTTACCATACTTGAACCTCCATCAGTGCCTGGTGTATGATCCTAGCACTCTGTTCTGTGCCACCGAGCTTGCTTTCCCCACACTTAACTGGTACTATTTCAGACTGATAATAAGAAGTAATTTCTTTTATGCTTCAGTATTTTATATTTTAAATCCTCTTACGTTATAGGTAAGGTATTACGATAATGCAGCCTTCCGTTGCTTTCTTTTATTTATTTTAACATAAATTTTTAACAAACTGTGATAGTGACCAATAATTGTCTTAAACTGGAATATTGTATGGTTCTTGACGTTAATGTCATGTATACCCTATTATCTGATGATATGTTTGATTTTAGATGTGATGATATTTGTGATAGATTTAATTGATCTATATGTCACTCTGTTACTCTGATATTTATCTTTTATTTGTTGCTATCAGAAAAGCTATGATGTTTAATTCTAAAGCTCTCTCTTCTCTCTCTGTCTCTGTCTCTGTCTCTGTCTCTGTCTCTCTCTCTCTCTCTCTCTCTCTCTCTCACACACACACACACACACACACACACACACACACAGAGCTTTGGCCTTAGGAAAACAGCAGCAGCTTAATGAACCAAATACTCTACAAGAAGTCAAGCTTTATTGACATAGGATCCACACATATTTTCCTTATTTTAAGTATGAACCAATAAAATGACTTTGACACTCAAAGCCTTGCAAAATTTTCACTGGATATTTGTTACTATATACCCAAGTCAGGTATTTGACTCTACTGGGCTATGTGACTATAATTCTGAATGAGTACTAACAAAGAAATCCTAAACCCACCTTGCTTTAAACTCATTATAAACCAGGATGTCAGTGTAGTTTCTTCACTACTGATGGCTTCTCTCTAGGATTATTTCAGTGCTTTATTTTAAAAATGTGTTTTTAAAGTAAAATAAGACTGTGAGTAATTAATAAAAACCTCTTATCATTTTCCTTTTGTGCTTTAAAGTATATGCTTCAAAAGTCATAGATTGGAATTTCAGAGTATGGGAGGGCTCATGTCTTGCTATGACATTCAGTGTATTTAGACTAGATCAAAATACTGGCCAATTCACTTTACTTTTCTCTTAGTTGCTTAATAGAAATGGTCCTGATTAGAAACTAATGTTTTTAGGGGCTTGGTATGTCATTTGTGGTACTTTATGCCTATAGTCCAGTTTTTCCCTTGATTGGCCAACACGATTTCTTGATGACTTGCATATCATATCAGTTTGGCAGAATTGTGGTTCCATAGAAAAAGTAACACATTAAGCATTTGTCCTTTGAATTTGGTTGATTCACTAAAAGCTGAATATAATTTGTGGGTGACATTAAATGTGTGGAACCTAAATCTTAAGACACTTCCAAATTTTCTTTTTATATTAAAAGTATTTTGACTTGAGACTTTCTTTGAGTGTTGAAAGAAACACAGGAATTCATGCTGTCCTTGACAAAAGAGAGGGCACAGGTAACCTGTGTTAGGTAGACATAATTTAAATTTCTGCATTTGTAAATCAATGTAACTTCAAGAGAACAATGCAATGAAATTGAGAAAAGATTGGTTTAAATATTTATTTAAAGCAATCTGTTTTCCTTTAATTCAAGAAATTAATTCAAGAACAAACTTTTGTTCTTTATATTTTCTAAGAAGCTGCTTCAATAAAAGAGAGCTGATATTGTGCAGATGGATCTCCTACTGAAGTCTTTCTCTCTCTCTCTCTCTCTCTCTCTCTCTCTCTCTCTCTTTCTTTCATTTTTTCAAATCTGCATACTCATTTGGTCCTCAGTCTTTATGTTCAGCATGTAACATGAGATGAAGCTCATGTAAGGTCCAAATTTCTGTGCCATGAAAGAATGAGGGTCACAAAAGACCAGGAAATTGAAGAGAATTTGAGTAGTTATATCAAGATAAGACTGAGGATGGAGCCGGGACCAGCTCTCCGAGCGGACTAGCAGCGAGGGGCCACCGGGCGGGCCGCCTCGGGCACAGCTCGGCACTCTAGCAGCTGGAGTCAGGGGCCTGGACTCAGAGCGAGCACAGTCCAGCACAGACAACACAGCCAGAAGGGAGCAGCAGAGCCGGGTACGAGCAGCTCAGCCAAGGACACGCGGTGCTTTCAGCAGGGGCAGCCATCTTGCCCCAGACCCCCGCACGCAAACAGCGGGCATACTGGACACAGTGAGCGGCTGGAATCAGGTGCGTGGCCAGAGTTATAGCTTAGCTTAGCTCTGCAGGAGATCTGGGCACAGAAAGCTCAGCGGCGGCGGGTGCAGACTAGCAGCTGGGACCAGCTCTCCAAGCGGACTAGCAGCGAGGGGCCACCGGGCGGGCCGCCTCGGGCACAGCTCGGCACTCTAGCAGCTGGAGTCAGGGGCCTGGACTCAGACCGAGCACAGTCCAGCACAGACAACGCAGCCAGAAGGGAGCAGCAGAGCCGGGTACGAGCAGCTCAGCCAAGGACACGCGGTGCTTTCAGCAGGGGCAGCCATCTTGCCCCAGACCCCCGCGCGCAAACAGCGGGCACACTGGACGCAGTGAGCGGCTGGAATCAGGTGCGTGGCCAGACTTATAGCTTAGCTTAGCTCTGCAGGAGATCTGGGCACAGAAAGCTCAGCCACGGGTGCAGACTACCGGCCGGGACCAGCTCTCTGAGTGGACTAGCAGCGAGGGGCCACCGGGCCGCCTCAGGGCACAGCTCAGAACTCTAGCAGCTGGAGTCAGGGACCTGGACTCAGAGCGAGCATAGTCCAGCACAGACAAGCTGCCAGAAGGGATCTGTCTCCTGGGGACAGGCGTGCTGTGCTTTCAGCAGGGCGCCATCTACAATAAGACCAACTAACGCCAGAGATAAAGAGATGGCAAAAGGCAAACGTAGGAACGTTATTAACAGAAATCAAGGCAACATGGCACCATCTGAACCCAATTCGCCAACCACAGCAAGTCCAGGATACCCCAGCACACCAGAAAAACAAGAGTTAGATATAAAAGCACAGGTCATGATGCTCCTAGAGGAACACAAAAAAGACATAAACAAATCTCTTAAAGAAATGCAGGGGAACATCAATAGAGTAGAAGCTCTTACAATCCAAACACAAAAAACACTTAAAGAACTCCAGGAGAATATGGGCCATCAGACAGAAACCAATAAAGAGGAAGTGAGAAAATCAGTTAAAGAAATGCAGGAGAACTTGAAACAACAGGCAGAAGTCATGAAAGAGGGAGCACAAAAATATATTAAAGAATTACATGAAAACACAAACAAACAAATGATGGAACTGAGCAAAACCATCCAAGATCTGAACACAGAGGTAGAAACAACTAAGAAATCACAAAAGGAGGCAACCTTGGAGATAGAAAACCTTGGGAAGAAAACAGGGGTTGTAGATGCAAACATAAACAACAGAATACAAGAGATAGAAATAAGAATCTCTGATGCTGAAGATAACATAGTAACCATTGACTCCACAGTCAAAGAAAATGCGAAATCCAAAAGGCTTGTAACCCAAAACATCCAGGAAATCCAGGACACAATGAGAAGACCAAACCTAAGGATTATAGGGATAGATGAGAGTGAAGATATACAACTTAAAGGGCCAGCAAATATCTTTAACAAAATTATGGAAGAAAACTTTCCTAACTTAAAGAGAGAGATGCCCATGAATGTACAAGAAGCCTACAGAACTCCAAACAGACTGGACCAGAACAGAAACACCTCCTGTCACATAATAATCAAAACCCCAAATGTACTAAACAAAGAAAGAATATTAAAGGCAGTAAGAGAAAATGGCCAAGTAACATATAAAGGAAGACCTATCAGAATCACACCAGACTTCTCTCCAGAAACCATGAAAGCTAGAAGATCCTGGGCAGACCTCATGCAGACCCTAAGAGAAAACAAATGTCAGCCAAGACTACTATACCCAGCAAAACTCTCAATCAACATAGATGGAGAAATCAAAATATTCCATGACAGGACCAAATTTACACAATATCTTTCCACTAACCCAGCTCTACAAAGGATAATAGGAGGAAAACTCCAACACAAGGAAGGAAATGGCACCCAAGAAAAGGCAAGACAGTAAACTTCTTCCATCAAACTCAAAGGAAGATAACTACTCAAAAACAAAAATAACATAAAAAATGTCAGGAAGTAATAATCTCTATTCCTTAATATCTCTTAACATCAATGGACTCAACTCCCCAATAAAAAGACATAGACTAACAGACTGGATACGGAAACAGGACCCTACATTTTGCTGCTTACAGGAAACACACCTCAGAGTCAAAGACAAACACTACCTTAGAGTAAAAGGATGGAAGACAATTTTGCAAGCAAATGGTCACAGGAAGCAAGCTGGAGTAGCCATTTTAATATCAGATAAAATTGACTTTCAACCCAAAGTCATCAAAAGAGACACAGAAGGTCACTTCCTGCTAGTCAAAGGAAGAATCCACCAAGAGGAACTCACAATTCTAAACATCTACGCTCCAAATGTAAGGGCACCCTCATTTGTAAGAGAAACCTTACTAAAGCTCAAAGCACACATTGCACCTAACACATTGATTGTGGGGGACCTCAATACTCCACTATCTACAGTGGACCGACCAGGAAAACAGAAACTAAACAGAGACACGGAGAAACTCATCGAAACTTTGGAGCAATTGGATTTAACAGATATATATAGAACATTTCACCCTAAAGCAAAAGACTATACCTTCTTCTCAGCCCCTCATGGTACGTTCTCCAAAATCGACCATATAATTGGACACAAGACAGATCTCAACAAATATAAAAAGATTGAACTAATCCCATGCCTCTTATCAGATCACCATGGAGTAAGAGTGTTCTTCAATAGCAACAAAAACAACAGAAAATCCCCATAGGCTTGGAGGCTGAACAATATTCTACTCAATGATACCTTAGTCCAGGAAGAAATAAAGAAAGAAATCAAAGAATTCTTAGAACTTAATGAAAATGAAGGCACAACATACCCAAATCTATGGGACACAATGAAAGCAGTGCTTAGAGGAAAACTCATAGCCCTGAGTGTCTCCAAAAAGAAACAGGAGAGAGCATATACCAGCAACTTAATGGCGCACTTGAAAGCTCTGGAACAAAAAGAAGCAATTTCACCCAGGAGGAGTAGAAGACAGGAAATCATCAAACTCAGGGCTGAAATCAATCAAGTTGAAACAAAGAGAACCATACAAAGAATCAACAAAACCAGGAGCTGGTTCTTTGAGAAGATCAACAAGATAGATAAACCCCTAGCCAGACTTACTAAAGGGCACAGAGACAGTATTCAAATTAACAAAATTAGAAATGAAAAGGGAGATATAACAACAGAAACTGAGGAAATTCAAAAAATCATCAGATCCTACTACAAAAACCTATACTCAACACAACTGGAGAATCTGGAGGAAATGGACAATTTCCTCGACAGTTACCAAATACCAAAATTAAACCAGGATCAAATAGATCGTCTAAACAGACCCATAACCCCCAAAGAAATAGAAGAGGTCATAGACAGTCTTCCAACCAAAAAGAGCACAGGACCAGACGGTTTTAGCGCAGAATTCTATCAGACCTTCAAAGAAGTCCTGATACCGATACTCTTCAAATTATTCCACAAAATAGAAACAGAAGGAACACTACCCAACTCATTCTATGAAGCCACAATTACCCTGATACCAAAACCACACAGAGATCCAACTAAGAAAGAGAACTACAGGCCAATTTCTCTTATGAATATCGATGCAAAAATACTAAACAAAATACTTGCCAACCGAATCCAAGAACACATCAAAACGATCATTCACCATGATCAAGTTGGCTTCATCCCAGGGATGCAGGGATGGTTCAATATACGGAAATCCATCAACGTAATACACTACATAAACAAACTCAAAGAAAAAAACCACATGGTCATCTCATTGGATGCTGAAAAAGCATTTGACAAAATTCAGCATCCTTTCATGCTAAAGGTCCTAGAAAGAACAGGAATTCAAGGCCCATATCTAAACATAGTAAAAGCAATATACAGCAGACCAGTAGCCAACATCAAGGTAAATGGAGAAAAACTGGAAGCAATCCCTCTAAAATCAGGGACTAGACAAGGCTGTCCCCTCTCGCCATATCTCTTCAATATAGTACTTGAGGTACTAGCTAGAGCAATTCGACAACAGAGGGAAGTCAAAGGGATACAAATCGGAAAGGAAGAAGTCAAACTATCACTATTTGCAGATGATATGATAGTTTACTTAAGTGACCCAAAAACCTCCACCAGAGAACTCCTGCAACTGATAAACAACTTCAGCAAAGTGGCTGGCTATAAAATCAACTCAAGTAAATCAGTAGCCTTCCTATACGCGAAGGATAAGCAGGCGGAAAAAGAAATTAGGGAAATGACACCCTTCACAATAGCCACAAATGATATAAAGTATCTTGGAGTGACGCTAACCAAACATGTGAAAGATTTATACGACAAAAACTTCAGGTCTCTGAAGAGGGAAATTGAAGAAGACATCAGAAAATGGGAAAATCTTCCATGCTCGTGGGTTGGCAGGACTAATATAGTCAAAATGGCAATCTTGCCCAAAGCAATATACAGATTCAATTCAATCCCCATCAAAATCCCAACTCAGTTCTTCATAGAGCTAGAAAGAGCAATTCTCAAATTCATCTGGAATAACAAATAACCCAGGATAACTAAAACTATCATCAACAGCAAAAGAACTTCTGGGGGAATCAATATCCCGGACCTCAAGCAATATTACAGAGCAGTGGTATTAAAAACTGCATGGTATTGGTTCAGTGACAGGGAAGCGGATCAATGGAATAGGATCGAAGACCCAGAATTGAACCCACACATCTATGGCCAATTGATCTTCGACAAAGGAGCTGAAAACATCCAGTGGAAAAAAGATAGCCTTTTCAACAGATGGTGCTGGTTCAACTGGAGGTCAACATGCAGAAGAATGAGAATTGATCCACTCTTATCTCCTTGCACTAAGCTCAACTCCAAGTGGATCAAAGACCTCCACATAAAACCAGACACACTAAGACTAATAGAAAAGAAACTGGGGAAGACCCTTGAGGACATTGGCTCAGGGGGAAAATTCCTGAACAGAACACCAATTGCTTATGCTCTAAGAGCAAGAATAGACAAATGGGACCTCATAAAACTACAAAGTTTCTGTAAGGCAAAAGACACTGTCAAAAGGATAAATCGGCAACCAACAAATTGGGAAAAAATCTTCACCAACCCCACATCCGACAGAGGGCTAATCTCCAATGTATACAAAGAACTCAAGAGGTTAGACCCCAGAAAACCAAATAACCCTATCCAAAAATGGGGTACAGAGCTAAACAGAGTCTTTTCACCTGAAGAAATTCGGATGGCTGAGAAACACCTTAAAAAATGTTCAACATCACTAGTCATTAGGGAAATGCAAATCAAAACAACCCTGAGATTTCACCTCACACCAGTCAGAATGGCTAAGATTAAAAACTCAGAAGACATCAGGTGTTGGCGAGGATGTGGAGAAAGAGGAACACTCCTCCACTGCTGGTGGGAATGCAAGCTGGTACAACCACTCTGGAAATCAGTATGGCGGTTCCTCAGAAAACTGGACTTGATACTTCCGGAGGACCCAGCCATACCACTCCTGGGAATATACCCAGAAGATTCCCCAGCATGCAATAAAGATACATGCTCCACTATGTTCATAGCAGCCTTATTTATAATAGCCAGAAGCTGGAAAGAACCCAGATGTCCCTCAACAGAGGAATGGATACAAAAAATGTGGTATATATACACAATGGAGTACTATACAGCCATTAGAAACAATGAATTCATGAAATTCTTAGAGAAATGGATGGAGCTGGAGAATGTCATACTAAGTGAGGTGACCCAGTCTCAAAAGAATACCCATGGTATACAGTCACTGATAAGTGGATATTAGCCTAGAAGCTTGGAACACCAAAGACACAAATCACATATCAAGTGATGTCTCACAAGAAGAAAGGAGTGGACACTGGTGTTAGAATGGACCAAAACATCATTGTGGGAGAGTACAAGAACAGTAAAGTGGGAGGGGGTGGATGCGGGAGCAGGGGGAGGGAAAAGGACATGTGGGGCCTTTGGGGGTGGGGAACCAGAAAAAGGGAAATGAATTGTAAATATAGAATATATACAATAAAAAAAATCAAAAAAAAAAAGACTCAGGGTGAAGGCAATTAGTCAAACAGCTGCCAGTAGGAACTCACTGATATGCTTGAGTCACGTGCAGACAGCCATAGATACACATGCAAACTAGCATACAAACTGCAGTTACTGAGTAGGCACATCAGATAATCTTAGAGATATACCCAGGCAGACATAAATGCTATAGGTGAGAGGCTACCCGCTAACATCTAACCTCAAGGTGATATTTAGACCGAATCATGCAAAAGCATCATTCTTCAGAAAATAGTTGTAAAATATATTATGTCACTGTTTATTTCTGGTTCCGTGATACCCACCGTTAGCTGTTTTCTTGTCATTTAGAGCCTTCTCTCCTTCCCTACTGCTCCTGGATGTCTAGTGGGAGCCCAGGCCTATACCCCATGGATGATTACTTTATAAATGGAAAAAATATGTAGCTCAAAGTTTGAAGACTGAAAGTCAATTATTGAGTGGTTCCAGGTGCTTGGCTTTTGTGAGGAGCCCCATAGGCTTCTTGCAAGATATCAGAGATGTAGCATGTGATTTCCTGGCAAAAGGGTGCCATGGGGTTTCAGGAGATTAAAGGCATTCAGGACCCACTCTTGTTCTTTAAAAACACATCTACTCTAACAAGAATTAAGCAGGTTTCCTAAAGAAGTACAGTGAATTAATCACCTCTCACTAGGTCCCACCTCCTGACAGTTCACTTTAGTTTGGGTGTACTGGGGACACAATTCCTAGCACATGGGTCTAGGATGGACACACTCTACCTAGTAACCCCTTGGCTTGGCTACTGTCTGCTTTACTGAAATCTCTCTGTGACAGTGGCACACAGTCTCTAAATGATATCCAGGAACACCTGACAGTCTTGATTCCAACCTGTAGCCATCTATTTCTTGTATCTCACACAAATTACAATCATAGAATTTTTTTCATCGTGTTTTTAGTAGTTTTCCCTTTGTGCATATCATTTATGTCCCACAAGCTGTCACCATCAGCCATCTATCTCTCTCTTGAGCTGACCCCAGTTTTAACAATGGTCTATAAGATTTTTTAAAGAATTCCCTCTCCCCCCCCACTTTACTGAACATAATAAATATTTAAAAAGAGATGCTGTTTGTTCATTTATACTTAGGATGTTTGATTGGATCCATTTTTAGGTTTCTGGGGTATTTAGAAGACATTCTTTTCGAGTAGTGCTGCTACCATGCAAGTAGCTTCCTTTTCTTCATTTCCTTTTTTAAAAAATCTCTTATTACATGATGTTTACATCATGTGGAGCATTGGGATGTCCAGCTGTTAAAATTACATATCCAAAGGTGTCCAAGATAACAAGATATCTCCTGTGAGTTCTAGAAAGTTTTTTTCTCTTTTTTTCTAAACCCTATAATAAATGTTAAGTAGTTGTTTTGCAATAATGAAGCAGCCATATGTTTAGGAACTACTCAGTAAGGGAAGGGGACCAGAAAGACAGAAGCAATTCGTGTCATTGTTGTAGCAGACGTACACCCTTAGGTTATTTAGACATAATTTCAGCTGGGGGAAAAATATCTCAAAATAACAGTGGCAAAACAAGATAGAAGTTTATTCCCCCTTTAAAAATAAATCTACCTGAAGATGGTCTCTCTATTCCTTGGTAATTCTCATCCTTTACTGCTATAAATGACTTTGGAATAAAGAGCTTAGTAAGTCATATAATAAAACCATCACATCCACATTTAATTTATGACTAAGAACGAAGAACTAGAAAAGGCATGTTTCCCTTAAAAATTTCTTGCCGCAGATTACATAGGAGACTTCTATTTATGTCCAACAGCCAGAAATTAGTCATGCATCATACTTAAGTGTTAAGATAGCCATGTGTTCTGCTAGAAATAATGAATATTAGAGTGAAGGAGAAGGCAACAGAAACAGGAAAGAGTAACTGGCTGTTTCTGTCCCAGGTGGGCACCCTGCTAATTCTAAACACATGCGAAAGAATTCTAAACTTCATTACATCTCTTTAATTAGAATTCAGTTACATGTAGCCAACTGGAACATTTAATTAATCATTGGGACTCAGGGTAGGGTACTAAAAGTTACAAAGGCAAAGTATATGATGTGTGGGAAGAAGACATTCAACCATAAGGACGTAGGTTGATGATTGAAAAATTGTGATGACTGTTCTATTGGGTTAACTCACATTATTATCCTAAGATAATAATGGTTAAGGTTAAGGTTTTACTGTTGTGAACAGACACCATGGCCAGGGCAACTCTTATAAGGGGCAATAATTAATTGGGGCTGGCTTACATGTTCAGAGGTTCAGTCCATTATCATCAAGGTGTGAACATGGCAGCATCCAGGCAGGCATGGAGCTGGAAGAACTGAGATTTTTTCATCTTGATCTGAAGGCTGCTAGGAGAATCCTGGTTTCCAGGCA
This sequence comes from Apodemus agrarius, assembly GCA_964023405.1. Taxonomy (NCBI): domain Eukaryota; kingdom Metazoa; phylum Chordata; class Mammalia; order Rodentia; family Muridae; genus Apodemus; species Apodemus agrarius. The sequence continues at coordinate 60,530,339 of OZ030022.1, read as the reverse complement.
GCTAGAAGAAGGGTCTCAAAGGCTATCCCCACAATGACACACTTCTTCCCAAAGGCCACACCTATTTTAACAAGGTCACACCCACTAATAGTGCTACTTTCTGAGCCAAGCATATCCAAATCACCACAAACTACTCCCTGGCTCCAACAGGCTTATTCAAATACATGAGTCTATGGGGACCATATTTAGTTATACAATAAGGCAAAATACATTTAGTACAATTTCCAAAGTCCTATAGTGTATAATAGTCTCAACAATGTTAAAAGCCCAAATTCAAAGTCTCTTCTGAGATTCATACACTTAACTATAATCACTGATAAAATCAAAATAAAAAAGCAGAACATATACCTCCAACATCACATGATATACTTTACCATCCCAATTGACATAGTAAGGAAATACTAGAACAAAGCTTTCCTCAGCAGATATTCCATTGGTCTGGTGTCTTGAATATCTTGGCGTCTCTAAGGCAGCTTCAATATTACAGTTTCTTTTTCCAATGTCTGGAATCCAAACATGATCTTCTGGGATCCTCCAAATGGCTTGGGTTACAACTCTAGCTCTGTAGTCTGTATCACTCCAGTTTCTGCTTGACTCCACTCTACTACTACTGTGGGTTCTGGTGGTAATCCCATAGTACTTGCAACTCTAACATGCTAGGGTTTCTCATTACAGCTAGGCATCACAAATAGGCTCTCATAGGCTCCCTTTATTGTGCTAAGTCAGAACTTCTTTGCATGACTCCTTTCAGTTCTGGGCTGTAAACTGCAACTGAAGCTGCACTTTCATCAATTGGACTTCTCAGTGTCAAGCCTCAGCTGCTCTCCATGACATCTTCATTGTGTCACCATTAAAGGCAGCCTGGTTTCTGGTTGAGCTAGGTTTAAAACCCCAGTGACCCAGCAGATGACCCTGCAAGGGACGGTAGGCATTGGTCATATTCCTAGACACCAGACTCCTGACATGAGGCCTCAGCTCTCCATAATTTTATGGCCATCAGTCCCTTTCATTCACATAAGGGGCAGTGCCCTAAGCCCCTCCACAGGTAGAGGACTTGACCACAGATCACATAGCCTCAAGACAGATTTCCATTTTAATGAGGTACCTAAAGGCCCGAAGGACTTAGACAGTAAGCTCTCCTTCCCAGATATTCCTCCCTGCAAAAGGTATTTAATCTCAAGCCTTCCCTGAGAAAGTGGGATATGGTTTCACTCATCACAACTCCCTTCAATAACAATAAATGCTTCAAAACCATGGACTATCTCTCCTCATCAGAATCCTGTGGGGCCCAGACAGCTCCCCTTTTCCTTTTAGCCCTGAACTAAATCCAGCCCCTCGGGTCCCACTCTTTTCTCAGCTCTTCTGTGGCATCCAGTGGCATCTATGGTGCCTGAGAGAGCAATCCCTAGGACCCCAGACTACATTCCCCACCCCTGGAGTGGGGTCCCGAGGCTTCACACAGCTCGATGCCTGCCATGTGGCAGGGTGGGGTGTGTGCAGTGAAGATTTCCCCCATCCCGCCTCACTGAGTGGCCCAAGCCCCATGTGGACTCAGGTCATCATTTTAGCCTACACTTCATGCCTTCAAAACCAGTACCACCTACGTGATTCTTCCACAGCTGAAGTAGGAGGTACCTCCTTGGTTATCTCTGAAACACAGATTCTTTGTGCCCTTAGAAAACATTTTCCAGAAGATTTCACCTCAGTGGTATTTTCTTAATCACTGCTAATTTCTTAGCTCCAGCTAGCCAGCATCAACTGTCCCAGTAGTCCCTTCCATTCTTGACTCTAAAGCCAGAGCCACATGGCTGAATCTGTTAAACTCTGCTGTTTATGGGAGCTTTCTGTTTTCTAATTCCTTCCTTCACAATGCCTAACTTAGCTATCCTGTAACTTGCTCTGTAAACTGACCTTGAACTCAGATCTCTGCTTACCTCTGTCTCCTGTACTCTGGGATTAAAGATGTGTACCACCATGCCTGGACCTAAGCTTTTTTCTCCACTTGGAACTTGCTCTGTGTCAGGTTGGCCTTCCTTCTGTTTCCTGAGATTAAAGGTGTGCACCACCATTTCTGGGCCTAAGATTTTCATGGCTACTATTCCTCAAGATCTGATCAGAAGCCTGTGTCTTCCAGCCTCAAGATCTGGATCACAATTTTGCTCTCCATTGCTGGATTATAATTCATTTCAACATAAATGTCCAAATGAAAACAATAACCAAGTCCCTTGGTCAACTGCAAATATAGAAACAAGTTTAGCAGGGTGGAACCTTGCTTCGAGGTCACCACCACCAACTGTTTATTTCTTATAACATAGGATTCAGCTCCACTCTACCTCCTGGTGCCCCTTTATTTTTTGAACCATACATTTTGTATTTTTTTCTTTCTAAGCTTGCTAAGTCATCAAAACATTCTTTATGAGAGTAAAGCAGAGTACAAAGTCTATGCTGGGCTTTTCTGAGACTTCTTTTGTCAATACAATTAATTGAAATCTCATAACCTGAGTCTCAAGGGCATTCTTCAGATAAGGGCAAAAAGGAGCCACATTCTTCACCAATAATATATTACAAGAAGAGTCTCTAGGCTACATACTGAAATTCTTCTTCTCTGAAACCTCTTAAGCCAGCAAGCTTACACCGTTCAAATCAACCTCAGCACCACCATTTTCCATATTTCTACTAGGAGGGTCCATCAAGCACCACTTAAAAAGCATTCCACTGCTTTCCAAAGTCCCAAAATCCAAAATCCCAGTCCCTGGTACTGACTTCTGTTTTACTGCTGTGAACAAACACCGTGACCAAGGCAAATCTTCCAGAGGACATCAATCACTCCTAATATACAATGTTTCATAAAGAACATGCCATGTAAAGCCAGGTACTTTGGCAACAAGGCTACCTTACGGAAGGACAGTAATGACATGTGTGAAGAAGGAATCAGAAGGTTGAAAGACAGAGTGGGAGTACCTTTTATTGTAACCCTTTTTGCTCTTCTAGAAGTTTATGGCCTATATATGTATAGTCTGCTTGGAACACTGATTTGAAGAAATAAAACTACTCACAGTGCAGTGTGCCCCATGCCAAACTAATTGTAGCCAGATTAGCTCTGGTTTTTATCTTCTCCTTTTATGTGAGAAGTCACTGTATTACTGCAGCTGCATCAGATTTCAAAATGCAAGCATTAAGGAAACAAGTTGTCCTATTTGTAGCTGTCTGATTCTGTTACTTATTCTTGCAAACTTATTCTTACTCCTCATCTTGAAGTGTCACATGTTACCTGTTTTGCTAAGTTAGCAGACACAGTAGACAAGTGTTCTGAACTGCTCACCCTTGCTTCCTTACCTTCCCTATAAAAACCTACCTCTCCGAGAAGCCGGGTTTTCTACTATAAAAAGAAAACAGTGCCATAGAATTAAGTAGAAGTAGACCGGGAACCAGAACACATCGGCACAAGTGTGAGTTACTATTCTTATGAACAACCCAGTGTGACATTTCAATCAGCAAAGCTATATATCAATAGAGAGGCTCTAACTGAAAACAATTTGGAGACCATGTCTCCTAGCAGCACAGTCGGCATTTCCTTCCTCCTTGTTGCTTTCCGTAGTCGATGGTTTCATGCATAGCAACAGCCTTGAAACAGATCGGCAGGAACATAATGAGCACACTTTCAGCAGGAAGTGTTAAATCATCCATATCTGTTTTCATTCGCTAAGTCGCCATTAATTCAGGGCTTGGTATTCTCAGTTGAAAAGAATGAAAATGACTTTATGCTATTTACTGTACATGAGTAAATTGAACAGTCGGTTGTAAAGTGGAACATAATTTATGTTTTCCCCCTCAAAAGAGTGTCCTGGCAGCATTGTCAGGGAGTTTGCTTAGCTTCATTCTTCGTTTGAGTAATTTGCTTCTTTGATCTAAAAGAATCCATGGAAAATGCTATCACATAACAACAAAAGGCCTTACCAAAAATTACATGAAAAATGGAAAAAACAATTTTATTGATCAGGAAAAGTAGCACCCGTGAACAACAAATATGGAATTCTAGAGAGTTTGTCAAACAAAAACCTCCAATTATTATATCTTATACTACTGGTATGCTCATAAAAATAAGAGGAAGGTAAAAATGCACAGATTTCTTATTTTCATAGCCTTGTAAAGTTACCTGGCATACTTGCCAGTACTTTGGCATATTGTAGATTTTCTTGGCTCCTACAAGAACTGAAACTAAAAAAAAAAAAAAAAAATACCATTCTTCTCAAGATCTTTATCTATTCGGTAATTAAAAAATCAATTCATAATGTCAATAAACTCCGACTGCTTAGTTTATTTTTGTGCAGAATTATTATTTCCTCTGAGGCTTATTTTATCTCTCCTACCTCCAGAGCCCTTCAGCACCCTCCAGTGTCATTCTGAGAGCAACTACCTAAGGGGGAGAAGTCTGCAAATGTGGGGGAACATGTGAACACAACCCACATGGGAGCCTTTATTCAGAGAGCTTTTATCCAGATATTTAGAAAATGCTAACCAAGTTATTCAGCCAGGGAATAAAAGGAGGTGCCTAATGCTTGGTACACATCCTGGAAGAACTTAGCATTTCTCTTACTTTGTACTTGAAATCATTATATGTGGATTACAGCGTCAATTGCAAGAACTTGCTGGCCAGCAAATTCTGAATAGGGGGTTTTGGAGTCCATCTAATCTCACTTCAGATCCATCAAGTAATTTCTGTCCATATTATTTGACTGTCTTAGAAAAAGTCAGAGTTTTACTCTACTTCAAATAAGCAGTATAATACAAGAGAAATTTCAAGCAATAACAGTCACATTTTGGGAGCAAAATGATCAAAATATATGCTATTTGTGAAATGTGCTACTTGATGTCACTTAAAACATGCTATTTATATCAAGCCCTCCCCCAGGTCAGTCTTTCCCTTACCTATTACAATTGGGAGGGCAAAAAACTCAACTCCTCACCTATTCCCGAGCATACTGAGCAATGGGGAACCCCAGTTTCAGTGACGCAAAATTTAGGCTTTAGAGTTGCCATAACCCATGTTGCAGCCATGCAATTCTTTGAAGGTCAGAGGTAACCGTACATAATGCACAGAGGAGTGTCTATCTTCCCATTAAACTTTATTTATGACCACTAAAATCAGTGTTTCATACTTGTACTTGATTACATGTATATTAAGCTCCCTGGAGAGTTAAATATGGGTAGGAAATGATGGGTATATAAGGTTGTGGAATTGGATGCTGGTTTTGATTCTAATGTGCTCTCTCTTTGCTGCTTAGTTTCTCTTTCCGCCTGTGCAACATTCAAATGCTACCCCAAGGAAAATAATTTCCACGGGAGGATCATTTGACTGAAAGTGATTCATATTCATTTCCCATCGAGAAAGAAGTAGTTGCATAGCTAGCTAGTGCACATTTAAAGTTAGGCGAATTATTAAATTATCCTTTTTAAAAAGCATCTTGTTCTTCTTTTATGACACAGACTTTCCAATACACTCTCATACAGAGTCTCAGAAATTGCTTGTATTTTTTTTTCATCTGTGTAGGTGTTGGTTTCCCTATATGTTAGACATTAGTCACAAGAATTGCTTAAACTATGTGGCAATGGTTTTTATTTGTTGACCTCTGTGACATTGTAATTTATAATAAAAAATTTTTCTTTATTCAGTAATAAGGATAGATAAGACTGCTAAACCCTTGGAATCTATGAAACTGAGTCTTTCTGTATACTAGAGAAGGCAAGTAGAGAAGAGTTTTCCTATTTTGTCTCCAGAAGGGGGCTATATGCCCGGAGATTGAACTCTGTGACTGGCAGATTAGAGCTTGTATTTCTTTATCCTATTCCTACTCTGTTCCACCTTGAGAGCATAGAGAATGGCTAATTGCCAATAATTTAATTAGCATGTAAAGTTCCCATCCCCCCAATCCATTGGGGTGACAAACAGAGGTTTGAGGAGCGAGCGTGTCATGCCTTGGAGAACCTGGAGGACTTTATGTAGAGCACCACGCTAATGCTCTGTATATTTCTTACATCTGACTGTTCCAGATCACCATTAATTCTTTGGTAAAAATTTATAAAACAGTAAATTATCATCAACAAACTTGTTGAATGCTACGATCCAATTCTAGAAAATGACCAACTTCTGAATTAGGTGTGTGGGGCAAGAAGTAAAGGGGATAACCGGAAATTCTCATTGGTTCCTGAAGTCGAGGCAGCCCTTTGGGACTGAGCACTCAATCTGTTGCTATCACGCAGTTGATATTGTCATGTTGTTGGACACTAAGCTGGTATCAGAATTTTGATCCATTACATGGAAAACTCACATATATCTTACCTGATATTGGATGTGACATAATTTTAAAAAAGCACTTTTCTGTAAATCATAGGAATTTTAGAATACTTGGGAATAGACAGTAGAGAGAAATCCAATAAACCAAGTAGATAGGTCAGGATAAAAGTTAACACACAGAGCTGAATTTTGAAAGGTAAGAGAGTGGTATCTCAGGGACCTAACCACTTTTCCTAACCTACAGTCACTCAACATACCCATAGGTATTGATATCTTCTATATTTATGTCACCAGCTAAGCATGCCCAAAAGTGTTCCTCTCAGCCATTTTAACCTTTCTTTTTTTTTATTTTTGTTTATTTATTTTTTTATTTTCTATATTCTTTGTTAACATTCCAAAGGCTTTCCCCTTTCCCAGTTCCCCCCCCCACCATATGTCCCATAAGTCCTCCCCCCCCAACTATTCTCCAATCATCACCCCCCACACACCATTTCTCTGTTCTGGATCTACAAAACTGGATCCAATCTTTTCAGGCCCAGGGTCCTTTCCTTTCTTCTTCTTGGGAATCATTTGAATTGCTAATTGTGCCTTGAGTATTTAGGACTTCTGGGCTCATTAATATCCACTTATCAGTGATCGCATTTCATGTGTATTCTTTTGTGATTTGGTTAACTCATGTTGAAAGTGACCTTTCCTTTTCCTACCCCTGCCCAGGTAGACAGATTCAATCAGGGGCTATCATCACTCGGGAAGATCCTCCAGGCTCACACCACTAACCATCCCTCTTGTGCACAGGTTTTGACTCCATGCCACAGCCCATGGGCCTTTCATTTCTCCAGTTGTAACTAATTACTATCTGTACCGGTTAACTCATTATCCCTTTCAGAAGTATCTCCAAGGTCCTAGAATGATCTTAAGGAGATAAAAATGCCTCAAAGCAAAGTAACTTTGAACTTTTAAAAGTTTTAGTTCCTGACATGAGAATACCAACAGGCATCTGTGGATTTGTGAATTCTCTAAGAACTCTACAGTGAGCTGAGTCATATAACAATCATTCCAACATTGTTCAAACACTGAGTTATAAAACCTTGCTTCAGATGATAATAACTGTATTAATATATTCTTGAAAAAAATCCCTTGGTGCATGAGCAGTTGTCTGAGTGAGGCTATGATTCTTAGAGTTTTGAATGAAATGACCTACTTTGGGAAACAACGCCTCATATGTTTCCATGTGAATTGTAATACAATTTTCTTTTGAAGTTTTAACTATTCCACTATCTGAGGGAATAATGTTATGGAGCCAGAATATTTTAAGCTCTATGACAAGGAAAAAGAAAGAACATGCCTTTTCAGAAGGGCCCAGGACCCTTATCTCTTAGCTGGCATCACACACTATGCAGCTCACTCCATAGTTTTGTTTTGTTTTTTTCCGAGACAGGGTTTCTCTGTATAGCCCTGGCTGTCCTGGAACTCACTCTGTAAACCAGACTGGCCTCGACCTCAGAAATCTGTCTGCCTCTGCCTCCCAGAGTGCTGGGATTATAGGCATGAGCCACCACTGCCTGGCTACTCCATAGTTTTATATGTACAATTTGCAGCACAGTTGAAATGGCCCCAGACTTGGACTGGATGGCATGAAGTTGAATCCTGGATCTATAACATACATTTACTTTGTGTCTTCTGGCAGTGATAGTGAAGCTACATCTATGACATTTTAACACAGTGTCTGCTTAAAGAAGATTTGAACAACTCCAACAATTGACACCCTAACTTAGAAGGGGGAGATTTGAAAGGGCACCATTTCTGGGGAAAAGATATAAGCAACTAACAGGAAGAATGGGCAAATTAATCATCTCCAGAGAGCAGCTCTCTGATTGAATATATAATGCCAAGTGGTCAGCCCTAAAAAGATATACATGCAGGCAACAATTAGCAGGCTTAACTGGCTGAATTTATATATTTATTCATTTATATTTAAAGGTAACAGCTATGGTTAAAAATGAGACCCTATACATTTGGGAGGAAGCAGAGGGAGTACAATGAGAGTAGGAAGGAAGAGATGGAGGGGGAAATCATGTCATTACATTTTAATAAAATAAAAACGTATTTTAGAGCATGTGTCAAAATTATTACAAAATTAGTCACAGCAAACAAATGTGCTAAAACAGAGTTAGTTTACAAAGACAAAGGAAGGCAGAGAAGCATGTCTTACCAGATGTCACTAGGAAAACTCATGCTCCTCTGCCACAGCGACCCAGACCACGGCCGCCCAGGGACTTTGACTACGCCGGGGATTGTCCTCAACTGACTTGCTCAGGAAAGGAAAGCTTGGAGGAAGGATCACCCTTTTGGCTTTATGGGTGTTCCAACAAAGAATCCGGATGGCACGATAAACCTGATGAACTGAGAGTGCCCTGTCCCTGGAAAGAAGGGAGTCTGTGGGAAGGTGGCTTGCTCAAGCTGCGGATATTTTTCAAAGATGACTATCCATCCTCACCACTGAAATGTAAATTTGAGGCACTACTGTTTCACCCAAATGTGTGTCCTTCCAGCAGTGTGCCTGTCCATCCTGGAGGAAGACAAGGCCTGAAAGCCAGCTATCATGACGATATAGATCTTATTAGGAAAACAAGAACTTCTAAATGAACCATATATTCAAGACCCAGCTCCAGCAGAGGCCTACACAATTTATTACCAAAACAGAGTGGAATATGAGAGAAGGATTCGAGCACAAATGAAGACTTTGCCCCCTCATGAGCAGCGGCCCTGGGCTCCATGACGAGGAAGGGACTGGCTTGGCAAGAACTGGTTTATAACCTTTTGCAGATCTAAGTCACTCTGTACAGTTAGTAGTTGCCTCAGAGGGTTGAGCGGGCGCCATTTTCCATTTCTGCTACTGGCCTATTCTGTCTTTTGTATTTTTGGCTCTTGAGTAAAACTTGCTTTTATTTTTTTTAAATATTGATGCCAGTATTTCAACTACTGTAAAGTGATAAACTTTTGTACTTGGCTAGCCACTAGTATCTAGTTTCTTTAGTCACGCTCAGATGCAGGCATGCTTCCTACTGTTCAGATCTCTGGCCTCCACTGGCTGTATGACAGAACCACACTGTCCCTCCTTCCCTACCCTCGTCCTTCTCAAAAACCTGGGTTGTTGCTTATAAGCTGCAAATCCAAAGTTGGCCCGCATCTCCACCCTGCACCACTTCCTTTGTGTTTATATGGCATTTTGTCTGTGTTGCTATTTAGAGTAGATAAACTGTTTATATAAAGGTTTTTGTTGCATTATCATCATTAAAATGTGACGAGGTACCTTAGTATGTCTGTCCCTCCTCACCTGACTGCAACCCTTGCCAGGCACCAAGGTTGAGCCCCAGGACCAGCACCTAGGAGGTCTCACAGCTTCTGCTAGGGATGTGCCCAGGCCCCATGCAGCTCTATCTTCATCTGATTTTTGTAAATAGGACTATTTACAAAATAGAACACATAGAGATGTGTTCTGTTCTCCCCACCTGGGTCTTTGGGCTTTAAGGTGCCAGGCATCACTGAGATCCTCATGCAGTTGGGATCTGCATCCAGCCTTCATAAACCCAGGGAGGTGAGAGACTGGCTGATCCATCCAGACCAAGGCTGAGGCCAGGTGAAAGCCAAGGACAAACTGGCCTGCACTGATCTCTCTGTCTGCTAGCTGTGCAGTGGGCCCCACTGTGGCCTGAATGCTACCTTCAAGCCTTTTGATGTCCTACCCTTGCACCTGGAAGAGGCAACCCTGCCACTGACCCAGACAAACAGCAAGTCCTTACTCTAGAGCACCTCAGCACACAGGTCCTACACCTCCTGGCCTGCATTCAACCTCACCCTACAGCGCAGGACACCAGCCTGGTATGGCCTTGGCACAGAATGACCTCAGGTACTACTGTCCACATACTCTGCTTGTTGGAGCTGATCTGGTTAAAGCTGCTCTTGTCAGTGGCCCGCCTGGGCTGGGCTGGGTCTTATAGAACACAGGGAGGTGCAGTGGACATAGGCAGTGATCAGTCTCTATCAGTCTTTTTCCTGAAGCCCCCTGAAAGACTGTTGACATGAGAACCAGGCACTAGTGGCTCAATTACAGGGACCAATCAAGGGGTGGCAAGGTGTGCAGCCAGGAGTCTTTACTCTGGGATTGGAGGGACATATGCTCACATAGCTGGTAGCACCTTTGTGGACTGGGTTGCCAGTGCCTCGTGGGTATGGTTAGTCATGAGTATAGTTGAGAGTTGAGTTTGGATGGACAGTTGCAGCTAATGGCACAGGGCCTCACCTGGGGATTTCAGGCTGGTGTGTGTGTGTGTGTGTGTGTGTGTGTGTGTGTGTGTAGCCTGCTCTCAGGATGTCTTATTTTGTAACAGCTGACCACGTTTTGTAATAGGTACACATGTATATGATTAATATATGGAAATTCAATATATTTTATAGTTAAAGTATTCTAAAGTAACTGACATTTCTAGCAAATGTAGTTACCTCAGCTATGAAGTGTATCACAGTCCTTGGAGTACCAGAGATGTGAATCTGATAACATGAGAATGTGGCCTGTGACCATCTTGTGTTAAGATGGTGGGGAGGCGGGTATCCTAGCATGACTCCTCATTGGTAAGGAATTGTGGGCAACAGAATAGCCACCATATCCACAAATCCTTTAATTAAAACATTTCCACAAACTGCAAAAAGAAAACTCATGAATCAGAAAAGAAAGAGAAGAGGAAAGATTGCTTGGATGCAGCTTGGCTGTTACCCATATTACTGCACTCCAGGACTACAAAAGAGTGCCTGGGCAGTCAATCACAGTTAGTGAATGAGTAGGTAAGTGAACAAATGAATGAATGAATGAATGAATGAATGAATCCATGAATGACAAGGCTTACTAACTCCTATGAAAATACCTCTCTTCACTTTTAAATACTACAAAGGATGAGTCCCATATTAAAGCAGCATTGATGAGATACAATGGATCTGTTAGTTAAACTTTCTGGGTTTGAGAGCTAGTTTTATAACTTGCAACTCAATGTCTTTGAATTTATCCCTTGGTGTTTGGTGTTAGGACTCGAGTGTGAAATGAGCACAGAAGTTCATGTATTTGGATACTTGTTTGTATCCACTGGTCCAATGCTTATGTATTACAGATTCTAGTAACTGAGGCACAGGCCTTATGTCTTGTCACCTAACTCCAAGGCCAAGCTCTTTGCCTCTACCTGGTAAGATGTGAGTGAGGTAAGACACCAGGAGTTCATGCTTCTCCAACTTTGGTGCACTGTGTCATCGCAGATCATGAACCAAAATAAATTCTTCCATCCTTAAGTTATTTCTTGTCATACATTTGGCCACAATAGTGAGGATACAGATAATGAACTTGATTCTTTAGCTCTATAATAGACTTGTCTCTTATAAGAGTTGTCAGTAAATGATTATTCATCTATGGTATGTGAGGTTTCATGTGCTAAAGAAACATACTGAATGAAAATATGCAGGAATGAAAGCCAGAAGAGCCTGTTTAGAGGTCATGCAGATTCTAAGAGAACACACATGCCAGCCCAGGCTACTAGACCAAGCAAAACTCTCAATTAGCACAGATGGAGAAACCAAAATATTCCATGACAAAACCAAATCCAAACAACATCTATCTACCAATCCATCCCTACAGAGAATCCTAGAAAGAAAACTCTAACACAAGGAAAGTGACTGCACCAAGGAAAGGACAAGATATTAAGCATCTCACAACAAAGCCAAAAGGAGAGAAGCACAAGCACATTAACAAACCAACAGTCATCTTTCTTTAATATTTCTTAATATTAATGGACTCAACTCACCTATAAAAAGACATAAGCTAAAAAAACTGGATATGCAAACAAGATCAATCATTTTGCTACATACAAGAAATATACTTCAATAGCAAAGACAGACACTATCTCAGAGTAAAAGGATAGAAAAAGGTCTTCCAAGCAAATGGTCCTAGGAAACAACCTGGAGTTGCCATCTTAATATCCAATAAAATAGACTTTCAACCAAAAGTTATTAAGTGTGATGAAGAAGGACACTTTACATTCATCAAGGGGAAAATCCTCCAAGAGAAAGTTTCAAATCTGAACATCTATGACCCAAATGCAAAATCACCCACATTCATAAAAGAAACTTTACTAAAGCTCAATACACATATTGAACCCCACACTAATAATGGGAGCCTTCAACACGCCAGTTTCACCAATGGACAGGTCATTGAAACAGAAACTAAGCAGAGATATGGTGAAAATAAGAGTGGTTATGAACCAAATGGGTTTAACAAATATCTACAGAACATTTTACCCTAAAACAAAAGAATGTACCTTCTTAGCACCTCATGGTTTCTCCTAAACTGACCATATAATTGGCCAAAAAACAACCCTCACTTTTACAAGAAGGTTGAAATAATACCATGCATCCTATCAGATCACCATGGACTAAGAGTAGTCTTTAATAAGCAAAAATTACAGAAAGCCAACATACATGTGGAAACTGAACAATTCTTTACTCAATGATAACCTGGTTAGGGAAGAAATAAAGAAGTGAAAAACTTCCTGGAATTTAATGAAAATGTTGACAAATCATACCCAAATTTATGGGACACAATGAGAGCAGTGCTAAGAGGAAAGTTCATAGCACGAAGTGTCCTGGTAAAGAAACTGGAGAGATTTTACACTAAAAACTTAACAGCACACCTGAGCTCTAAAACAAAAAGAAGCAAACTCCCCCAAGAGGAGGAGAAGGCAGGAAATAGTCAAGCTCAGGGTTGAAATCAATCAAATAGAAACAAATAATACAAAGAATCAACAAAACCAGGAGCTGGTTCTTTGAGAGAATTAACAAGATAGATAAACCCATAGGCGAAGTAACTGAATGGCCGAGAGGCAGTATCCAAACTAACAAAATCAGAAATGAAAAGGTAGACATAACAACAGAAATGGAGGAAATTAAAAAATCATCAGTTCCTTCTATAAAAGCCTATACTCAACAAAAATGGAAAATCTAGATGAAACTGGTGGTTTTCTAGATAGATACCACATACCAAAGTTAAATCAAGAGAAGGCAAACTATCTAAACAGGCCCATATTGCACAAGGAAATAGAAGTCATTAAAAACCTCCCAACCAAAAAAAGCCCAGGAACAAGTGTACTTAGTACAGAATTCTACCTTACCTTCAAAGAAGACCTGATACCAATTTTCCTCAAACTATTCCATAAAATAGAAAGAAAAGGAACACTACCTAATTCATTTTATGAAGCTACAATTACTCTGGTAACTAAACCATACAAGGGCACAACCAAAAATGAGAACTTCGTACCAATCTTGCTTATGAATATTGATGCAAAATACCTAATAAAATTATTGCAAAATGAATCCAAGAACACATTAAAACCATCATTCACCTCTATCAGTAGATTTCATCCCAGAGATCCAAGGCTTGTTCAACATGTAAAAATCGATTAACATAATCCACTATATAAACGAACTCAAAGAAAAAAAATCACATGGCCATCTCCTTAGATGCAGAAATAGCATTTGACAAAATATAATACCACTTCATGTTAAAAGTATCAGAGATTTTTACTATATTAATCCTGCCAATCCACGAGCATAGACGATACTTCCATTTTCGGAGGTCTTCAATTTCCTTCTTCAGAGACCTGAAGTTCTTGTCATACAGATCTTTCAATTGTTTGGTTAGAGTCACACCAAGATACTTTATATTGTTTGTGGCTAATGTGAAGGGTGTTATTTCCCTAATTTCTTTCTCAGCCTACTTATCCTTTGATTATAGGAAGGCTACTGATTTGCTTGAGTTGATTTTATAACAAGCCACTTTGCTGAAGTTGTTTATCAACTGTAGGAGTTCTCTGGTGGAGTTTGTGGGTCACTTAAGTATACTATCATATCATCTGCAAATAGTGAAACTTTGACTTCTTCCTTTCCAATTTGTATCCCTTTGACCTCCTTATGTTGTCTAATTGCTCTAGCTAGAACTTCAAGTACTATATTAAAAGATATGGAGAGAGGGGGCAGCGTTGTCTACTCCCTGATTTTAGTGGGATTGCTTCAAGTTTCTCTCCATTTAATTTGATGTTGGCTACCAGTTTGCTGTATATTGCTTTTACTATGTTTAGATATGGGCCTTGAATTCCTGTTATTTCCAAGACTTTTAGCATGAAAGGATGCTGAATTTTGTCAAATGGTTTTTCAGCATCTAATGAAATGTCCCTGAGGTTTTTTGCTTTGAGTTTGTTTATGTAGTGGATTGTATTGATGGATTTACATATATTGAAACATCCTTGCATCCCTGGGATAAAGCCTACTTGATCATGGTGAATGATCGTTTTGATGTGCTCTTGAATTCGGTTGGCAAGAATTTTATTGAGTATTTTTGCACCAATATTCATAAGGAAAATTGTACTGAAGTTCTCTTTCTTTGTTGGATCTTTGTGTGGTTTGGGTATCAGCGTAATATAGTAAATATGACCATCTTGCCAAAATCAATATGCAGATTCAATGTACTCCCTATCAAAATCCCAACTCACTTCTTCATAGTTAGAAAGAGCAATTCTCAAATTTATCTGGAATAACAAATAGCCCAGGATAGCTAAAACTATTCTCAACAGTAAAAGAATTTCTGGGGGAATTAGTATCCAGGACGTCAAGCAGTACTACAGAGCAATAGTGCTAAAAACTGCATGGTATTGGTACAGTGACAGGCAGGTATATCAATGGAATAGGATAGAAGACCCAGAAATGAACCAAGACACCTATGGTCACTTCATCTTTGAGAAAGGAGATGAAATCATCCAGTGGAAAAAAAGATAGCCTTTTCAACAAATGGTATTGTTTCAACTGGAGGTCAGCATGCAGAAGAATGCAAATTGATCCATTCTTATCTCCTTGTACTAAGCTCAACTCCAAGGGGATCAAGGACCTCCACATAAAACCAGACACACTGAAACTAATAGAAAAGAAACTGGGGAAGACCCGTGAGGACATGGGCACAGGGGAAAAGTTCCTGAACAGAACACCAATAGCTTATGCTCTAAGATCAAGAATTGACAAATGGGACCTCATAAAATTACAAAGTTTCTGTAAGGCAAAAGACACTGTCAAAAGGACAAAATGGCAACCAAGAAATTGGGAAAAGATCTTTACCAATCCTACATCTGACAGAGGGCTAATATCCAATCTATTCAAAGAACTCAAGAAATTAGACTCCAGAGAGCCAAATAACCCTATTAAAAATGGGTACATAGCTAAACAAAGAATTTTCACCTGAAGAACTTCGAATTGCTGACAAGCACCTTCAGAAATGTTCAGCATCATTAGTCATTAGGGAAATGCAAATCAAAACAACCCTGAGATTTTACCTCACACCAGTCAGAATGGCTAAGATTAAAAACTGAGGAGACAGCAGGTGTTGGTGAGGATGTGCACAAAGAGGAACACTCCTCCACTGATGGTGGGATTGCAAGCTGGTACCACTCTGGAAATCAGTCAGGCAGTTCCTCAGAAAACTGGTCATGACACTCCGGAGGACCCTGCTATACTACTCCTGGGCCTTTACCCAGAGGATTCCCTGGCATGCAATAAGGACATATGGTCCACTATGTTCATAGCAGCCTTATTTATAATATCCAGAAGCTGGAAAGAACCCACATGTCCCTCAATGGAGGAATGAATACAGAAAATGTGGTATATTTACACAATGGAATACTACTCAGCCATTAAAAACAATTAAGTCATTAAATTCTTAGGCAAATGGTTGGAACTGGTAAATATCATCCTAAGTGAGGTAACTCATTCACAAAAGAACACACATGGAATGCAGTCACTGATAAGTGGATATTAGCCCAGAAGCTCTGAATACCCAAGACACAACTCACATAACAAATGATTCCCAAGGAGAAGGAAAGAGAAAGCCCTGGTCCTGGAAAGGCTTGATGCTGCATTGTAGGGGATTACCAGGACAGAGAAGTGGGAGGGCATTGATTGGAGAATGGGTGGAGAGAAGATGACTTATGGGACTTATGAGGAGGGTGGAACTGGGAAAGGGGAAATCATTTGGAATGTAAACAAAGAATATAGAAAAAAAAGATATTTCCAAAAAAAAGTTATTGGAGAGATAAGGAATCCAGGACCCATACCTAAACATAATAAAAGCAATTTAAGGCAAACCAACAGGCCATTACAAACTTAATGGTGGCATACTTGAAGCAATCCCACTATAATCTGGGACAAGACAATGATGCCCATATTTGTCACCTTGCACAAAGCTCAAGTCCACATGGATCAAGGACCTCAACATAAAACCAGATACACTGAATCTAATAGAAGAGAAAGCAGGAAACAGCCTTGAACTAATTGGCACAGGGGGAAATTTCCTAAACAGAACCCCAATAGCTCATGCTCTAAGATCAAAACTTGATAACTGGGACCTCATGAAACTGTTAAGCTTCCTGTAAGGCAAAGGGCATTGTCAATAAGACAATAAGGCAACCTACAGATTGGGAAAAAAATCTTCACTAACCCCACATCTGATAGAGGGCTAATATCCAAAATATATAAAGAACTCAAGAAGCTAATTACCAAAAAAATCAAACAAATAAAAAAAATGGGGCATAGAACCAACTGAGATTTCACAACTGAGGAAACTCAAAACTGAGAAGCACCTAACGAAATGTTCAAAGTGCTTAGTGATCTGATAATTCCAAATCAAAATGACCCTGAGATTCCACCTTACACCAATCAGAATGGCTAAGATCAAAACCTCAGGTGACAACGGATGTTGGAGAAGATGTGGAGAAAGAGGAACACTACCATTTCTGGTGGGATTGAAAACCACTCTGGAAATCAATCTGGAGGTTCCTCAAAAAATTGGAAATAGATCTACCTGAAGACCCAGCTATACCACTCTTGGGAATATATCCAAATGCTGCCCACCATGCCACAGGGATACATGTTCCACTATGATCATAGTGGCCTTATTTGTAATAGTCAGAAGCTGGAAACAACCTAGTCCCATGACAGAAGAATGGATACAGGAAATGTGGTTCATTTACACAATGGAATACTACTCAGCTATTAAGAATGAGGACATCCTGAGTTTTGCAAGCAAATGGATGGAAGTAGAACATGTCATTGTGGAACACTCCTCCACTGTTGGTGGGATTGCAAAATGGTAAAACCACTCTGGAAATCAGTGTGGCGGTTCCTCAGAAAATTGGGCATGCCACTCCCAGAGGACCCTGGCATACCACTCCTGGGCATATACCCAGAGGATTCCCCTGCATACAACAAAGACACATGCTCCACTATGTTTATAGCAGCCTTGTTTATAATAGCCAGAAATTGGAAGGAGCCCAGATATCCCTCAAAGGAGGAATGGATACAGAAAATGTGGTATATTTATACAATGGAGTACTACTCAGCAATTAAAAATAATGAATTCATGCAATTTGTAGGTAAATGGTTAGATCTGGAAACTATCATCCTAAGTGAGCTAACCCAATCACAAAAGAATACACACGAAATGCAATCACTGATAAGTGGATATTAATGAGCCCAGAAGCCCTAAATACTCAAGGCACAATTAGCAAGTCAAATGACTCTCAAGAAGAAAAAAAGGAGAGGACCCTGGGCCTGTAAAGATTGGATCCAGTATTGTAGACCCAGAACAGAGAAATCGGGGGGGGGCGGGGGGGAAGAGTGGGGAATAGCATGGGGGGGGAGAGGAATTATGGGACATATGGTGGGGGGTACCTGGGGAAGGGGAAAGCCTTTGGAATGTAAACAAAGAATATAGAAAATAAAAAAAATGATAAAAAAAAAAAAAAGAATGAGGACATCCTGAGTTTTGCAAGCAAATGGATGGAAGTAGAACATGTCATTCTGAGCGAGGTAACTCACACCCAAAGGGACATGCATGGTATGTATTCACTAATAAGTGGATATTAGCCAAAAAGCAAAAAGTACAAAATACCCAACATATAGTCCACAGAACTCAAAAAGGTCAACAAGCTGAAGTGCCCAAATGAGGATGCCTCAGTCCCACTTGGGAGGGAGAAGAAATTAATCACAAATGGGGAGGGACCTGGGAGGGAAAGTAGATTGGGGAGAGTTGTGGGGGGAGGGTAACCTTATCTGGTATTGGGTGAGGGAAAAAGACTGAAGCCCTGAGGGCCAGCAGAAAAATGGAAACAGGAAACATCTGGGGATAGGAGGTTGGGGAGACCCTCCAGAATGTACCAGAGACCTGGGGGTGAGACATTCTCAGAACTCAAAGGGAGGGACTTTAGATGAAATGCCTGACAGTAGGGAGAGGGAGCTTATACAGCCCACCTCCAGCAGGAAGACAGGGCATCAAATGAGGGAGGGGGCAACCCATGGTCACAACTCTGACCCATAAGTGTTCCTGTTTGACAGAATTACAGGGATTGAAGTGGAGAGAATCTTGAGGAAAAGAAGGTTCTGCAACAGGCCCCAAGTGGTATCCAGCTCAAGGGAAGGTCTCAAGGCCTGACACTATTACTGAGGCTATGGAGTGCTTACAAAAAAGGGACCTAGCATGATAGCACTCTGGAAGATCCAACAAGTAGCTGAAAGAGTCAGATGCAGATAGTTGTATCGAACCAGTAGTCAGAAGTGGCTGACCCCTGTTGTTGAATTAGGGAAGGATGAAAGAAGCTGAGGAGAATGGTGACCCTGTAGGAGGACCAGTTGCCTCAATTAATGGACCCCCAGTATCTCTCAAACACTGAACCACTAAACAGGCAGCATACACCAGCTGATATGAGGCCCCCAACACACATACAGTAGAGGATTTCCAGGTCTGTGTTCATTAAGAGATGGTGCACCCAACCCTCAAAATACCGGAGGCCCCAGGGAGTGTAAAGATCGGATGGAGTGTGGGCTAGGAGATCCAAATGGAGCCAGGGTAGTGGGGAGGATATATGGAATGTGGATGGGTGAGGAGATAAAATATGGAGTGTAAAAAAATTAATTAATTAATTAACTAATTAATTAACTAACAGAATGCTCCTGGATGAATCAACATCTGAAGGTTATAAGTTTTCCATTGAACACTTTGTTCAGAAAACATTATTATCTATTGTCACTGGGTGTGTTTATGCCCAAAATTCTGATGTCCCACAGGCATTTTTTATTTTGCTTGGATACAAATATACGACAAATATTTTCATGTTATTCCTTGATGTTCAGAATTTGACCTTTACAAGAACCCTTCTGTATTTACTGCTAGAAACCATTTTTGGTTTTAAATTTTGTTTTTTGGACCATTGCAATTGTTTGTATGATATACTTCTTAATTTGACATATTTTTCTTATTGCAACTTTTAATATTTTATTCATTGCTTAATTTGGGGACCACAGTTATACTTGAATATTCTGCTTGCTTACTCAAATTACCAACCTTTTCCTGACTGCTTTTCTCACTTTGCCTTTCTCAGTTCCACATACTGAAGTTATTTCAAGCCATTATTTATAGCACTTCTCCCATTTTCAGATATGTCACTAACTTTGCACTTTCTTTAAAATTTACACAGGAGTTTACTGTACTGGATTCAGTATTTTCTCAGCCCTTATCCCCTGCTCCTCTTCATTTCATTCATTTCTTTGAATCAAGTGTATTCTGTTCTTACCTCCTCTACTGATGTTATTCAGTCTTACTATATTACTTTTAGTGGTCCCCAAATGTTGGGATAGTAAATTTGAACAAGTCCACATTCAAACATTGAGGAATTAGGAGTATTATTTTATCTCAACTGTGGTCTTCTAGTTCACCTCTGATCATTCAGTTTCCAGATAAAAGACATATAATGTTTATCTTTATAATAAGTCTTAATCAACATTAAAAGTTGGGCAAATATCTACCCTCTGTAGTATTAGAATCTGCTTCCCCATCAATAACCCTAAGTTAGAACTTGCCTAGTTCCATCTGGACAACTCTTACCTCCAAATGGCCAGCCCTCATGGCCATATATTCATGATTCACCTATCTCATGGCATCTTCTCCTCTTTCCATCTTATTTTGTCTTTTGTGATCTGCTTTAGACTGCAAGACCAGGAACTGAAACCCCATTTATTTCTCTTCTGCTCATATATAGGCTGTCAGCATTTTTATTCAACTAATCATTTTAAATTAAGAAGCAAGGTTGTATAGAATTTTATATATATATATATATATATATATATATATATATATAATACTAAACAACATATAATAGGAATAATTATGAATCAATTATGAAAACCATTATCAGCTATGAGTTACATTAATCCATTCTGTTTGTATTTGGCAGTTTAGGAGAAAATATTCTATAATCTAGCCTACTGTGGTGAGTTGAGTTCTCTTTTTAAATAAATATCTATCCTAACTTATATTACCATTCTAAAAGTATCTTTTTAGAACTACAACATGTTCTTAAGATTTAAGCTTTTAATAAGAGTATGATTATTTAGTCTCCAACGCAGAGATCTGAGAAGAAATATATATAACATGAGCATGCAGGAAGCACACGGGACACAGCTTCCAAAAATTATAGAAAGAACAGAGACAGTAGACTGCCTGGACAGCCTCCAATATTGTCTCAATAACATTATAGAATGTGATTTTAGTTTTCTAGCCCAATATATTTGATAGATTTTTCTTTTCTTTTGGTGAAACAGGAATTATGAAGGACTTGCTCATCCTATCTTGGCAGAACTTGGTAATCAACTTCCCTCTGTCCATTTATCCTTTCTGAACAGATCTGTCTGTAGTTGAAGCTTGGGCATTTTCTTTGCTCAGTGGCTAGCTTGCAACAACTGAAGAAATTTCATATGGAAGTTATTGATGCTCATCATCTTCTTTGAAGTAAAGTTGGGGTACTCTCAGGAGCAAACCTGTCTCATAGTCAAAAGATCATTTAATAAGAAGTAATTATAAATACCATATTATGTGAATCTGTGAGGTTTTAGAAGACCAACTGTCTATAATATATCTGAGTTGTCAAACATTGTGTATTCTTGCCTATTTACTGTGTGAATAACACTGAAAACATTTTATTGTAATTAAGTAATTTAGTATTTAATATGACTATGAATTTAATAGCCTAATATGACTATCTAATTATTAACTTGTATTTCTTAACCATTCCAAACTGTTTGTAATAACAGCTTCCAAAAGGATGAAAACTTTATATTGCATTCTTAAGAATGACATAAGAACAATATCTCAAATAAACATTAAAACATCTATACATTATGTGCACCAAAAATAACCTTATTTTTGTATCAATATAAATTCTCTATCAATGTAAGGTTATGGCTATGAAATGTTATTTTAGGAAGAGTTAAGAGTAGATTTAATAATCTACCCCTATTTCGCCTTATTATTTCTTATATTTATGTATCCCCCCTTTTCATTTCAATCCTCTATCCTTTATCTAAGAAAGAAAGGATAGAGAATAGGAAAAGATAAAAGATAAAAATCCCTGAGTCTAAGCATTCTGTATTATTTTTTCCATGACCAAGATGATAATTATTTTTATCACCCCCTAAAATAAGGACATACCTAGTACTCATATAACCAAAACCAGCCTCCCAATTTAAGGAACTGGGACAATTGGTTCCTGATATTTGCCTCCTTCTAAATTGAGGCAAAAAATTTCTATGGGGGGCAAGAAAATTAGAAAAATGGTTAGTCTAAAGAAAGCTACCTGTAAAAAAAAAAAAGCTAGCTGTAATCATTTGTTGTCCAGTCTCTATGTACCAAGAATGTTTAGGGCTTATCGGCAGTCCTGATTGGAATGGTCTGAAAGGCTGGATGAACTAAGGTGATCTGGGATCAGCAGCCCTTCCTGAAGCTTTCCTCAAAACAAGTCTTCTAAGGAAAGAATAGTCTGAGGCTGGATCAGACATCTCAGCATCTTCGCAGATGAATCTTGCCAGAGCAGCTTCCTTGTATTCTAATATAAAAACCTGACAAGCAATACATAGTTCTATAAAGACATTTGTACAAAAATTGCAGGGTGCATAGATCAATGAAAGATAATTTTCTGCTCTTTTTTTGAGTACAGTGAAAGACAACTTTCTTACTTTGAAGTTAGTTTGATTATATAATCAAACTGCAATATAAAAGCTCCATTCATGCCATAAGAAAGGATGGTATATAATACTAAGTCATGAGACTTCTGTAGCCAATATTTATTGGCCTTGTAAGCTGAAGTTCTAGGTGGAGACAATGTCCTAGTCAGTTTCAGAGTTGTTTCAATAGAGGGATTAGCAATATACATTACGTTTGGTCCTTTGGATATTTTTCCTGTGTGCAGCCAAGATCATCATGGCTATTCCCTCTATAAAATCTTATCCTTATTAATTTGGAAGGACTCCAAAGTCTTTTTTTTTCTTTCCTGTTAACACAAACTTAGAGCCTTTCTTTCAACATAACATGTCCTTGGTCCAGCAGTTTGAAGTCATTAAAAGTATAGACTGATTCAATTTAGCAGCCCCTTTTGTATTTAGGTTTTCTCTATTTTGACTTCTCTTAAGAGAGTGTACCATACCATTATTACCACTGAGCCTATAACAATCTTCATTTTGATAATTTAAAACAATTTAAAACAAATTACAACAGTTATTATATATTGAGAGAGGGTTTCTCTGTATAGCCTGAGATGATATGGACTTTTTGTGTAGATTAGGGCCTTGAACTCACAAGGAATCTATCTGTCCTTGTCCTGGTCTCTCAAGTATTGAGATCAAAGGTCTGGATTTATTTATTTATTGTCTATGAAATACCTTTGAAAACATTTATGCCATTTCTCATTTCTTTCTTCCTTCTGTGGAGATTAATGTCTTTGTAACTAAATATCCTACATTCCCCTTTTTCTTTATATAAATAAATTTAATATCCTTTTCTGAAGTCAACTTTATTTAAATTCCATTCCATTTGCTGTATAAAGATATTCCCCAGTATCTTAGTATCTGCTTAGAGGTTTTGTGTTGGGTATGTGTCATGTGCTAGGCCAAGCAGTCATCAGTTTCCTCCTGGGAGCCCATGTTCAAGGAGACTAATTGCTTAATGTAACAATGACATCTTAATTCATGTTATTTTCTATAGTTTTTTTTTTGTTTGTTTGTTTGGTTGGTTGGTTTTTCGAGACAGGGTTTCTCTGTGTAGTCCTGGCTGTCCTGGAACTCACTCTGTAGACCAGACTGGCCTCGAACTCAGAAATCCGCCTGCCTCTGCCTCCCAAGTGCTGGGATTAAAGGCGTGCACCACCAGCACCTGGCAGGTTTTTTTTTTATTATTATTATTATTATGGAAAGCATGAAGCTTCAACTTCTACTCTATTGCAGCAAGACTTTGCCTGCTTTGTTGCAAAGCAGGGGCTTTCAAGTCTATGCAATTAGGCTGCAGTCTGCCCCAGTTCCCGAGTAGTATAGAACAGCATTTAGGAAGCGACCAGGCTGACCAGCTTGTACTCTTCAAACTGGCAGGCTGTTTGGTTTGCCATATAAGACATAGTTGTGTCTTAGATTATGCTATGAACTTGTGGGATCACATGCAACAATCCAGCAAGCAATCAGCTCTTGTCCCAAACCCCAGGCAGCTTGGGGAAAGAACAATATTGGTAAGGAATCAATTGTCCCCACCTCCCTGGACTTAAAGGGACTGCACATGGTTTTTTGTTTTTTTTTTTGTTTTTTTTTTTTTTTGATTTTTTTTTATTGTATATATTCTATATTTACAATTCATTTCCCTTTTTCTGGTTCCCCACCCCCAAAGGTCCCACATGTCCTTTTCCCTCCCCCTGCTCCCGCATCCACCCCCTCCCACTTTACTGTTCTTGTACTCTCCCACAATGATGTTTTGGTCCATTCTAGCACCAGTGTCCACTCCTTTCTTCTTGTGAGACATCACTTGATATGTGATTTGTGTCTTTGGTGTTCTAAGCTTCTAGGCTAATATCCACTTATCAGTGACTGTATACCATGGGTATTCTTTTGAGACTGGGTCACCTCACTTAGTATGACATTCTCCAGCTCCATCCATTTCTCTAAGAATTTCATGAATTCATTGTTTCTAATGGCTGTATAGTACTCCATTGTGTATATATACCACATTTTTTGTATCCATTCTTCTGTTGAGGGACATCTGGGTTCTTTCCAGCTTCTGGCTATTATATATAAAGCTGCTATGAACATAGTGGAGCATGTATCCTTATTGCATGCTGGTGAATCTTCTGGGTATATTCCCAGGAGTGGTATGGCTGGGTCCTCCGGAAGTATCACGCCCAGTTTTCTGAGGAACCGCCATACTGATTTCCAGAGTGGTTGTACCAGCTTGCATTCCCACCAGCAGTGGAGGAGTGTTCCTCTTTCTCCACATCCTCGCCAACACCTGATGTCTTCTGAGTTTTTTTTAAATCCATGAAATCAATTTTGTTAAAAGTGAGTTTTTGTCTCACTTTGAGTGCGAATTTGTTGTATTATTCAATTTCAGTCGGGGTTTTCTACTAAACCTTTGATCATTCAGTTCCAAGATAAAAGACACATAATTTTTATATTTATAATAATCCTTAATCAGCATTAAAGCTATCCTGTCTGGTTTTCTAATTTACTTCCCCATCACAAACCCAAGTTATAACTTGCCATGTATCATTTGTATAGCTCTTAATTGCAACTGGTCAGGCTTCATTGTCATTTATTAATGACTCACCTACACCATAGTGTCTTCTCTCTTCATCTTCTCTTCCTTCTTGTGGCATCTGCCTCAAGAAGCCAAGCCCATGAACCAAGACCTCACCTACCTCTCTTCTGCCCAGCTATAGGCTGTTAGCATTTTTATTAAACCAATAGTTTTAAATTAAGGAGCAAGGTCATATAGCATTACTTTGTGTACATGCAGATTCTCTTGTCCCTGGGGACATTAAGCCCTTGGGGGGCAATATTTAGTTTTACAATACAAACAAACATGAACAGGTTAGGAGCCAAGCTTTTGAATATCTAGTGTGTGCTGAAGTTGATACGTTAACAAGTTTTTAGAAAATGTAATATACCCATCTTTATCTCACAATAAACTGTTATACTTCATGAACAATATGGCAAATTAAACATAAAACACTTATTATTACTACCTCTTTTGTATTTATGTCTACGAGTAGTTTACTTTTGCAAACGCTAAAATTTGTGGACAGAGTTAAGATTTTATTACAAAATATGGAAATTTTTTTATTTTATTCAGATATGAGAAAGCAAGATGTACTATCATTGTGCTATGAAATCTTTGATTCAGATTTTAAAATACATTAATTATATAGTCAAAATAAAAAATAATGAAAGCAACCTTTATATTTGCCTATGGGGTAGATAGGATAGATCCTGTATGTCCCTTCCCATGTTCCTTGATTTTTCCTGGTCTTATGCCCTTGTGTAATTCACAGAAACTTGATTACTCCTAGTAATTGACTGTGGAAAATACCCAGGGTTTATATTACATTATGTAATATTTTGCCTTACTAGTAACTATCCTATAGATTCTCCTTGTCTACTTCATGATGATAGTGGGTGTACTATTCAGAGCTCTTTAAAAGTAACAGAACCAGTAAGATAAATGTGTGTATGGATAGAATGACATATAATGATAGAAATTATAAAGGCCTACTTAATTTCTTAATTTAATGGAAGCTAAGTATTATAACATTTTGTCTGAAAGTTGGAGAGCAAGTATATGAGTTGGATGTCCAGTTTCAAATTCTCAAAAGGTACCAGTGATAGACATCACAAATGTCAGTCGAGGAGATTATGGAAATAGCAACTCTAAAGCCACTTCCAGAAGAGTTCTCTCACCTTATCCAACCTTCTCTCCAACCATCTATCTTGGTCTGTTGAGGTCTCAACAGATTGATGTTATTCACCTGCACTGGGCAGGGCAGTCTGAGGTGCTCAGTGCTCTATTTTAAATCTTATATGAAAGGATCTTATAGATACACCCCAAAATACTTATGCTAAACATACATACATAATGTACCCTCTCCCTTCCTCTTCCCCTCCCCCTCTCCCTCTTCCTCCCCTCCTCTTTGCCCCTCTTGTTACTTTGGAATACCATCTTGAATACTTTTTCTAGTTTAAGTTTTAATATTTTTTAATCTATTTTGTTTCATGTTGAATATATTCTGCTGTCTTAAATGTAATTAACTTTTCATATTATTCCATTAACATCACAGAATAAATTCATTATCTGATATATTTCATAAGTCTAGTCATCATATTTTTTCACCTTGAGCATTCTATTTCAACCTTTTCTGTGGCTGTGTATCTGTTGGGAATTTCTCATCTTTTCACTTGGGTCATCCATGTTTCCAATAGTCCCATTTTAATTTTCTCGAGTAATAATTACCACCACAGAGCACATGCCAGTTCCGTTGATGTCAGGATTTGGTGGGGAGAGATGAATGTCAAAACATTCCAATCCACATACACTTTACCATAGACAAAAGTGTTTTAAAGAAATGGTTGAACCTTCCATATCAACAGAGCTTGAAATCTGAAAACTTTGTGCTTTGGGGAAAAAAATAAATCCTCCATATCACCCATTTCATTTTTTCTTCCCTTAATGTAACACCAACTTCATGAACTATGGGACAACAATTGGAAAATTTCACCACAATTGTGAGTTGTCAGTTCCTCATTCATTTTTCTCTTTGATTTTTTAGAACTGATATTTGTAGTTGTTTATTAGAGTTGACTAGCCGTCCCCTTCAAAGTTGTACTAGTAAGTTCATGCAGGAGATATTTTTTATAGAGTCTGTACTTTTCAGTTTGCAATTTTCATTTGATTGTTCTTCATACTTTCAGTTATGCTGCTCAATGTCCCATCTGTTTTCTCATTAGATGTTCCTGTCTGCTTTTCTCTCATTTTTTTTCTCATTTTTATTTAAGCTTCTATTTTAAATAAGCAGATTTATATTATTTGAAAGCTATTGGCTGGCAATTCCAATGTATACATGACTGAGTCTATTGCTGTTTCTTCATTGACTCATCTCATGTACTAATCATATGTCTAATTAGTTTAGGTTATATGCCAGGTATTTTAAGTGTCAGCTAGTAGCAGGTATGGATTATGTTCTTTGTTTCTCTTACACATAAATTTACCAGATCCTCCTGATCCCATTGTCCTATGATTTGTCAATGTTTAATAACACTTCAGTTCTCTCATTGGCCCAATGGCATCACTATTACTCTGGGTCTTGAATCTTATGAGTTAGTCCTGGCTTTCTCAGGGTGTCAATTGAATACCTCAGCTATTTAGTGAAGGCGGCCCACTTGGAGTGGGATTCCCTCTTGATGTACCTACATAAAATTGCCAAACTATCTCTTATATCCTACTACCTTTCCTGTTGCGCTTTACATTCTTTCTTCTACATAAACGTATCTTAACTCTCAGGCATGTAAATGTTACAGGCATCTTTCTTAGAATTCTAAGCATCCTCCTTCACACCTTTGTTCCCTTTGCTAACCAGCCTCAAATTTATCCAGCACTAAATATCATTCAATCATCGCTTGTTCAAGTCAGTGAAATTATTTACTAGCATTTCATTTTCTTATAGAAACAACAGGAAGGTAAGCTCAGGTGAACCAGTGAACGAATGTGAACCTAACCTCCTGTGCTTAACGACTGCTTGAAAAACAGATTGTTCTCAATTACTTGGAAGATCCTGTTATGTTCTCATGTCTAAATCTCCTCCCCACCTCCACGGGAATCCCAAAACACCTTTAATGGCCATCCTTTTGAAAGTTAAGGCATTTATTAAATACAAGTAAATAAAAATCAAGAGTTAATATGTAAACAGATTATTAGTGCAAGAAAGAATGGAAAACTGGGATATTGAGATGAATACAAAATTCTTGTAGTGGACAATGGGGTCAGCTGTTATATAAAGATTGCCCTGTGTCAGGCAGGTGTGCTCTGTTCCTGTAAGATCATAAACAGCATTGACTCCAGGGCTCTGCTTATTTTCTCTTTACTAAATAAAGGGCTCACTTTACTAGACCCCGAGCTCTTGTTTCCTCATCTGGAAGTATAATAGTGAAAATTCAAACCAAGAAACCTACTTTATGCATCAGATAAAGTTACCATCATAAAATAGTTTAGAAAAGTACAGAAAAAAATAATGTACATTTGAAAATTGAACTGCAACTTAATTGTCTATTATTTAAAGGCCTTTTCTTTCTGATGTGAGAATCATACTTTTTTTTCTTTCTCTAGGCAGACAAAGGTGTTCAGAGAAGAAAGTTAGTGTATAGGGAGTGAAAAAGAATAGTATAGTTTTCACATAAATATCTTTCCAAAGTCAAGATTACATCATTGCATTCAAGGAGAAACATCTTCTTAAATGTTTTGACAGTTAACTCTTTTTATGAACTCTCATTATCATCATCAATCCTATACATCCATGACAAAACATTGCCAGAGAGTCTCTTCATCTCTGTTTGAGAACATTTTTTTAAACACTTCTTTTTATATTTTCTACATTTTTTTGTTTACATCCAAATGATTTCCCCTTTCCCAGTTCCCCCCTCCCCCATAAGTTCCATAAGCACTCTTCCCTCCGCCCATTCCCCAATCAACCCCCTCCCACTTCTCTGTTCTGGTAATCCCCTTCAATGCTACATCAAGCTTTTCCAGGACCAGGGCCCTCTCCTTCCTTCCTTCTTGGGAATCATTTGATATATTAATCATTTGATATATAAGTGGACTAATATCCACTTATCAGTGACTGCATTCCATGAAAACACTATTTTATTGAGACCTCTCCATTGAAATGAGTCTTTTAAAAGAATCTGTTATATTAAAAATGTTTCATTGAACATTATTGTCATTCTCCATTTTCGTGGTATTACAACGCAACAATTGTATTGTTCTATGTGGGCTAAACTTTTAAAGAAAAGTGCATCATGAGCAAAAGTGAGAAATGTGTTTTCTATGTTGCAGTTCTGCTCTGTACTTGCTCTTTGTACATGGATAGCTAAATCCCTAAATTCATGGTTTAAACCATTAATGTTGAAGTCAAATGTGTATCAGCCTCACTGAACACATGTGACAACTGAGAATTCATACATGTCTCTTTTGTGACACCCTGTGTTTAGAGTGCATTTAAAGTCAGTGCTACCTTCCTTTTTACTGTCTGTGATAATCAGTTGGGCTGCTTAAGTAATTGACAATTTTCTTTTGTCCCTGTGCACTAAAGATGCTAGAACTTAGGGATTAGGTTCTATGTAGGCACCAGCTTGGCTTCTCCATGGGCAATGAGTTATTTAGGTATTGTCTTCAGAAATAGGATCTTGCTGTCATGTTGAGGAGACCAACCTATAGTCTTAGCAACAGCCTAAGTTGTTTAGGGATTGTCATGGTACCTCTTTGGCCAACAACTCAATTATATGTAAAGCAATTCCATCACTGGAAGCTTCATTTGGTGGTGAGAAATGTCTACTTGTTACTTTGTATCCCCTATTTGGTGATTTTATTTAAATCACCTTCATATATATGTATACATATAGTAAAGTGAGCTCTTTATTTAGTAAAGAAAAAATAAGCAGAGCCCTGGGGGTCAATGCTGTTTATGATCTTACAGGAACAGAGCACACCTGCCTGACACAGGGCAATCTTTATATAACAGCTGACCCCATTGTCCACTACAAGAATTTTGTATTCATCTCAATATCCCAGTTTTCCACTCTTTCTTGCACTAATAATCTGTTTACATATTAACTCTTGATTTTTATTTACTTGCATTTAATAAATGCCTTAACTTTCAAAAGGATGGCCATTAAAGGTGTTTTGGGATTCCCGTGGACGTGGGGAGGAGATTTAGACACGAGAACATAACAGTATCTTCCAACACACACACACACATATATATGTATATATATACATATATATGTGCCATATATACCATATAATATGGTATGAAGCTTCTACTATATTACATTTCTATACTACCATACAAATGGCCCTTGATTGTAGCTATCTTTCCCTGTATCCTCTCCCTCATTTCCTTTCTCCCTCTTTCCACTAGATCCTTACATTCCAGTCACTTCTCTCAATTTCACTACTATTCTATTTCCCTTTCCTAACATGATCTATATCCGCTCCCTATTCCCTTACTCTATACCTAATGCCTGTGGCTCTATGTATTTTCCCTTAGTTATTATTGCCTTTACATGTAATATCCACATATAAACAAATGCATATCATGTTTATCTTTCTGGGTGTTGGATTCCTCACTCAGTATGATTATTTTCCTAATTCCATTCATTTATATGTAAAATTTTATGATTTTAAATTGTTTTTAGGGAACTGAGTACTATTCCTTTGTGTAAATGTACCACATTTTCTTTATCCAATCTTCTGTTTTTCAATATCTAGATTGTTTCTAATTTTAAGATATTATGAATATCTAAATCAACAATGAACATAGTGAGTAAGTGTCTCTTTGATGGGATGAAGTATTCTTTGGGTATTTGCCATAAGAGTGATATAGCTGTATTTTAGATAAATCAGTTTTCATCTTCCTAAGGATCTGCTATGCCACACTGACTTCCATATTTTATGATGGATTATAAGGTTCCTCTCCCACTGGCAATACATGTGTGTTCCACTTATTCTACATCCTTGCCAGCATGAGCTGTCACTTGTTTTATTTATCTTATCCATTTTGACAGATGTAAGATAAAAATCTCAAATGGTTTGATGTGCATTTCCATTATAGCTAAGTAAATTGAACATTTCTTGAAGGATTTCTCACCCACTTTAGTATCCTCATTTGAGAATTTAGATTGTTTAGATTGGCAACCATTTTTCAATTGGGTTGTTTTCTTGGTATCTACTAATTTGTGTTCTTTTTATGTTTTGGATATTAGCTGTTTATCAGATATGTAAGTGGTGCAGATATCTTCTCATTCTGTAGACTGTCAATTTGTTCAAATGATGGTGTCCATTGCAGTGCAAAGCCTCTTCAGTTTTATGGGGTTCCATTTGTTAATGATTGATCCTTGTGCCTGAGCTAACAATGCTCTGTTTTCTGAAATCTTTTCTTATGCCAATGTGTTCAAGGTTCTGCCCACTTTCTCTTCTATGAGTTTCACCTACATGGTTTAATGCTGAGGTCTTTGAAACATTTGAAGTTAAGCTTTGTGCAGGGTGATAAATACGGATCTATTTGCATTCTTCTCCAAGAAGCCATCTAGGTTGACTAGGACCATTTATTAAAGATTATAACTGTGAGCTTTCCCAAGTACACATAAGTTCCCAGAAATAACAACGCTGAGGCTTCTTATATATTAATAAATATATAGACTAAAACGTAGACCAATAGCTTTAGCTCTGTTGTCTTGATTGACCATTTATGTTATTCAAAGTCTTGCCATATGGCCAGTTATCTTGTCCTCAGTTTCATATGATAACTGTCTGTGTTGGGGGCAAATCTTGCATGCCTATTTGTCTAGAATTTTTCTTTCTCTCTCTCCTGAATGTTCTACCTTCTAATCTTGCCTCAGCCCAGTGGGCAGTCAGCCTTTCATTGACAGGTGGATGTTTTCACTCAGTACAAGAGATTATTTCTTCAGGTGTCAATTGTGCAGTGTTTATTTCTTCCTTCTTTGCAAAAAACCAGGTCTTCATAGGTACTCGATTAATGTCTGGGTCTCTATTTCAATTTCATTGATCAGTATGTCTGTTCCATGTGGTTTTTGTTTTTAAAACTTTGTAGGACAACTTGAAATTTAGGATGGTGTGATATCTCCCAAAGTTCTTTTACAGAATTGTTTTAGTTTTCCTGTGTGCTCACTCCCTCTCTGCCTCTCCCTCTCCCCTGTTCTCCTCCCCCCTCCCCACATACACAAACACACACAGGAACCTGAAAAATATCCTTCTAAGACCTTTGAAAGATTGTGTGGGAATTTTGTTGGAGATACAACCCACAGACCATATGGAGTATAGGAGGAAGGAAGACAAGGATGTGCATGCTTCAGTCCTGTATTGGGTAGGGAAAAGGATGATCTTGGAAGGTAGAGGGAGTGGGGACCTGGGAAGTAGAGAGGAGGGGGAGCAAATAAGGGAGTAGAATCAGGTACTGGAGGGAATGAGAGAGAGATACAGAGGGTCAGGAACTCAGATAAAATACAGATAGCAGTGAGAGATGAGGAACTGTGGATAGCCACTGGGGGCTCCTAGACACCAGGGAAGAGGCTCCCAGGACCCAACAGAGATGACTTTAGCTGAAATGCACCAGTGAAGGGAAGATAGAACCTGTAGAGACCATCTCCAGTAGATAGACATGGCCTCCGGCCAAGGGATGATGAGGCCACCCAACTATCTCAAAGGTTTTAACCCAGAAATGTTCCTGTCCTAAGGAAAGACAGGGACAAAAAAATGGAGCAGAGATTGAAGGAAGGGCCATCCAGGGACCACCCTATTTGGGGATCCATCCTGTCTCCAGACCCCAAACCCTGAAACTGTTGCTTTTACCAAGAGGCCCTTGCTGACAAGGAACCTGGAGTGGCTGTTCCTTGGGAGGTTCTGCCCGCAACTGACTAATGCAGATGTGGATGCTTGGAACCAAACATCAGACTGAGCTCGGGACCCTAGGGGTGGGGAAGTTTGCAGAAGTCCTGGAGGAACAGAGGTGGATTGCAACCCCATAGGAACAACAATGTTGCCTGACCAGATCACTCAGTGCTCCCTGGGACTAGATCACCAACAAAGGAGTGTACAGGGAGGGATCCATGGCTCCAGATACATATGTAGCAGAGGATGGCCCTGTCTGACATTATTGGGAGGAGAGGCTGTTGGTCCTGTAGAGGTTTGATGCTGGATAGGGGGATACTGGAGTGGCAGGGCAGGAGAGGGTGGGTGGGTGGGAAGCACCCTCATAGAGTTAAAGGGAAGTGGGGAGAGGGTAGATGTGGGATGGGAGAGGGCTGTGGAGGGGTAACCTGGAAGTGGGATATCATCTGAGATGTAAATGAATGAAATGATTAAGGTTGGTTTTGTTATGATGGTCATTTTTACTATGGTAATTCTACTGGTTCATGGATGATTTTTCCCATGTTTTTATATCTTCTCTAATTTATTTTTTTCTAATATCTTTAACTTCCTGTCTTAAACATTTTATCATAAAATTCTTTCATGTGTTTGGTTAATGTTATACCAAAGCATTTTATATTATTTAGTTTGAGGCTTTTGTAAAAAAAAAAAAATGTCATTTCCTTTATTTATTTCTCATTCCAGTTGTTATATGGGTATGGGTGGGCTACTCATATGTGGTAGTTAAATTTGGATCCAGCTGTTTTGCTGAAAGTGTCTATAGGTGGAAGTTTCTATAGGTGTAGGAGTTTCCCAGTGGAATTTTTAGAGGCACTTATGGATACTATCATGTCATATGTAAATGAAGATACTTTGTTTCCTTTTCAATTTGTATCCCTGTTGCCCTTTGGTTGTCTTACTGAACTAGCTAAGACTTTGAATACTATTCTGAAAATGTAGAGTAGACAACTTTTTCCTGCTTTGAGTTTCTCTCTATTTAAGTTGATGTTGGCTGTGGGCATGCTATAAACTGCCTTTATTATGTAGAGGTTTGTCCCTTGAGTTCCTAATATTTCCTGAACTTTGGTCATTAAGGGGTGTTGGATTTTATCAAAGATCTTTCTGCCTATAATAAGGTGATTATGTGGGGGTTTTTTTGTTTGCTTGTTTATATGTTTATATGGTGGTATGCATAAGCAAAATTATTCATTTTCTTTAGATCTTCCAATTTGGCAGAGGACAGATTTTTTTTAAGTATACACTTATTATTCTCTGAATTTCTTCACTTTCTCTTTGTTCTCTCTTTTTCATTTACAATCTTGTTAATTGGGACATTCTGTCTCCATCTTTTAGTTAATATGGACAGAATTTTGTCCACTTTAATGGGTTTGTCAAAGAGCAAAGTTTGTTTCTTTGATTATTTGTATTCGTACTGGTTTTTGTTATTTCTTTTTTTATTGATTTCTGTCCAGAGTTTGTTGATTTCTTGCACATCTTTTGGGTGTGCTTTCTTCTTTTTATTCTAGCATTTTCAGGGCTGTTTTTCAGTGACTAGTCTGAGATCTCTTCATTTTTTAATGTAGATACTTAGTTTTATTAAATTGCCTCTTAGAGCCACTTTCATAGTGTTCCATCATTTGGAATGTGTTGTATATACATTTTCTTTAAATTCCAGGAAGTCTTTAATTTCTTTCCTAACCCATTTTTCATCTAACAGAGAGTTGTTCAGTTTCCATGAGTGTGTATGCTTTCTGTTATTGATACACAGCTTCAATCAATGATGGTCAGATAGGATGCATGGAGTTATCATACTTCTGTTGTATTTGTTGAGATTTTCTTTGTGTCTGAGTATATGATTAATTTTGCCTCAAGTTCTGTGAGGTGCTAAAAAAAAAGGTAAATTCTTTTGTGTTTGGGTGAAATGCTCTGTAAATATCTGTTTGGTCCATTTGGTTTATAACATTAGTTTTCCCAGTATCTCTGTTTAGTTTGTCTGGATGACCTGTCTATTGGTGAAAGTGACATATTAAAGTCCTTCAGTATCAGTATATAAACATCAATATGTGATTTAAATTGTAGTAGTGTTGTCTTTTTTTTTTTTTAACAAACTTGGGTGACTTTCTAGTTAGTGCATAGACATTAATAATTGTAATGTCATCATGATAGATTTTTCCATTGATGAATAGATGGTGTTCTTCCCTATCTCTTCTGGTTAGTTTTGATTGAAGTCTATTTTCCCAGGTATTACAGTGGCTTCTTGGGTCCATTTGCTTGGAACTTTTTACCCTGAGGCTAGATGTATCCTTGATATTCAGGTGTGTTTCTTGGATACCAAGAAAAATGGCTCCAGTTTCTGCATCATTTTGTAAATCTGTGTGGAACTGAGACCACTGAAAGATATCTGTAACTTTAATTTTTTCAAAGCCTATTTTTAATGATGATTCTTAAATGCTTTAATCTCCTTTCTAGCCTACCATCCACCAGAGAGAGTGGAAAAGAAAGGATACAGGGGAACTGGACCTGTTTAGAAATTGTTCTTTAGAGCAAATCTTAGCTGCAATGTCAGGAAATCAGCAGTTCAGTTCACAGGTCAACAGCAGCAGCTCCATCTGCTCACAAACTCCATGGATATATCAGCAGTACAATTCAGTAGTGTTGCATTAGGAGCAACACTGGCCCAACCTAGCAGGAACAACCAAACCTCAGCCCAATTGGCACATGGCAGCAGGAGGGACCAGGAGGGACACCAGGAGAAGTTCTTGGCTGTACCTTTCTCAGCAAAGCAAAGATTAGAAAAGACATGAGACCAACAAGCGTTGCACAGCTACATCTACTAGCAAGCCAAACTCAGCCTCCCTCATTTTCAGTTGAGTCCTATTTATGTTCCCTCTAAGAGTCTCGCTTCGGCATGTGAGTCTTAGCAAAACTCCAGGTGAGCCTGTCTCAGCTGACATCATTCTGTCAATTGGCCAGGGACTGAGGGTGTGGCAAGAAGTAGCAGTACATCACCAGAAGTTTTTGGGTGAATTTATTTTTATTTTTGGTTACTCTATGGAGTCCCAATAATGGTGCAATGTAAGGCAGACAAAGACATGTGTGCTGTTAGTGAGGAGTCCTTTATCATGTGCCCCTTTACGTGCTTGTTTCAAAAGAACACCCTTTCACCTATGTCTGCTTCAAGAAAACGCTCCTTCACGTGTTTGCCTCAGCAAAATACTTTCCAACACAACTGACTTTCCACATAATCCTTAAGATTCTACTTCAGATATAAATGAGTAGTGTTTTGTTTCATTTTGTTTGCCATTCATTCAATGCTTAAAAGTATCCCGAATTTAAGTGGTAATAACCTAATTATTTGACAGTAACACTGGAGAAATACTGTGCAGTAAGAAAACAGTACAGTTGAGAATTAGCTTGGTTAGAATTAATTTATATTTAAATCTCACTGATGTGTAATTCTGTCATTAAACTTCCACACAACTTGTGCTTTATCTACTTTTTATAACAGAAGACAGCATCCCAGAATTTTGGGCTATAAACCCACTTTTGATAGAGAAATGATGTTTTATCATTCCTACAATTCAGACAAATCTGTTAGGAGATGATAGCAAAGCATCTGACTTTAGAATTCTGGAACAAATTGCTCAGCTCATATCTATGTTTTAGCAAAGTACATGGGAACTCTGGTTTTCTCTTTCCTTTTCTAATTTAGAGAGTGAAAAGTCCCAAAGTTATAAGCTACCATTTGGTTGCTGTATTGCCAATCACTGCGTCTAGAGACATATAGTCTAATTGCTGTGCAAAGTCTAAGAATGTAGTAACATTAGAGAGACTTTCTTTTGACCTGTGATAGCACACAGGCTGGTATTATGGTGCCTGTTGCTGCCTGCAGCTACTGCGAACTGGGTTCCTGGAAACAGAAGCCAAGGGTTGGATGGGGAAGGATGAAAAGAAGGAGGGCCATGACGATAGATTACCGATCAAGGCCAAAGTTTAATGGAGTTCAGACAATTTTAGGGGAGCCCCTCCTCCCAGAGTTTAATGGAGTTCAGACAGTTTTCGGGAGCCCCTCCTCCCAGAGTCCTGTGTGGCTTCTTTGGGTGTTGACTCCACTGCTCAGGAAGCTTGGCGGGTCATCTGCTTAATTCAGGAATTCTTAGATTAGGAACTTTACCTTCAGGCTGAGCACTGCACCCTAGGTGGGGCAGGATTCTGAATAGCACAAGAATCCCTGCTCAAAGGCTGGGAGAGGAAGTTCACCTTGACCAATGTCAAGTTCCTGCCACATGGCAAGACACCCCAATATGGCTCTGTACATTTCCTCCCATTTATTAATTTGAAAATGAGGAGGTAGAAAACAAGTGGATAAACATATCCATCTAAAGACAGTAGACCTTCACCAGGGAGGAAAAGAATTGACCATAATTCCTCTTAAATATTGTATGACGCCTTTTTGCAGAGGAGAGGGAATAGGCTCCCTTATTATTTTAAGGACAGCCTCTCGACGTTAACCCCTATGCAATTAGGTGTACTTT
This sequence comes from Apodemus agrarius, assembly GCA_964023405.1. NCBI lineage: Eukaryota > Metazoa > Chordata > Mammalia > Rodentia > Muridae > Apodemus > Apodemus agrarius. The sequence continues at coordinate 60,492,874 of OZ030022.1, read as the reverse complement.
CTGGGGACTCAGAGCCAGAAATCATTGTCCTCCCCATGCAATGCTTTGCCCCACACCTCTCACTGGTGCCCATGCTTTGCTTGATCAGCAAAACACACATAGAACTGAGTTCTATGTGGCTCCCTTTTTAGAGATCCACTTATATAAGTTTGAAGCCAGGGGGTCTGCCAGTGTCTGTTGAAGACATGCAATTTTTCAATCCAGGTGAGCCTGGGTGGAGACAAGCCAGTCTGCTTTAACAAACAATGTCAAGAGTTAAAGGTGGAACAGGATTAACTTGTCTGCAGATGTCTCTGAGGTATCCAATTCAGTTGCAAATTAGCAACTTAAGAGACACAAAGCCTGGCCTCAGGGGTGAGGGAGGTAGCTTTGTGTATCAAGAGATAAGCTGTTACTTCTCAGGAAAAGTGGGGACTATATTTTAAGTTAACTTAGCTGGATGAAGATTGTTAGCCATCTTTATAAATGGAATCTCCAATATTGGATTTATTTCTAGACCAGTTTATGACTGAGTCAGCTGATCACATTATAGGAAATAGTAGAGTCATTATAACAACTCTTTATATTAGTTTTTTAGCAAAGTACATGGGAAACTCTGGTTTTCTCTTTCCTTTTCTAATTTAGAGAGTGAAAAGTCCCAAAGTTATAAGCTACCTTTCGGTTGCTGTATTGCCAATCACTGCGTCTAGAGACATATAGTCTAATTGCTGTGCAAAGTCTAAGAATGTAGTAACATTAGAGAGACTTTCTTTTGACCTGTGATAGCACACAGGCTGGTATTATGGTGCCAATATTGTTTATTATTCCCAAAGAGTGTCTTTTGTGAACCAGAGAGCTCAGTAATTCCATTGATCATTCCTTAGAAGACAAAAGGGCATGCCCGAAGGAGCAAAAGCCTAAGGTGAGACTGTCTCTGTTTTTCCAATCTCAAGTTTGAAATTTATAAAGAAGCTCAGATTTTAAAGAGCTGGAATTTCTTTCTTTTTGCAAAAGGAGACTAGAATGCCTGATTAGCACAATGTAGGCTGAGTGATGATAATCTTTCTTTTGTGGATAATTTAATAATAGTTATGTATCCTTCCATTAGTGGTGTCTTTGTAAAGAAGCACACAATTATACCTTGCAAATACTATGTTTTGACAGGTCCTACAACTTAATATTTATTTCAGCATAAAAAAAGATCTCTCAATAAGAAAACAAATGACAATCAATTCAACTATTTTATTATTCTGAACACCAGTTCTTTGCTAGACTTCTTAGGGTATTCTTACATTGCACTTGGGATGAGGTAATTACTTTTATTGGAGAAAATACCTTAAGAAAGTTGATTTAAGTGCTTTCTACTTCTCTCCTTAAAAAAAAAAAAAACCAATAAATTACCTTTAATGCCTCTAAAAAGTAGCCATATATGTACTTTTAAAATTTATAGTTGTGACAGAGAAAATGAGCCTAATGGTACACGAATGAATAATGCATCTAAGCACTAAGCTCCTATGAATACTTTGGCCAAGTCTATCCTATATCCCCTCCCCAGTCCAGCATCAAATCAAGAAAGCGTTTCTTTAAAGTAGAGGGGCTGCAACATATCCTTAAATATATACTATTACTCAGTTACATTTGGTCCTTAAGAACCAAATGATGTATATTTTCTTTTCTGCTGAATTTAATGTTCCTTTTCTAACTTACATAATTTTTTTTAAAAAAAGGAGTTTCAGTCTTTTGCCTCACTGAATATTTAAACACAAAAAATTAAAACTAGAAAAAATATTTCAGGGAAGTTATTCAGTTGTTTACATAGAGGTATCAGTAGCAATACTCTATTATCCAATGGATTTTTATAATAAGCCACATGTAAATTTAACAGACTTCCAGTTCTGGGAAAAATTGGACAAATTTCTCTAAAAAGAATACAACAAATCATATGGGCAAATAACATGACAAATGTACTTTTAAAAACTATATTGATTTATTTAATGTATGTGAGTACACTTTAGCTGTCTTCAGACACACCAGAAGAGCGTATTTGATCCCATTACAGATGGTTGTGAGCCACAATGTGGACCTCTAAAAGAGCAGTCAGTGCTTTTAACTGCTGAGCCATCTCTTTAGACACCTCCCCTCCAATGTATTTTAAGTAAATTATAGAAATAAAAAATTTCAAGAACCACAAGTAAGCCTTGCTAATGGGAATAGGCAAGCAAGCAAGCAAACAAATGAAAAACCAAATAAACTGAGCCAAAAGAAAATACAATTTTACTAATACTAGATGATATATATTATTGTGGTAAGTGTATGAAATAATTGTACAATTTAAAACACTATATAAAATAAATGTTTTCAAAATAAAATTATAAAAATTGCTATAGCATAAACTAAACCAAATTTCAGATAGTTTTTACCTCAGTGGAAATTACAAAAATATATGACATTAAAGTACAATTTTATCCCAGAATATCTTATCCATGAAAATTCCTATAAAGCAGATAAATTAACTACCAGTCAAAGAGAATAGTTTCATATCCTAGTGGCAAAAGACTTAACTGTAACATTTTAGGAAGAGATTTGAAGATATATTCTGTCAGGGGTCCCTAGAATCACAGATCTTATGGAATAAATCTCTCTCTCCAATTAATCCAACAACAGTCACTTATGAATGGAAAGTTTAAGAATCTAGTAATTTTTCAGTCCCACAAGGCTGGGTCTCTCAGCTGACCGTCTGTATATGCTGGAATTGCAAAGAAGTAGGCTCCTATACCAATGAAGGCACAGATGTGCTAGAAAATGAGGGAGCCAGGCGAAGAGCAAGACGTTACATGTCCTTATACAGATTTCCAACAGAAGGTGTGGCCCAGGTTAAAGATATGTCTTCCTGCCTCAAGAGCTGGATCAGAAATGTCAATACCTACCTCCAATACTCGAAGTATATTATCCCACTTCAAACCAAGCAGAATATCTCTCAGCAGTGTGCCCTCCCAACCTGGGTTGTAGTTCATTCTAGATATAGTCAAGTTGACAACCAAGAATAGCTATAACAGGAGGTATTATTCAAAAATTAAAACTCAGACATATCATTTAATAAGCGTATTTCTTGCATTCATTCTGTTAATATCTATGATGAGAAATTTTGAAACAACTTAGAAAGGACTTAATTATAAGACACATATGAAGAACCTATAGCCACTGAATCAATGAGCTAGCTTTCTAAGATCTCCATTATAAATTGAGTCGACAAATTGGGGCAGAGGATGGGGCTATGCTGTTGTGATTTTACTGGTATAAGAAGCATACATGGGCTGGGCAGTGGTGGTGCACACCTTTAATCCCAGCACTTGGGAGGCAGAGGCAGGCAGATTTCTGAGTTCGGGGCCAGCCTGGTCTACAGAATGAGTTCCAGGACAGCCAGTGCTATACAGAGAAACCCTGTCTCAAAAACAAAACAAAAACCAAACCAAAACAAGAAAATAAGAAGCATCCATGGCTTAAGAACATATGTGTGTGAGCATCTGAATAAAAATACTTGGGAATTGTACGCAGCACCTTTCTGTCACTGTGAAAGACAGCTTGAGATTCGTAAGCTATTATTTGAAAAAGCCTATTTTGGTTAATAGATTCATAGGTTCAGTCCGTGATTGTTTGGCCCATTGCTTTGTATGTATGGCAGCAGAATACAATGGTGGTGGAGGAGGTCTGCTTACCTCATGGCATCCAAGAAGCAGAATAAAAGATGGGTAAGAAGAGGCCTGCTAATAAATACATGTAAATATTCAGAGTCTATGGCCATTGGAGAAATTCAAATTAAAACTTAATTGAAATTGCACTCCATCCCTCTCATTATGTTTGTCATTAATAAAACAAGTAACAATAAGTGATGTTGATGGTGTGGAAAAAGGACCTCTTACGTACTACTGGAGAGCATCCTTATAATATAACTTAGGAACACCTATGAATGGTCTTCAAAAAAACAAAAGGTATGTGATTTCTACAGGAGAAGGCATAACCTTCGTTTGTCACCACAAAAATCAACCCCCCCAACAACAACAACAACAACAACAAACAAACAACAAATACCTGACAAGGTTCCTATCTCTCTGACAATTACCCTAGCTCTTTGACAAGAACCCCAGTTTCCTGACAAGGACCTCAGTTCCCTGACAAGGACATGAGCTCCCTAACAAGGATCTGAGCTCCTTGAAAAGGACCCCAGCTTCCTGACAAGGACTCCAGCTCCCTGAGAAGGTCCCTAGCTCCCTGACGAGGACCGCAGTTCCCTAACAAGATATGTAGCTTTCTGACAAGGTCCCCAGCTTCCTAGCAAGGATCCCAGCTCCCTGACAAGTACCCAAGTTCCCTGATAAGGATCACAGTTCCCTGACAAGGACCCCAGCTCCCTGACAAGGACCACAATGACCAAAACCTGGAATCAAACCCTCAATAATGAACCTTTGGCATTCCTGGGAAATTAAGGTGAAATTGGATTTAGTTTCCATTGAATATACATTGTATAATCAGAATTAGATGTTGTAAATACATCAGGTTTAATCAGTATATGCTTTGACCTACAACAAGAGTGATTTTACATGGTTCACTCATCTAATATGCATGAGAAAAACTCTGCTTAGAAAGCTTCTACTTGAACATTTAGAGCATATTGATATCCAGACCCTATAATGGGTCTGACAGACCTTTGATTGATCCAAGTGGAACCCCCTAAACTGCTTAAATGAAGTAGAGCAAGGGTCACTCTGTCCCTTGGGGCTAGAGATCTGGGTTGAAAAGCCAAGTGTATCAGGGAAGTAATGCTGGGTCACAGGGCCTGCACCGTTCGGTGACACTATCTTAGGCGATATGCTGCTGAAAGCTATTCTGAGTGTGGTTTTGACAGAACGCTTCTGTTGGCAGGAGTGTGAGAGGCTGCAAATGCTTGTGGCTTGTTCTTGCTCTGCCTGCAACATTAGCTTATCTTAATCTTTCTTTGGCCGAGTGCCTGAAGATCTTCTTAGAAAAGATGCAATTATCCCTTTGCCCTTTCTCAAGACTCTCTCATGTCACTTTGTAGTCTGACTGCAGCAATGTCATAAGCAGAGACTGGTGTCTGATGTGAGCCCTAGCCAAGGATGTCGTTACTTGCAGAGAGTACAGTGATGTAATCTTACACCATGATCTATAGTGGACTATCCTGTGAGCATCACAACTCCAAAAGCTTTTACTGAGTCTACTTGAAGCCAGACTGCTGGGGGAAGGGCAAGGGGACTGTTTTCTTCAGGATTAGTTATTGAAGGCTGATTATTTCCATTAAAGGGACCTCATGGTTCCAGAATTCTCTTTTTAGCAGCTCTAATTCAATGTCCTATGGCTTCCCAGATTAAACTAATGCCCAGCACATTCATATTCTTCCCCCCATCCTCTCTGAATACTGAGGTTTCTTAGGAAGCAATCCATTCGTCCAATACCTTTCCTATGAGATTTTAAATTAGTCTTTACTTCTTCGGGTTCCTTTTAGAGTGATATTTGTTTATAGGTTAGATTTTAATATTTCCTTTTCTTGAAATCTTGTTGCATTCTCTAAGATAACCTGGATGATTTCATTTATATTATTTAGAATTTTAAGACTCTGTCAGTCCAGTATTCCATCAATTCAATAAGCATATGCAGAGTAGCTGATAAAATATTATGCCCTGAGGATGAAAAGCAGAATGATACAATAATTTGGAATTTGGTTTTATGAATTAGAAACTTGGGAATTTGTCCTGGATTCACATATTGCTTGCTCTTATAATTTGTTTTCTTGTCTTTCTGCACCTAACATGTTGCTATCATTCAAGTAAAACCTACTTTGTATAATTGTTATAAAGGTTGAATGAGGTAATCACTATAAGAAGATCTACCCAGAGGCTGGACCACAGTAGAATTCCAACAAATGTATATCTTATTAATTGTAATCTATGAAAATCATTTATCTGGCCCTTTAGAACAAAAAGCATAAGAATATTTCTATGTGTTGGGCAAACCTTAAAGAAAGACACCATAATCTTATCAAAAGAACTAAACCTAACAGCATCAACTCTGAATTTCTAACTCTTGCCATGGAAAAACCATTTGAATTTGGAGACTTATAATCTACTCTCCAAGCACTTTGCTTGCAGATAACTCATTTTAACATATGCTCTTCCCACTTGCAGTTTCCTTATCTATCGAATTACTTACAAGTCTAAAGCTTTTCTAGTGAAAATTTAGTTTTCTTTTCTATGCAGTCCTTATGGAAGGCCAGTTATAACACACACAAAAACACCATCAAATGTCAGGCAATTGCATTTATTCCATTTATGAAGCATATTGCCACCTTTTATCATGAATACACAACCTTGTCTCTCTTGAAGAATAATTAAAATAACCATTTTTTGTGCCATCAGATATCACACAAATAGGTCTAGTTAAGTGCTTTCTGCAAGGTGTTTGGAAGAAGGAGCCTCTTTAAATCTTCATGTTGCATAATTCCTTCTACATATCTAAACAGGTCAGAATTAAAGCCCAGAAAACTTGGCAGTCATTCCCTGGTGTTCTACTCTTCCTATTATTAATATCAGAGGACAACAATGACAAAATAAGCGTTATCTCCCTTGAGGCCACCAGGATTACCTTACTCCAACTCTTCTGCAACATCCTTACCCTTCACACATTTCCTTCCCTTAGATACTCTCTTACGCCTCTCCAACCATTTCCATTTTTGCATTTATCATCAATTGTAAGGGTTTTTAGGTAATTTATTTTGCTTATACCTGCTTCTTCACTACATGAAAACTCCTGGAGGATCCTACATTTCTGATTTTGTTTTACTTTAATACTCTCTCAGGTTGAAAAATAACTAAATTATATATCAATCAATCAAACTTATTAAGAGAATGTAAAGGCTGTATGTAAGTTTATTCTAAACTGTTTTCTTTTTTCTCTCTACCATCTTTTCTCTCTATTTTTTGTATAAGTTATGTTTGTGTTATGATAGTCAAATACCTGACACAATAAAATTCCAGGAAAATGGCCACCTAGCTCACAGCTCTGGATGCTTCTCTAGTCTAAGATTTAGTAGAGTTGTTGTTTTGAGCTTCTGGTCGATATGATGGGTAGCAATGATACATAATACCTCAAGACCAAGAGATAGAGAAGATCTTCGGTTATAGTTTGGGGGCAGAACATTTGATAATATGTATAAAGCCTTGAATTTGACCCAAGAACCTCTCTCTCTCTCTCTCTCTCTCTCTCTCTCTCTCTCTCTCTCTCTCTCTCTCTCTCCTCTCCCTCTCCCTCCCTCCCTTTCTTCCCTTCTCTCTTTTTCTCTCCCTCCCTCCCTCCCTCTCTCTCTTTCTCTTTCCCCCTGTCTCTCACACACACACACACAGAGACACGCACACACACACACACACAGAGACACAGACACACACACAGACACGCACACACACACACACACACACACACACAGACACGCACACACACAGAGAGAGACATGCACACACACACAAATAAATAAATAAATAACAAATGAACAGTAATAAAATGAAGAAATGAAAAACAGAAAGATAAAGACTGGGATGGCAAAATCTCCTTCCAGTGCATGCCTCTCCTGTCCTGAGGATGTTACACTACATGCATCTTATAGAAATTGCAGCATATCCCTGTGTTCTCAGGCCCCTTGAAGTCTTTTATCATCGAAACAACAACGCTTGACTTTATTTTGTCCATATTTCTATGGCATGAATCGTCCTGTGTACCTAGAATAATGCCAATAAAACCTCTCTTGTTGATAACTCTAGGAAACCAACCTGTTTTTCCACTAGAACACTTTTATGTGCAAAGTTCTTCCCTGATACAAGTCTAATAATTCTGCCAGCATCTTTATTTCAATTAGTAGTGTCTGAACAGCCTTTCTAACTTAAAAAAAATATATAATGATCTCCAGGGTCAATCTATGTATAGGTGTAAGTCTACTGACCATTTCCCAGCCTAAGAACTAATATTCTCCTATGAAAATTATGGAGCCTGATTATTTACTTATCTTTTATGCATACAGTTTAACATGCAAAAGACTTTAAGCAAAGGATATGGGGGCGGGGAAACAACTGGTAAGTCATGGATTTTTTTACCTACTTTATTTTCCCTTTGCATTCTCTTTGGAAGATGGAATCCATGAGAATCAGCAAAACTCCAGAAACTGCCCTTTCTTACACAGAGAAAATAGATAACATTTCAGAGGAGAGTCATTTCCTTCCTCATTTCTACAACACAACTAAGGAGGCCCAATGTCAAAATGAAGGTTAATCCTGAGTGACTAACAGACTTCTGATTGTGACCCTTGGAGAACAAAGGGTAATCTAACAGTGCAGGTGACATTTGTGAGCCTTAGAGCTTCACCTCCTGGAATTTCATTAGGCTTGACTTTTTTTAAACAGCGAATAATACTATTCTAGAGAAACAACAACACATACAAAAACCTCAGATTCTTGGGTATTGCTAAAAATACCACCCCCTTCCTAGACGGATAATCGGGAGGGGAAGGGTTAGTAGAAGAAAATAAAATGCTGGACTGATTATGCCTCTTACTCAGTAGAATGAGCAATGAATAAAATGTGGAATACCTCAATCCCATGTACATCTTTTCCTCTTCCAAAATGGGGACACTTTCAGATGAGGACATTTTCTCATGCTTTACAAGTTCATGCCCAAGTTGGTTTGAAGGGAAGGGGGCATGATTCCTCTACATTATTCTGAGTGTTATACATGACATTTCTTTATGTTGTTCCTTCATTAGAAAGAGCATTAATTACAGCTGGTAGAGGTCAAGTCTTCATACTAAATAAAGAGAATATAAACTTGATCACGTATTCAAAGAATATCCTCTTTGGCAAGCTCATTGGGCTGTTTTATCTCTGCTTCCAATGTAGCCACTATTAAAAAATACTGGGTCTAGTTTTAAAGTCACTATTCATTGTTCAAGGCACCTTTAAGAGTGAGGTTCATTCTGGTTTGCACAGATGAACTCAGTCCCTCCTGTCCTCCAGCTGCAGAAAATCTATAAGAGCACAACGAGGCTAAGTTTATCACTGTTGGTTCATCTGCTGTGTCATATTTTTAGGGCTCTATGTCTAGGATTTCCAGCCTCTTCCACTTTGGTTTTCATCACAGCAAATCAATATGATTACGATTTTGAGACACAATCTCAACACATTCTCTGGGCCTTGATTTGCCTGTGTTAATTCTTAGGTACAAGAGTTGAAGATAACATATCTTGGATTGTGGTCCAAGGGCAATCAACGGCCTTTATAGTCAACACTATATCTGACATGGTGGTAGCTAATCCTGAGAATAGAGCTTCAGGACAGGCAAATTTGCTCTAGTTACAGCACTAACTTCTTCAGATGTCAAGGACGTTGCAATTCCTAGTCATGCTTCTCTGCAGCCTGAACTATAAAGGGCTTCAAATGGCACTTATGAATTTGCCAAGTGATAGGCAATCCGATATACATAAGGTCTTGAGAGTGAAGAATTATTATTATTGTTGTTATTGTTATTAAAGACTAGGACATAACTTTTGGAAGCTATTTTAAACATATCTAAGATTATAGTGTTCTTTTTTGGCCAGTTATATAGTAAAAAGGTGTGATAAACATATAAACAGGCAAGACACACACACAGCTTAATCTCATACTGAAGTTTGGACTTTAATTTGGCACAGTATATGCACAAACATATTTAAATTTCCAGATTAAATTTCACCTGTGGTAATCTTACAGACACAAATATAGAATAGCTACAAAACTGTGTGCATTAGTTTGACAGCACTGAGTGACATGCACAGCCACCCATGGAATGTGTCAGGTGGGATTGTAGTTCTACTGTTAGCCATGGCCTACTATAAAATATCATTAATGAGAAAATCTCAATAGAAATAAAGAAGGGTTTTCTTGTAAGATATTTTTCATTAAGAGTCATCTGTGTCAAAATAGAAAGTCTTATTAAATTCTCTTGCTATTGTAAATCATAATTGTTAGGTTCAGTAAAAAAAGCTTGAAGATATGTTGCATATTTAACAATTCCTAGAGGACAAGAGAGACTCTAAGTATGTTTAACTTCCATGTTTCTATCCTATATTTCTGAATTTATACATAATAATTAGAAAGCAGTGTCCTCACCTAAAACTGCCTCAGAAGAGTTCTGCTCAAACGCTTTTTGGGGGGATGCTTTCTCTTTAAATACAGTAATGATTAAAAGGATCAGCCTTTGTGTTCCACATCAGAGCATTAGGAAAAGCAGGAAGTACACAGAGTGATTCTTTTCAATAACATTAGCATAATCTAATTAACATCGAAAATACTTGCTTTTACTGGTATTCTCTAAGATTTAAATAGCAATAGATGACCTCATCCAGCAAGATTATAGAACAGCAATTATTTGAAGGTGCTCAGCAAAAGAGGCAGTAAAGAATAGCTTTAATATTACTTTATCATTTATTGAATTATCTCATTTGAATTTTACACATTAATTACAGTGTACTCTATGTGAACATAGAAGAGTTTATTTTCTTTTGGCTGGGGTAACAATTTACCAAGATAAACCTTTAAGAATTTTAATTCAAAATTATATTTCCTAAATTTTATGGTTTGAAAAATCACTTAAATGATTGAACATTGTCAGGGTTATTTTCCAAGTCAGATGTTTTAAAGGTTCTGATGCTCCTACTCATGGAAATATACTAAAAGCATCTTTGTTGGCCCTAAAGAATCTGGACGCATAATGATACTTTTTGACTTTTACCCTGGGGCCTGGTCCCTGAAGGATTTGGGAATTCTTTCATTCACACACAATATGTCAATATTCTAGGCATTTATCAGTGAACTCAACCACTTAAGATACACAGCAACCTTGCCAGAAGGTTGCTTGAAACATCTAAATATTAAAGAGTCAGAGACACTTGCTAATTATAAACTATAATATATAGATGGTATGTTCTATTGCCACCAGTGCTGATGGAGATTCTTAAGGAAGTGTTGAGTGGTAAAACTGCCTGGAAGACAGTCAAGAAATTGAGGATTTCCACTGTTGGTGGGATTGCAAAATGGTAAAACTGCTCTGGAAATCAGTTTGGTGGTTCCTCAGAAAATTGGGCATGTCACTTCCAGAGGACCCTGGCATACCACTTCTGGACATATACCCAGAGGATTCCCCTGCATACAATAAAGACACATGCTCCATTATGTTTATAGCAGCCTTGATTATAATAGCCAGAAATTGGAAGGAGCCCAAATATCCCTCAAAGGAGGAATGGATACAGAAAATGTGGCATATTTATACAATGGAATACTACTCAGCAATTAAAAATAATGAATTCATGCAATTTGTAGGTAAATGGTTGTTAGATCTGGAAAATATCATCCTAAGTGACTTAACCCAATCACAAAAGAATACACATGAAATGCAATCACTGATAAGTGGATATTAATGAGCCCAGAAGCCCTAAATACTCAAGGCACAATTAGCAAGTCAAATGATTCCCAAGAAGAAAGGAGAGGACACTGGGCCTGAAAAGATTGGATCCGGTTTTGTAGACCCAGAACAGAGAAATCGTGTGGGGGGGGGAGGGGGAGGGGGAGTGATTGCGGAATAGTTGGGGGGGAGAGGAATTATGTGACATATGGTGGGGGGGAACTGGGAAAGGGGAAAGCCTTTGGAATGTAAACATAGAATATAGAAAATAAATATTAAAAAAAAGAAATGGAGGATTTATTTATTATTTATTTATTTATTTATTTATTTATTTACTTTAAATGCCTCCATGCCTTATGCCTTTAGAGAAAAAGTGTTCTCATGCTGTAGACTGGTTTATTGACTAAAGAGTAGGGATCAGGAATTGCCCTAATTACAGAATAAAGAATAAATAAACTTCCTTCTTATTAAATTATTACTATATCCCCACACAGCTTTTGCATCATGCATTAAGACCACGCTCATCCTAGGATTCTACTCATTTCCACTGAGGGTTAAATATTCTCACTCAGAAGTCTTAAACAGCTGTCTCCCCCACCAAAGGTAGTGCATTTAGAAGCTTTGCACTCTCTGGTTAGTGACTTGTTTCCTCAGCAATTGCTATTATTCCTATCAATCATTGACATTATTTGTTTGGTGTTTGTATACCAACTTCACTCTCATTTTCCTGCACTCTTCCTATTGTTTCTTAACTTCTCCTATCTACCTTTGCAATCTGATTGCTTTGTAAACTTAATCCTAGCTAGGGTGTTTACTTTAAAAAAAAATTTATTGAATGTTGTCTTCATTTACATTGCCAGTGGTAAAACCTTTCCCATATACCCCCTCCCCTGAGACTCCCAGCCCCTCCCCTTCCTCCTTCCCCCTGCCTCCACATATATGCCTCTCCAACCAACACACCCCATCCTCCTCCCCCCACCTAGGTTTCCCTTTGTTCAGACCTCTATTGAATCTTTACCTGACCAAGGACCATTCCTTCCATTGATGCCCAACAACGCCTTCCTCTGACACATTTTTGGCTGGAACCATGTGTGCTCCTTGGTTGATGGTTCAGTTCCTGGGAGTCTTGGGGCATCTGGGTAGCCGAAATCATTGTTCTTCCCATGGGGTTGTAAACCCCTTCTGCTCCTCAGGACAATCCTACAGCTCCTCCATTGTGGACCCCATGCCCAGTCCAATAGTTGGTTGCTAGCATCTGACTCTGTATTTGTAAGGCTCTGGCAGGGCCCCTCCAGAGACAACCATGCCATGCTCATTTTGTTATATACTTCTTGTCATCCATAGTGTTGGGGTTGGTTGACTGTTTATAGGATGAATGCCAGGTAGGGCAGACTCTCGGTGGCCTTACTTCAGTCTCTGATCTACACATTGCCTCCCTTATTGCTCCTGTGGCTATTTGGTTCCCTTTCTTAGAGTACCAAAGCACTTAAGTCCTCCTTCTTCTTGAGCTGGGTGAATTATAAAGTGTTTATTTTGACAACTTAAATGGCCAATAAATATCTTGAACAAAATTATAAGAGAAAACTTTCCTAACCTAAAGAAAGAGATGCCCATGGACATAGAAGAAGACTATAGAACTCCAAATAGATTGGACCAGAAAAAATTCCTCCCATTACATAATAATCAAATCAGCAAATACACTAAACAAAGAAAGAATATTAAAAGCAGTAAAGGAAAGAAGTCAAGGAACATATAAAAGCAGACCTATTAGAATTACACCAGACTTCTCTCCAGAAATTATGGATGCCAAAAGTTCCTTGGCAGATGTCATACAGACCCTAAGGAACACAAATGCAAACCCAGGCTAGTATGCGCAGCAAAACTCTTACTTACCATAGATGGAGAAACGAAGGTATTCCATGACAAAAACAATTTACACAATATCTTTCCACAAACCCAGTCCATTAAAGGATAGTGAATAGAAAACACCAACAAAAGGAGGGAAACTACACCCTAGAAAAAGCAAGAAAGTAATCTTCATTCAATGAACCCAAAGGATAACCACACAAGCATAAAAATAACATAAAAAATAACAGGAAACAACAATCACTGTTTCTTAATATTGCTTAACATGAATGGACTCAATTCCCCAATAAAAAGACATAAACTAACAGACTGGATATGTAAATAGGACCCAGCATTTTGCTACAGACAGGAAATGCACCTCAGTGTCAAAGACAAACACTACTTCAGAGTAAAAGGCTGGAAAACAATTTTCCAAGCAAATTGTTCCCAGGAAACAAGTTGGAATAGCAAATTCTAATATCCAATAAAATCGACTTTCAACTAAAATTCATCAAAAAAGATAAGGAAGTACATGTTATACTCATCAAAGCAAAAACACTCCAAGAAGAACTCTCAATTCTGAACATCTATACTCCTGCTCCAAATGCAAGGGCACCCACATTCATAAAAGAAACTTTACAAAGGCTCAAAATACACATTGCACCTCACACAATAACTGTGGGGGACTTCAACAAACCACTCTCAGCAATGGATAGATCAGGGAAACACAAACTAAACAGAAACACAGTGAAACTAACAGTGGACCAACTAGATTTAACAGATATCTGTAGAATATTTCATCCTAAAGCAAAAGAATATACCTTCTTCTCAGCACCTAATGGTACCTTCTCCAAAATTAACCATATAATCAGTCACAAAACAGAATTCAACAGATATAAGAAGATTGAAATAATTCCATGCCTCCTATCAGATCACTATGTATTAAGGCTGGTCTTCAATAGCAACAAAACAATAGAAAGCCCACATACACATGAAAACTGAACAATGCTCTACACAATAACTTAGTCAAGGAAGAAATAAGGAAATAAATCAAAGACTTTTTAGAATTTAAAGAAAATGAAAGCACAACATACCCAAACTTATGTGACACAATGAAAGCAATGTTAAGAGGAAAACTCATAGCTCTGAGTGCCTCCAAAAAGTGTATGGAGAGAGCATACACTAGCAGCTTAATAGAACACCTGAAATCTCTAGAACTAAAAGAAGCTAATATACCCAAGAGGAGTAGATGTCAGAAAAAAATCAAACTCTGGGCTAAAATCAACTCAGTAGAAACAAAAAGATCTATACAGAGAATCAACCAAACTAGGAGCTGGCTCTTTGAGAAAATCAACAAAATAGATAAACCCTTAGCCAGACCAGAGGGCAGAGAGACAGTATCTAAATGATCAAAACCAGAAATGAAAAGGTAGATTTAACAACCGACACTTAGTCCCGACCACCATCTTCGCTCCCAGACAGACAGGACAGGCAGCTCCAAGTACAGAGATATCCCGAGTTTAACATCCCTTGGGACACAGACTGCCAGGCTTTGCCTGCGCCAAAGACCTGGGCAGCTTTGCGGTTCATCTGTGTGCCAGCCTGTCATAGATCATTTGCCCTGCAGAGTAATTGGCACCTGGAGGGGCTCCCCGCCACCATCTTCACTCACAGTTGGACAGGACAGGCAACTCCAGGTGCACAGACAAACCGAGTATAACATTATTTGGGGTAAGGCACAGCAGGGCTCCAACAGCACCCAAGAGTAGGGCAGCCCATCAGCAATCTGTACCAGGGGAAACACAGTCATCCAGAGGAGCAGAAATAGCCTTACGGGTTTACAGGAGGTTCAATCATCAGACAGTGACAAGGGGACCAACTAACACCAGAGATAACCAGATGGCAAAAGGCAAATGTGGGAATGTTACTAATAGAAATCAAGGCAATATGACAGCATCCGAACCCAATTCTCCAACAACAGCAAGTTCTGGAAATCACTGGACATGATGCTGTTAGAGGAACACAAGAAGGACATAAATAAATCTCTTAAAGAAATACAGGAGAACTTGAGTCAAAGTCATGAAAGAGAAAACACAAAAATCTCTTAAATAATCACAGGAAAACAAAAGCAAGTGAAAGAGCATGGCAAAGCCATCCAGGATCTAAAAACAGAAGTAGAAAGAACTAAGAAATCACAAAGGAAGACAACTTTGGAGATAGAAAAACTTGGGAAGAAATCAGGGGTCGTAGATGCAAAAATAAACAGAATACAAGAAATAGAAGTAAGAATCTCAGGTACTGAAGATACTATAGAAAGCATTGACTCAATAGTCAAATAAAATGCAAAATGCAAAAAACTTGTAACCCAAAACATCTAGGAAATCCAGGACACAATGAGAAGACCAAACCTAAGGATTATAGGTATAGATGAGAGTGAAGATTTACAACTTAAAGAGCCAGCAAATATCTTCTACAAAATTCAAGAAGGAAACTTTCCTAACCTAAAGAGAGAGATGCCCATGAATATACAAGAAGCCTACAGAACTCCAAACAGACTGGACCAGAACAGAAATACCTCCCATCACATAATAATCAAAACCCCAAATGTACTAAAAAAAGAAAGAATATTAAAGGCAGTAAGAGAAAATGGCCAAGTAACATATAAAGGAAGACCTATCAGAATTATTCCAGACTTCTCACCAGAGACCATGAAAGTTAGAAGATCCTGGGCAGATCTCATGCACTCTAAGAGAACACAAATGCCAGCCAAGACTACTATACTCAGCAAAACTCTCAATCACCATAATGGAGAAACCAAGATATTCCATGATAAAACCAAATTTACACAATATTTTTCCACAAACCCAGCACTACAAAGGATAGTAGGTAGAAAACGTCAATACAAGGAGGGAAACTATACCCTGGAAAAAGCAAGATAGTAACATTCTTTCATCAAACCCAAAAGAAGATAACCACTCAAACATAAAAATAACATCAAAATAATAGGAAGTAATAATCACTATTTCTTAATATCTCTTAACATCAATGGACTCAATTTCCCAATAAAAAGATATAGACTAACAGACTGGATACATAAACAGGGACCCTACATTTTGCAGCATACAGGAAAGACACCTCAGTGTCAAAGACAAACACTACCTCACAGTAAAAGGCTGAAAACCAATTTTACAAGCAAATGGTCTCAGGAAACAAGCCGGAGTAGCCATTCTAATATCAGATAAAATTGACTTTCAACCTAAAGTCATCAATAGGGACACAGAAGGACACTTCTTACTGGTCAAAGAAAAAATTCACCAAGAACTCTCTATTCTAAACATCTATGCTCCAAATACTAGGGCACCTTCATTCATAAAAGAAACTACTAAAGCTCAACATATACATTGCTCCTAACACAATATTTGGCGGAGACTTCAACACTCCACTCTCCTCAATGGACCAATCAGGAAAACAGAAACTAAACAGGGACACAATGAAACTAATTGAAACTTTGGACGAATTGGGTTTAACATATTTTACACACACACACACACACACACACACACACACACACGTATATATATGTATATATATGTACACATACATACATACATACATACATACATATATATGAAACATTTCATCCTAAAGCAAAAGAATATGCCTTTTTCTCAACACCTCATGGTACCTTCTCCAAAACCGACCATGTAATTGGTCACAAGACACACCTCAAAAGATATAAGAAGATCAAACTAATCCCATGCCTCTTATCAGATCACTATTGAGTAAGAGTGGTCTTCAATAGCAACAAAAACAACAGAAAGCCTACATACACATGGAAGCTGACCAATACTCTACTCAATGGTCAAGGAAGAAATGAAGAAAAAATTAAACCCTTTCTAGAATTTAATGAAAAGGAAGGCACAACATACCCAAATTTAAGGGACACAATGAAAGTAGTGCTAAGAGGAAAACTCATAGCCCTGAGTGCCCCCAAAAAAGAACTGTAGAGGGCATACACTAACAGCTTAATGGCACACTTTAAAGCCCTGGAGCAAAAAGAAGTTAATTCACTCAAGAGGAGTAGAAGACAGGAAATCATCAAACACAGGGCTGAAATCAATCAAGTAGAAACAAAGAGAATGATACAAAGAATCAACAAAACTAGGAGCTGGTTCTTTGAAAAAATCAACAAGATGGTAAACCCTTAGCCAGACTAATCAGAGGACACAGTCAGTATCCAAATTAGCAAAATTAGAAATTAAAAGGTAGATATAACAAAAGAATCTGAGGAAATTAAAAAAAAATTAGATCCCACTACAAAAACCTATTCTCAAGACAATTGGAGAATCTGGAGGAAATGGACAATTTCCTAGACAGATACCAAATACCAAAATTAAATCAGGATCAAATAGATCATCTAAACAATCCCATAACTCCTAAAGAAATAGAAGAGGTCATTGAAAGTCTTCCAACCACAAAAGCACAGGATCAGATGGTTTTAGTGCAGAATTCTATCAGACCTTCAAAGAAGACATAACACCAATACTCTTGAAACTATTTCACAAAATAGAAACAGAAGGAATACTACCCAACTCATGTTATGAAGCCACAATTATGCTGATACCAAAACCACAAGAAGATCCAACAAAGAAAGAGAACTTCAGACCATTTTCCCTAATGAATATCAATGCAAAAATACTCAATATAATTCTTGCCAATGGAATCGAAGAACAAATAAAAATGATCATTCACCATGATCAAGTAGGCTTCATCCCAGGGATGCAGGGATGGTTCAATATATGGAAATACATCAATGCAATCTACTATATAAACAAACTCAAAGAAAAAAACAACATGGTCATTTCATTAGATGCTGAAAAAGCTTTTTGACAAAATTCAGCATCCTTTCATGCTAAAAGTCTTGGAAAGAACAGGAATTCAAGGCCCATACCTAAACATAGTAAAAGCAAGATACAGCAAAATGGTAGCCAACATCAAACTAAATGTAGAGAAGCTTGATGCAATTCCACTAAAATCAGGGACTAGACAAGGCTGCCCTCTCTCTCTCCATATCTTTTCAATATAGTACTTGAAGTTTTAGCTAGAGCAATTAGACAACATAAGGAGGTCAAACGGATTCAAATTGGAAAGGAAGAAGTCAAACTATCACTATTCACAGATGATATGATAGTATACTTAAGAGACCAAAAAATCTCCACCAGACTCCTACAGCTGATGAACAACTTCAACAAAGTGGCTGGTTATAAAATCAACTTAAGCAAACTAGTAGCCTTCCTATTCTCAAAGGATAAGCAGGCTGAGAAAGAAATTAGAAAAATGACACCTTTCACAATAGCCACAAACAAGATAAAATATCTTGGTGTGACTCTAACCAAACAAGTGAAAGATCTGTATGACAAGAACTTCAGGTATTTAAAGAAAGGAAATAGAAGAAGATCTCAGAAAATGGTAAAATCTTCCATACTCATGGATTGGCAGGATTAATATAGTAAAAATGGCCATCTTGCCAAAAGCAATATACAGATTCAATGCAATCCCCATCAAAATGCCAACTAAGTTCTTTATAAAGTTAAAAAGAGCAATTCTCAAATTCATCTGCAACAACAAACAACCTAGGATAGATAAAACTATTCTCAACAGTAAAAGTACTTCTGGGGGAATCAGTATTCTGGACCTCAAGCAGTCCTACATTTCAATAGTGTTAGAAACTGCATGGTATTGTTACAGTGACAGGCAAGTAGAACAATGGAATAGAATTGAAGACCCTGAAATGAACCCATACACCTATGGTCACTTGATCTTCAACAAAGGAGCTAAAACCATCCAGTGGAAAAAAGATAGCCTTTTCAACAAATGGTGCTGGTTCAATTGGAGGTCAGCATGCAGAAGAATGCAAATTTAACCATTCTTATCTCCGTGTAACTAAGTTCAAGTCCAAGTGAATCAAGGACCTCCACATAAAACCAGACACACTGAAACTAATAGAAAAGAAACTAGGGAAGACCCTTGAGGACATGGGCACAGGGGAAAAGTTCCTGAACAGAACACCATTAACTTATGCTCTAAGATCAAGAATTGACAAATGGCACCTCAAAATTACAAAGTTTCTGTTAGTCAAAGGACACTGTCAAAAGGACAAAAGGGCAACCAACAAAATGGGAAAAGATCCTTACCAACCCTACATCTGACAGAGGGCTAATATCTAATATATACAAAGAACTCAAGAAGATAGACTCCAGAGAGATAAATAACCCTATTAAAAATGGGGTACAGAGCTAAACAAAGAAATTACACCTAAAGAACTTCAGATGGCTGAGAAGCACCTTAAGAAATGTTCAACATCATTAATCATTAGGGAAATGCAAATCAAAACAACCCTGAGATTTAACCTCATACCAGTCAGAATGGCTAACATTAAAAACTCAGAAGACAGCAGGTGTTGGTGGGGATGTAGAGAAAGAGGAACACTCCTCCACTGCTGGTGGGATTGCAAGTTGATACAACCACTCTGGAAATCAGTCTGGTGGTTCTTCAGAAAACTGGGCATGACACTTCCAGAGGACCCTGTTATATCTCTCCTGGGCATATACCCAGATGATTTCCCTGCATGCAATAAGGACACATGCTCCACTATGTTCTAACAGCCAGAGTTAGAAAGAATCCAGATGTCCCTCAATGGAGGAATGGATACAGGAAATGTGGTATATTTATACAATAGAATACTATTCAGCAATTAAAAACAATGAATTCATGAATTTTTTAGGCAAATGGTTGCAATTGGAAAATATCATCCTAAGTGAAGTAAACCAATCACAAAAGAATACACATGGAATGCAGTCACTGATAAGCAGATATTAATTAGCCCAGAAGCTCTGAATACTCAAGGCACAATTAACATATCAAATGATTCCCAAGAAGAAGGAAGGAGAGGTCCGTGGTCCTGGAAAGGCTTGATCCAGCATTATAGAGGAGTACTGGGACAGAGAAATAGGAGCAGGGTGATTGGGAAATGGGCGGAGAGACAAGGACTAATGGGGACTTATGGGAATGGGGGAACCGGGAAAGGGGAAAGCATTTGCAATATAAACAAAGAATTTAGAATAGAAAAAAAAAAAAACCACAAAAAAAACAAAATGTAACAAAAACCTCAGAGATAAAAACAAAACAAAACAAAACAAAAAAACAAAAAAAACCCAACCAAACAAACAAACAAACAAAAAAAAACCCAGAAACTTAGGAAATTCAAAAAATCTTCAGATCCTACTGCAAAGGCCTATACTCAACATAACCGGAAAATCTGGATGAAATGGACAATTTTCTAGACAGATATCAAATACTAAAGTTAAAACAGGATCAGATAGACCATCTAAACTGTCTCATAACCCCTAAAACAGTAGAAGCAGTCATTTAAAGTCTCTCAACCAAAAAAGGCACAAGATCAATGTAATCTACTACATAAACAAACTAAAAAAAAAAAAAAAAAAAAAAAAAAAAAAAAAACAAAAAAAACCCACATGGACATTTCTTTATATGCTGAAAAAGCATTTGACAAAATTCAGCATCCATTCATGTTAAAAGCCTTGGAACGATCAGGAATTCAAGGTACATACTTACACATAGTAATAGCAATATACAGCAAACCAGTAGCCAACATCAAACTAAATGGAGGGAAAATTGATGAAATCCCACTAAAATTAGGGACTAGACAAGGCTGCCCTCCCTCCATATCTATTCAATAAAGTACTTAAAGTTCTAGTTAGAGCAATTAGACAACAAAAGGAGGTCAATGGGATATAATTTGTAAAGGAAGAAGTCAAACTATCACTATTTGCAGATGATATGAGAGTATACTTAAGTGACTGCCAAAATCTCTACCAGAGAACTCCTACAATTGATAAACAACTTAAGCACAGTGGCTGGATATAAAATCAACTCAAGCAAATCAGTAGCCTTCCTATACTCAAAAAATAAACAGGCTGAGAAAGAAATTAGGGAAATGACATCCTTCACAATAGTAACAAACAACATAAAGTATCTTGGTGTGACTCTAACCAAACAAGTGAACGATCTGTATGATAAGAACTTCAAGTGTCTGAAGAAAGAAATCAAAGAAGACATCAGAAGATGGAAAGATCTCCTATGCTTTTGCATTGGCGGTATTAATATAGTAAAAATGGCCAACTTGCCAAAGCAATCTACAGATTCAATGCAATCTCCATCAAAATTCCAACTCAATTCTTCATAGAAAAGCAATTATCAAATTTATCTGGAATAACAAAAAACCCAAGATTGCTATAACTAGTCTCAACAATAAAAGAATTTCTGGGGGAATCAGCATCTCAGACCTCAAGTAGCACTACAGAGCAATAGTGTTAAAAACTGCATGGTATTAGTACAATGACAGGCAGGTAGATCAGTGGAAAAGAATTGAAGACCCAGAAATGAACCCATACACCTATGTGTGGGTTGATCCTTGACAAAGGAGCCAAAACCATCCAGTAGAAAAAAAGATAGCCTTTTCAACTAATGGTGCTGGTTTAACTGGAGTTTAGCATGCAGATGAACGCAAATCGATCCATTCTTATCTCCTTGTACAAAGCTCAAGTCCAAGTGGATCAAGGACCTCCACATAAAACCGGACACACTGAAACTAATAGAAAAGAAAGTGGGGAAGAGCCTTGAGCACATGTACACAGGGGAAATTTTCCTGAACAAAACACTAATAGCTTAAGCTTTAAGATCAAGAATTAACAAATGGGAACTCACAAAGTTTCTACAAGGCAAATAACACTGTCAATAGGACAAAATGGCAACCAACAAATTGGGAAAAGATCTTAACCAATCCTACATCTGACAGAGGGCTAATATCCAATATATACAAAGAAGAAGTTAAGAAGAACTTAAGAAGTTAAACTCCAGAGAATCAAATAACCCTATTAAAAATGGCATACAGAACTAAACAAAGAATTCTCAACTGAAGAATCTCAAATGTCTAAGAAGCACTTAAAGAAATGTTCAGCATACTTAGTCATCAGGGAAATGCAAATCAAAACAACTCTGAGATTCCACCTTACACCAGTCAAAATGGCTAAGATCAAAAACTCAGGAGACAGCAGATGCTGGTGAGGATGGAGACAAAGAGGAAGACTCCTCCACTGCTGGTGGGATTGCAAGCTGGTACAACCACTCTGGAAATCAGTTTGGTGGTTCCTCAGAAAATTGGACTTAGTACTACTGGAGGACCCAGCCTTACCACTCCTGGGCATATACTCAGAAAATGTTCCAACATGTAATAAGTACACATACTCTACTATGTTTATAGCAGCCTTATTTATAATAGCCAGAAGGTAGAAATAACCCAAATGTCCCTCAACAGAAGAATGGATACAGGAAATGTGGTACGTTTACACAATGGAGTACTACTTAGCTATTATAAACAATGAATTCATGAAATTCTTAGGTAAATGGATGGAACTAGAAAGTATCATCCTGAGTGAGGTAACCCAATCACAAAAGAACACACCATATGCACTCACTGATAAGTAAAATTAGCCCAGAAGCTTGAAATACCCAAGACACAAGTCTCAGACCAAACAAAGCTCAAGAAGACTGACATATGGATATACTTTGGTCCTTCTTAGAAATGGGAACAAAATACCTATGGGAGGAGATACAAAGTGTGGAGCAGAGACTGAAGGAAAGGCCACCCAGAGACTGGCCCACCTGGGGATCCATCCCATATAAGGTTACTAAACCAAGACACTTTTGTAGATGCCAGGATGTGCTTGCTGACAGGAGCCTGATATAGCTGTCTTTTGAGAGGCTCTGCCAGTACTTGACAAATACAGAGGTGAGTGCTCTCAGCTTACCATTGGACTGAGCACAAGGTCCCCAATGGTGGAGTTAGTGAAAACACCCAAGGAGCTGACGGCGTTCGCAGCCCCATAGGAGGAACAACAATATGAACTAACCATTACCACCAGAGCTCCCAGGGACTAAATCACCAACCAAAGAGTACACATGGAAGGACCCATGGCTCCAGCTGCATATGTAGCAGAGGATGGACTTGTTGGACATTACAGGGAGGAGAGGTCCTTGGTCCTCAGAAGGCTTGATGCCCCAGTACAGTGGAATACCAGGATAGGGAAGAGGGACTGGTGGGTTGGTGAGCAGAGGGAGGGGGAGGGGATAGGGTGTTTTCGGAGAGGAAACCAGGAAATAGAATAACATTTGAAATGTAAATAAAGAAAATATCTAATTAAAAAAATTAGAAGGATGATTCGCAAAGGTTATGGAATATGGAGAAATGGAGATGTAGATTAAAAAACAAAATTACATTTCGATAAAAAGTAAAGTCAAGCAAATTTTAAAAGTGGTAACTATATCTATTAATATATGTTTTTGAAAATTCCTGAATCTATTTGAAACATCCTTATAAAAATGGTGATCAGTATATGAAGGACTTCTGTGAATTAACTTGACTTGAATCTCTTTTCCCAAACATATGTATTTCTAAATATCATGATATACACTTATAACTTTATAAACTGAAAGATTTGTTCAAACTCTATTTTAAGTTTTCCTAATTTCCTTTCAGCTTTAACATGAGAGCAAAGTGACTAAGCCATCTATGTAGCACTTTCTGTGTTAACTTCGACTTCTTTCCAGTGTCCTTTCTTAGCTTGGCACCGCAGCTTCCTATAAATATGGCTCATGGAACCTTGCCATGTCACGCTTTAGTTCTTTCACAGTCTGTAAGGTCAAGCTTTTCACATGCAGCATTCCCCTGACTTAACTTAAATTTTCACATAGGCATTGTCAGATATATATCCATCTACCAAAAGGATCACAGGTGAACTTTGTGAACTTTCCAGAATATAGAGAGGAAGGAGAAGATGGTCAGTCTGTGAAGAAAATCTCCAGTAGCCTACTATTATAAAATGAGGGAAAGCCTAAATGCAGTGAGGAGAAAATTATAAATTTTCTGCCAAACTGTTTTGCTGCTGTAGCTTACAGCTGGATAAAGGCCAACAATATTACTAATTTCTTAAAATAATTATATGCCTCTTGTCAGATTAGAACTTTCTCATTGTTAAACAGCTATATCTTCATGCTCTGATGTATATTGTGACACAAAACCTGAAGTTGTAAAAGCCCCAGAAGAGAGAGGAAGACTGAAATACCATTCTGAGCCGATAATGCCATTGGGTTCCAGCTAAATTATTCATGGCTGCTATTTATATGGCGTAATTCCTATACTTACCTGACAATGTGCTGATGTGCATTTGCTATATTCCACTCAGTTGTATTATTCAAGTCTGCGAAGGAAGGTAAGAGATGAATGGTGTCTCCTCATATATTACATGTTTTCATTATTCTATGATGCAGGAAGAACTAAGTATTGGGTCTATAGAAAGCAGTCTCTTCTATATGACTACTTAAAGAATGAGAATAGAAATGCGATTAGAGGTCAAGTTAGGTCATCTCACCTTACTTTATGATTTCATGAATCACTGTCAAAGAGAGAGACAGAAGGAGGGAGGGAGGGAAGGAGGGAAGGAGAGAGAGGAGAGAGAGAGAGAGAGAGACAGAGACAGAGACAGAGACAGAGAGACAGAGAGACAGAGACAGACCCTGGGAACCCTATGAAGCCCAAATACATAGTAAATAGGTAAGCCTACAATCAAGTTCCTGTATCTGTTCTTGTAACTCCAATCATGGTACTATTCCTGGACATCAGAATAGTGTTTCAATGGATAACTGAATCTCCATTTAAAATAAATCTTTTTCATAAGCCACAGAAGTAAAAAATAATTAATTTATTATTCATCATTTTTCATGACATTATTTTCCTTCCTGCTTTCAAACACCTTTCTTAAGCACACTGCAATTTATTCAATGCATAAACTCATGCGTCTTGGGATTACTAGCTATTGGATCTTGGGGAAATATTTTAATCTTGCTGTTATTCAGCTTCATCATCAATAAAATTGAAGTACTCACAGACTTCTGAGGAGAATTAAATAAAACAAGTAGTCATATTTGTAAGCCTTTTGAATTCATTTTGACATGTATTGGATTTTCATAAATGTTTATTGAAAAATTAAAGTACATTTAGAACAAAAAATTAAAATACAGAACAAAAGAAAAAACAGAAAGCTTGCTCTAAATGCAGCACTATTTCCATTTCATTGTCTGACTGTCATAGTCTCAAGCATATGTTAGTCATATGTAGCTTGTAATTGGAAAGATGCTGTCTATGTTGCTGATTTTGCCACATAATGACATTTCTCCATAACATTAAAAAATCTTTAAAATTGTTTGACAACTGCATATCCACCCTATTCTTCAATAGTGAGTGTTTTCAGTTTTTCCTTTTAAAAAGCTAATACATGAACAATTATTTCTATAAATAAACCTTTATTCTTTTAAGGACCTATTCTTTCAAAGATCTTTAAATGAGGATGCTTGGGGAAATGGTTACATTGAAGGTTTCAACCATGTTCTGCAGGAGAGCTGGCTATGCCTTGCACTGGGTGAGCTAGTCTGGACATTGTTGGAGAGCTTGTCCTAGTTATGAGAGTGTGGGAGAGCTGGCAGGCTGACCAATTCAACTAACACCCAGGCCTAGATCCAGCACTTTTGAGGTGGCCTACCCCAACATCTACCCCATCTATGAGCTGCTGGAATACATGAAGGAGCTCGTTCTACAGAATCAAATCTGTAAAATCACCATGATATAGGGTAACGACAGATTATCCAAGATTAGTCTAGGTGAAGGATCTAGTGTCGGCTGTGTATCGGAGGCCAGAAGCCTGTTTGGGTGTTTGGTTGGTTTTCTCACCTGCTCATTTTTGTTTATTTGTTGGTTTATTTTGTTCTTATTTTCTTTTGTCAGGGGGTAGTTACAAGGGCAGAAGACAGACGTGAAGGGATCAGTAGATGAGTGGGATGGGGTACATGACTTGAAATTCACAAAGAATCAATAAAATGTAAAAACAATGAAAAACTGGATCAGCCAAATCATGATATACATTCTATATTTTGAAGTAAAGTGATCAGCTTTTTATTTGAGGCACCTAATTAATTTCATTCTAATACATACACACTGACTTCTGATTCCATTTCAATTTGACAGCCTGATTTTGTTGGAAATGTCCATATTCAGTCCTGACCTTTTCTATAAGATCAAATGCCATATATCGTTACAATATACTAAATAAATATAATTATCTTTCCTTAAAATAGGAATTAAAATAGAAATACTGAAGAAATAGTTAAGTAAAAAATATACTAGCAATATGAGAAGGATAAAGGGTTTAGAAGCAAATACTCAATGTAAAGATTTTTAATATATATATGAATCTTTTATGATATTCCTTCTTATTAAAATGCAGTCTCATTCCTGTCTTTTGAACTATGTAATGGATGTAGCAACCCCTTTAATAACTGCGGCTTGATAGGAAAATTAATTCTTTATTTCTAAAATTTGACCATAAAACAATCAATCTTTACAGTTTCTTCCTTCCCAATTAGATCATTGTGTTCAGAAAAACTCACCTGACATGCCATAAAAATCAAGAACTCCAGTAAGAGAAATCATTGTAACAAGGCGAGACATGAGATTGAGATCCCAGGCTCTGACTTGTCATTCACATAAGTATCTCAAGCTTGAGAGATGGCTCAGTGGGAAAAGTGCTTGCCAGCAAGTGTCAAAACTGACTTCAAAACCCATGTAAAAGTGTTCTTTTTATTTGGTAGTGCCAGATTGTAAACCTACTGTGGGTGCAGGTAGCATAGGGGATGCAGCCACAGACCAATAAAAGGACCTACCTGTCTTAAACGAGGTTAAAGGCAAAGAATAAGACATGGAGAAACACACCAGCATGTCATAGCACACATGTGTACCACATTCACACATGCACACACTAATATGCACATCTTTATCATAGACACAGAGGAGAAAAAATGTCATAGAACATTGTGACTGAAACTTTGTAAGTCAACTCTGAGACAGAACCACACAGCCTAGCTGGTCCCAAATGCATAACCAATAGGAACTGTATATCATGAAAGCTTGGTTTATTTTCAGCTACTCATTTTTTTGGAATAACTTGTTACATAGCTATGTACAAATTAGACACTGAACATAATATAAATTGAGGTTTCAAAATGCATTACCTAATGCAGTTCACTTGAGATGAAAAAAAAGCCAAATGCTCTTAGTGACCTAGAAGGATATTTTGGCAAGCAAAACTAAAGAATAATAAATAGAAATGTAGATATTTAGCAAGAAGTTACTTCTAGGAAGGCCATGTGATGTGTCAGAGACTAGCTGTTTAGCACAGAGACACACCCACATCTCTTTTCATCATGGACACAATGCTGAGCAAATATAACCTCTCATCTTGGCAATACTGACAGCTGAACAAATGAATGTGGAAACCTCCCGCTAAGCTCTCCATGTCTTCAGTTTCTGCCTGCTAGCTATTGACAGCTAGAGGGGACACCGAGGCCTCATGATGACAGATACTTCTGAGTCATGTGGAGTAAACATCTTCATAGTCACAGTAATGGCGGATCTGCAACTTCAGTGAAGTCTTGCAGGTCACAGGAAGCTTCACCCAGCGACCATACTGAGGAGTGATGCAAACAGTGACAGGCTTGTTTATAAACACATTATCAGGGAATTGACACACACATCACTGTTCGCAGTTAGCCATGCAGACAGACCCACTTGACTGCAAAGAAGGCTGGGCAATACAGTCCTGTTTTTTTTTTTCACATTTTTTTAAATTTTCTATATTCTTTGTTTACATTCTGAAGGCTTTCCCCTTTCCCAGTTTCCCCTTCACCCAATGTCCCATAAGTCCTCTTCCTCCTCCCCTCTCCTCCCCCTTTCCCCCCTATTCCCCCATCATCCCCCCTCCTCGCCTTTTTTCTGTTCTGGTACTCTCCTAAAAAAACTGGATCCAGTCTTTTCAGGACCAGGTTCCTCTCCTTCCTTCTTCTTGGGAATCTTTTCATTTGCTAATTATGCCTTGAGTATTCAGAGCTTCTGGTTTATGAAGAAGCACTCTTGCAACAACCCTACCAAAAGAAAGGGAGATGTGTGTTTGTCATAGATCTACTTTGGTCTATTCTTTTCTATATTTTGTGCTGTCTCAACCCTCAAGTGAAAAATCCTATCTCTCCAGTGCTTGTAGTTCCTAAACTAATACCTCCAAAATGCATAATCTTCTTCATAGGTTCAGAAGTCTCTTCATGCAATCTGTCGAACCATAAATAAAAAAACATAGTCACTGAATATAAAGCACAGGGCAATGAAACAGAGACATGGTAAATACTAGAAACCCTCTTCTGGTGGATTTCAGTTCACAAAAGAGCTAAGATTATGCGAGAAAGGAATTCTGCAGTTCTTTTACAAGGAATGCAGGAAAAATCTCTTTTTCAGGCTCCTTTCTGCTTTCTGAATGCACCTGATTGCCTACTGTTCTCCTAGATGCCTCAATTAAACCTCTGTAAGTTTATTATTCTTAATTCCCCAGGACAACATCTGACTGAGGTCTTTAGGAGCAGCTTTGTTTGAAGGTTGCTTGTATTTCCCAGCCTGCTTCCTACTAGCATAATATTGGTGAGCAGTTGCTCTTCTGAGGCTCAAATGGGCAAAGACCATGGCTTGACAAAGAAATTTCTTAAGAGACACTTGTGGTACACCTCTTCTTTCCCACCAATCAATCAATCAAATGCTCAAAATCAAATTTTCTTTTGTCCAGACCTGCATTATCTTTCTGACTTGAGAGCTTCCCTTTCTCAGCTTAATGAGTCTCTTTTGAAATTGTCCTCAGCAGCACTGTCCCTAGAATGATTGCCAACGTAAGCTTTCATTATTGATCAAGTTTTGAACCTCAGTTTCTCAGCCTCATCTCTTATAATTTAGAATCTAGCATCAGCTGCCTCGGACCCTTTCATTCTGTTTGCCACCTGGAAATTCTCCTCTGAAATCATCGTTGGGAGAAGGTATTGCTGAAGGCCCGTGAGTGCTGGCTTTTCTTTCTCTCTGCTCTGGTGCCCTAGTCCCCTGGCCATGAATTCAGTTAGCAGCGCATGGTACTGCACAATATCTTATTTAATTATCCTGGAGAAAATGAGATCCACTTGTGGCAATTTTTCTTTATCTTGTGCCTTTTTTTCCCTTTTACTTTTGTCTTTGTTTATTTATTTGTTTTTGAGACAAGAGTTTCTCTGTGCATCCCTGGCTGTCCTGGAACTGCATTTTTTCTTAATATCATTTGTATTCCAGAGCAGTTTTTGATAGTTAGACAAGGTTAAGTAGAAAGTCAAAGATAAATTGAAGCACATGAACTCTGAAAGGCTGGGTAAATGAAGAAAGTCTTTTGCCGGAGTGATCACTCCACATAATCTTTTAGGTTTCACCAGGGCAAATACAGAGGAAGAGGGGAGAGAGGAAGGAGGAGAGGAGTGGTATTTCAATTAAACAAAAGGTCTTTGTTCAGTTTCTGCATGGCAAAATTCTTCTATTCAAAAGACAACTGAATTTTCTGCCACCGAGCATACAGATGGAGCTCTAACTACTTAAGGTCTGGAGAATTTGAGTATGAAGTTTTCTACAATTATATGCTGCAATTAAGCAAAAGACAGTTTTTTGCATTAATTTTTTTCTTTTATAAAGAAAAGTCTTGGTGGGATGCTTACAATAGCAGAAGCATGAGGCACTGGAGCGATGGATTTGTCCTTGAAAATACCGATAAAGATGATGACTGTGATCGTGTAGGAGAAGGTGGAGAAAGTAAAGAAATAGAAAAGGGGCATATAAAAGATTTGTGGAGAGGACAGCAAGATGGACATGAGAGACAGGAAGAAGAAACCTAGTCTATCATGGAGATAAATTTGTTTCATAAACATCCCAAAAGGCCAATACCATCATATTATAGACAATGAAATTGTGGCTCCAACCACTGGAAAAACAGAGGAAATGAACAGTCATTCAAACTTCAAGATGTGTCTCCTTGATTCTGACACTTATTGAATCAAGTGCTATGATGATTGTGCAAGGCATACTACACAAAGACAAAATACTCAGTGGAGAGTAATCATTCAAATGGGGCTTTCTGTCTCTTCCTGGAAGCCACATGGAAAGACTAGGATTTTGTACGCAGGAAAAAAACTACTATATTTTACTTTTAATACTAAAGAAAAATGCCTATGTACATTTCTACGAACCATTTTTAAAATGATAATATAAAGGGAAATAGCATAAGTAGAAGTTTTTGCTTGGGAAGTAATTCTTCTAACTTTGAAAAGAAAGAATTGTCAGTGAAATGATCCAAAATTTCCATTTTCTACTGCTTAGTATTACATACTTTGGGGCAATATCTCAACATTTTTAATCGTATTTTTTCTATTTGCTGTTAGAAAACAAACAGTAATAAGAAACTTGTAAAAATAGCATAAGCATTAACTAAGGCAAAGCTTCTATCAAAAAGCACACATTGAGTACCCAAAAAATTACTTCTTGCTGTCCATGAGCTAAAATTGTAGGCACTAGCTTAATACCCAGACTCTTCTCTAATACAAGAATCATACAGATAGTCTGAATGTCAACTATGATAGCTCCTATTTTAACTATCTTTAAGAAAAGCTACTGGAGTATGTCTTCTGCAGACAGTCTTTAGAAAATTAGTTTTGACCTCACTATGGAAATATTAATGGATGTTGCTCTTACTTGAGAGCACAGACCTTTATGTTTATTGATGTAATGTGCTTGACAAAAACAGAGATGTTAGAAATGAGAGCCGTCACCAGTGACTTTTGGCATGCTCCTTTCTCACCTACTTTTAAGTGTATAATGAAACCATGATTAATGGCTTTCACAGTGCTGATAGTCAGCTAAGATGGATAAGCTGTATAGTGATTGAGTATCTGTTTGCCACCTTTCAAACTTCTTACCCTCCAGTTTCTATAAAGGGGACAACATCATAGAATGTTCCTAAAACTATCCTTTCTGTGACCTGCAAGGACCTTGTAGAAAAAGACTGTGAAATTTATCTTTCTTAACTCTTCCAGGATGACTAGAGTTAGTTAACAAAACAAATTTTATATATATATATATATATATATATATATATATATGGAAAGAACTAGAGTGTTTCTTCTTAATAATAAGCAATAAATCTTACTTTCTCTTTTAAAACACTGTGGGAAAAAATATACCTGTCAGTCCTCACTTCCAATTCTCTTTTTTAGATCCAATTGAACTTGACGACACTTACATATAATAAAGATACAATTCTACTTAATATCACAATATGAAATGGGTATCAAAATTCAGTTGAAAAGGTTGAGAGAAGGGATTAATTATCATTCAGTTTTGACTCTTGTGGCAAGAGGAGGAGCCTTGAGAGAACATATAAGGAGTGAAAGAAGTCCTTAATGAATCTGTGTTTTGACATGGACACAGCATGTTGAGGACCAAGGGCTTGAACCCATGGGAAACTGGTAGGCTTTCCCCTGGTCAGCTTCTATTGGCCCAATTACTGGTGTTTACAAATGATTAGCCCGTATGTGCATTACCCGTATATAGCATCCTCCTCCTGGATGTTTATAGCATGAGACTGCTCAACTACAGGTATCTTCTATACAGAATAGCTAATGAGGAATTAGTTATTGATATTATATATATATATGGATATAATAAATATTCTGAGGTTCTGGGTTGTTTGGTAGTTGGTGCCACCCCATCAAAGCCCACCTGATCCCTAGTTTTTCTGTATGTGTGTCTGTCTCCATATATTCTTCATTCCCTTTCCACCTCTACATATATTTCCCTGGTAAAGGCATTAAGTCATGCTGATAAAAGTATAAAACCTTAGATTTTCAGCCACGTGTTCCTAAAATGCCTATTCAAATCATGCAAATCATACTTTAAGCTCAATGCCAAGTAATTTAGAGAACTCTAAATAACTTTCACTATTTCATATATACAAAGCAAAACTAATAAGGCCATTTAATGATAGGATAGAAAGAAGAATGCTACATTTGACTTTGGAGTAAATATTACTTTTATTTTTTTCTTGTACATGAATAATTTTAAAAGATAACTTTGCATTATATTATACCTCAATAAATGTTAAACACACTGAAAACTTCTCAATAAATATATATGTTTTAAAATAACAGGACACACTATTAACATATACAGCCTTGGTACCATGAGGGAAAAGCCAGTCATGTTTTGTGATTGCCTTTACAACATCAGAAAGTACAAATCAACATCAATTACTTCGATTTGGCAAGAAAAGTAGAGTGAAAAGCCAGAAGATAATCACAGAGAAATACACAGCAGAGGGAGGATCCAACTTTGTCTTCATATTCAAATTTTCTTGCATTCTGTAGAGGAAGCAATCAGACACAGAAGTAAAGCTAGCTGTTTCTGAACCACACGGAATCGCTCAGCTTTGGAGCCAAGGACAGTGCTGGCCACATTTCTCAGTAAGAAAACTGTAACTCAAGGTAAAATCATTTATAAATATTCTGCATACTTATGAGTTTATAATTGCAAGGTTAAAAAGAAATCAAAAAGCATTTGTGGGACTCTGAACAATGGCAGAGAAGGTTTGTATACTTATAGTATTTCATTCTGAGGTTGATTCCAAACTCTTTATCGAGTTTGTAAAAGACTTCTTGTTCACAAAATCAACATTAAGGCATGGCAAATTCCAATAAGACTCTAGTCCGAGGATAGCTTAGTAATATTAAAGTTATACACTTACAAAACATACCCTAACATTTACACAGGCTTGCACACATCAATCTTCATACTTAACAAACAAAAGCAATGAATATGGCTTTAAGTTAAGTCATGGATGTTTTTAAAAAAAGCAATTCTGCATTTGCAGCAACATCCTGCAATTGACAGTATTAATATTACTCAGGGAAATTAATTCCAAAGCTGTATGCCCATAAAAACTAAAAGATATTTTGTAGAATACTGTGTGGACCATAAAAGCATATAGCCAAAAAGAGATCGACAGTCAAAACTGTTAATTATCTGCCATATGAGTTCCTCAGTGCTGGGAGAAGTCTACTGGGATTTCATTTTAATTCTCTTCATCTTGATCATTGTTTGGGCCCTGTCTGATAAAAGCTAAAGCCATGCCAGAAAGTTGTATGGGTGAGACTTGTTCTTTGGTACAGTCAGGTCCAGCAGATGATATTAAATCTTGCTGCTACCAGGGAACCACTGACAGGCATTGTGAACCCTTTTTGTCAGGTCACCTTTCTGTGGTAGCTTGAGTTGCTGGAGTAGAATCAAATGTTCAGATTGAAAGACTAATAGAGACATAGGCATTTTCTCTTTTGCCCTGACCGTTAATCAGATGTATGTAGATTTGAGAGAAGAGATCCAGAACATTCACATATAATGATTTAAGATGCTTTCTTCTTGTAAGGAAATTTAAAAACAAACAGAAATATATACACACTCATATTCTCCATTCTTGATATTCAATTATCACGGTGTAATTTTAATTATTTGACTTCACTCTAGGTGCAAAGGAAAGGAAGGCACAAAAAATTTTGGCATGGGAGTTTGTTTATTTGCATTTGTACCTAGCAGATATGGAATAGCCCTGATCAAACTGGGCCTTTATCCATATTTTTTAAAGGGAGAGGATGGACTCAAACATTTTAAGTTTTTGATAGCAAGGTAAGTATCTGGGTTTTACTGAATTAAGGGACTTAGCAGTCACGTGGGTAAAAACACCCCAGGTCAGAGAGAGCTTGGTGGTTCCTAGCAGCCTTCTATTCCTCTAAAGCAGATTCCTAGCAAGATGCCCAGAAAGATGAGATTCTCATGAAAGGCCAGCACATCGCATTGCCTGGTTACATCAGGAATTCCAAATGGCTTGCCAAAAAATGGCATTGCAGAGAGAACTGAGCAAGCTCGGCAGCAGTTTTCAGTGCCCACAAAGGGGACAGTTTATTAGTAATGTTAGAAGCTCACACTGCCTAATGAAGCTTCCACAGGTAACAGTGGGCATCCTATGAAAGACATCCAGGAAGCCAGAGAAAGATCCAAGGTCAAAGCAGAGCTTGAGTCTATCCAGTGTCTGGTTTCTCACATGGTCACGCCACAGTAATTCTAGTACCCAAACCATTCTACATTGTACTGAAATCAATACAATGCAGAAAGTGCGGAACATTCTGAATTTTACTTTGCCTCTGTTACCTTTATCTTTATTTTTCTTACAGGCTGCACTCAGGGCCTCCCATATACAAGGCAAACACTGTACCCATGCATGAGTCATGCCCATATTCTTTAGTTTCTTTTTAAATTCAAGCAATCATCTCAATGTCAGGCAGTACCAGAATGGGTGAGGGCAATACAAATAGGATACCTGGAGGAAAGCCAGTTAAGGCA
The DNA here is from genome assembly GCA_964023405.1 of Apodemus agrarius. NCBI lineage: Eukaryota > Metazoa > Chordata > Mammalia > Rodentia > Muridae > Apodemus > Apodemus agrarius. Next base: position 60,458,094 of record OZ030022.1, on the reverse strand, counting down.
GTTATTAGAATTACATCAGCGCAGCCTAAAGGAAGCATCCAGGTGATGTTCTGAATTGGTCCTCTTGGTTGTAAGTGTCTTTCCTCAGATTAGTAGGACTTAATGTCATGCTATCTGTGTTTAAGCAGTTTTAGAGAAGGCAGAAATGGGCACTTACTTACTTTTCATTTAAAATCTTTTCTGAAATAGAGGTTTTTAAAGTGCTACCTTCATTACAGACATATCTATATGACTTAGCAACATGGTGAGTTCATTAACTTTTCCTCTATGAGGAACTCTGACTTTTTTCTTCCTTTATCATCAGTTTTATATAATTGAAAAATTCAGCCTTTATGTTTAATTTTCAAAGTCATGAAGAACTGAAAATTGGACCACAAATTATGCCCGTCTTATTTGCTATGTAACCAATTAATTATGGCTTTCAAATGAATAAAAACAAAATTTAGAGATCTCCTATAAATAATCATGAATATTTTATTTTGGCATTTTGAAACAGAGTCCCACTCTGTATTCTGTCCTGGAACTCCCTACATAGTCCAAACTGGCCTTGGCATTTTGTTGATCTCGATTCAGCCTCGAAAGTATAGGGATCTAGGCATGATCCACCAGGCCTGGATTTAAATGGGTATAAATTCTATTTTACATGCTTTGTTGTTGCAGTTTGAACCCATGGAAGTAGATTACTCCTGGTTTTCTTCAATATCTCCAAAGCAGTTCCTCAAGCAGACTAGTGATCGAAACTGAACATTCCTCTAGAAGGTTTAACCTTCTGGGCATGCTCCATTGGCCCAGAAGACAGGAGAATCACAGAAAAACAAAGCACAAAATGCAAGTAAGCCAGCACTTCATGATCAAGTATTTTATTCTACAGGGTGAGGCAAAGAGGATATATACATACATACATATATATATATATATATATATATATATACACACACACATATATACACATACATACACACACACACACACACACACACACGCACACGCGTGCGCTTCTCTAATTTTTACCTAAGGATTGTGACATATTGTCATCTCTACCTTTCCCTTCCTTACTGCATTTTCCTTTACCTCTATTAAAGCTGATTTAACAAATGGCTCTGATATCCACAAGAGTCTACTCATGTAGATATGCAAACTCATATAATTCACTCCTCCTCCTCAATGAGAACTCAGATATCTGCATTAGACTTAGGTGTTCTTACAAATCTCCAGTGAAATACCTTTCTCACTAACTAATCCCTTCACTCACACCCATTCCTGGCTCTAGCCCTCTTTTAAGAATGAAATCACTAGTCTTAGTAGCATACTAATGAAAAACCTATGTGGGATGGTGGGGCCACTTCATGGGACATATGTGGAATTCCAGGCCTTTCTTAAGCTGCATTTCCAATTCCTTTCCTGACCACCTTGCCCACAGAACTTCCCATAAACTAGACATTTTCACTTTATGAGGCAAGACCATGGTCCTTTAGAATTCAAAGTAGACGGTTCTCAGAATGTTTAGAGATAGCAAGATGAATTAGGACTTGTAATGAACACAACCCCCACTAAATTAGTGGGTTTTTTTTCTCTCTCTCCAGTGTAAGATGTGGTTATAAGCTTAAGGACTCTTTAAGTAATGGCTTATGCTAGGCATAGTTCTCAAGAATCTAGTTGCAACTATCCTGGATGTTTTGTCCAAACCATGATCACAAAATGTCACCTGGGAGAATGCCTTCTCATGGTTCAGACCTGTCTGGATATGTGGCTGCCAGAAGACTTGTTTTAAAAGTCTAATGATTTGCCACACATATTTAAGAAGTGGTAAAGTTTTCAAGGTCATAGGTCATCAAGCTGAGTGCAAATCCACAAACAGAAAACAAACTGTGTATCAGCAAATACTTCTCCTTCATTGGGAAGGAAGGCATAAGGAAATATGCCTTGTGATAAATTTGTTACCCTCACATGGGTCTGAACATGGTTTGTATCATTATCTTTATTAGATGGTACATATTAATGACATGGCTGTCACTTCTAATTATAGTAATAATTTAAAATATAATATCTTATAGTTTTAAAAAATAACCAACATCCTTAGATTTCAAAATATTCACACTTGCCAAAGTCTACATTTTAGGGTTTATCTAAATTACAGGAAGAAAATTCCACAAGAAGATGGAAAAGCACCTTTGGGAGTTACATGTAAGCCTTACTATTTAATTAGTGCGTATGTTTCATGGGATAGATTGCCAAGTGATTGCATTATGCAAGAGCCCTTCTAGTCCCTAGTAATAATATCCATGTTTATGGTTAAGACAACACTTATGTATTAGGTCAGTAGAAGTATTTTGTTTAGAAGAAGAAACTCATGGTGATTTCAGGTGAAATAGTTTTCAGTTTGGAGCAAGTAGGAATTAGCTGGCCATGGTTTCTTTTACAACTTACATAGGCATTCATACACAAGATTCATGGAAACACAACACTCACTGGCTTTTAGTTTGTTGGGGAGAGAACACTTTTCTTGCCAAACAAATAAAGGACACAGTTGACTTAATTCTTTTCATATAAAAGGTAGGGCTGTCTCTCAAGGATTTTAGAACTAACTCTGTACAGCAAGGGCATCTTCCTCTACCAAGGACAGTTCCAGGGTGTCTTCATTAGTACTGGTTTTCATCCTGAAGTTGAAAGAACCATAGAGTTTTGCAGACTCTCTGGAGGAAGCAAATCTATTTCGACGATAGAGCTCCCCCTTCCACATAGACATCATCAGCAAGCAAGAGAGGACGACTCCCCCGAGGGTGAGGAGGCAGAGCCCAGCGATCACACAGCGGTCCAGGTGTGCACCTAACATCGCACTCTCCTTTTCTAGGCGTTCCATCTCCCGGGCTCCCACTGTGTTGGGATCCACCGTCACCTCCCGAGGGACAATGTAAGAAATGATCACTAGCAAGATACCAGTGACCAAGAACAAGATAGCGCTGATGAAACCGTAGTCTACAGACTTCCCTGAAGAGGTGGCTTCTGAACTTGTGTCATCATCTTCTTCAGACATCAAAGACATGGCAGCCTCATGAGACCATTCGCTAGGGTTTTTCCATCCGAGATCTCCTGGGCGATTACTGCCTTTGGCTAATGGAGACCCGTGACTTCTCTGTTCCAAGTTAACATTCTCATCCACGTAAGTAAAAGAAGTTTCTAGTTCCTGGCTACAACAATTGCAGACTTTTCGATCAGCCATGACTTGGTTGTTCCCTGAGCCAGGAGGTCCCGATGGGAAGAAGGTTGCTTGAATAACATTGCCTTGGGGCAAGGAGGTTGGAGATGCTGGAGAAGGGCTAAGTCTACACACTTCCCCCACGGCTGCCCTTGGTGTCGATGGTGCCAAGTTTTTCTGATAGCAAAGAGCAGCTCTGATGGTGGCCTCTTCTGCATGCTCACCAGAAGTCTCTCCTGAATTCCATTCCACAACATTGCATGGGTCCACTGGGCTGTTCCTCTTAGTCAGAGATTGGAGCTCCATGGGAGGTAGACAGATTTCTCAATGCAGTTTCCAGAAATTGTGCTAGCAGCAACAGAGTTAGAGAAGAAGAATCTGGCAGAATCTAATCCCTTACTGTAGAGAGTTCTTCTCCACTGGTCCTCATTCCCTTTACAGCCATGGCTGATTGAGGACACCTTGGTCTCAGTTTCTCATTAGAGTGGCAAAAACGGGAAAGGGAACCTGGGGACAGAAGATCATGGAAGGGGCAAATCTTCTGACTTGTCACAGGGGTTAGCAGTGAGAAACTTGGGTCAGGGCAGAAAAGTAGCAAGGAGGACGTGGCAGAATCTCTGGGAAGAGCACCCTGCCATCACCAGACAAATTTATCCAGGGACTCATGCATTCCTGTGACAGAATCCCTCAAATGGGAAGGCAAGTTTCCTGTAGAAAGACACAAATGAGAAGAAAGGCAGGGCCCCTTTTTGAGCAGAGCTGTTGGATTTCTGGAAGTCTTGAGCAAGAGCAGACTTCCTCACCAATTCAATTAGACTGTATGTTTATACTCCAGTTCAGAACAGATTCTAATACAGATCAGCTTTAATGAATGAATGCGCCTATCAGCTGGGGCCAGTAGCATCAGCATCTTGACTTAGCAGCCAGGGAATGAATGAAAAGGATGACTTAATCAGCCAGTGAGGGATCAGAACTAGTGATTCGCCTATTGAAATGGCTAGTAACCCACTCCACGCAGCTCTGGGCCCCGTGGGAAATACCCATAGGGACTATTACTCTGAGTAATCCACTCCCCTGTTCCACAGGGGCATCATACACACGTCACTGTGGTTTCTACAATGCACAAGCGAGCCAGTCCACTTCACATACATACACTGCTTGCTCCGACCGGGTGCCTGCTGTTCCCACTCACAAAAGTCTCGGTGTTCCAGTGCGTCTGAGTTACTTTTCCCTACAGTTTGCCAACAAACAAGAGGAAGTATCTATCCAGAAGTATTTACAAACCCAGCGCAAGTAGGTAGAAGAGTGAGAAGCAATTTCCAAGGCTAGCCCTGAAATGCTATCCGTGGTACTCTCTCACCTCCGCAGCACCGAGAGCCTTGATAGGATAGAAATCTGGGTTGAAAAGTAAGCCATCTGCCTATCTTTTCTTGCCTGTGCTAGCTTCCTGGGAAGTAAAAATTCACCCCCAATTCACCCTATAGTCGCAAAATATAGGGGTTTAGTCAAGAACCCCTTTTGCTTCTATTTCAATCCAGAGTGGCTTAACCCATGGCTGGAGGGGTAAGAGTCAACATCCCCAACTCCAGCTGCTGGTGAGCCTCGCCTAAGACAGCCAGGCAACTCCCAGGATGGAAAAGAACCTTGACATGGTCATGCTTCCTGCTGCATTTCAAGCTCGCCCCCACCCGGTCCTGTGCACTAAAATTATAAAAAGAGCAATAGCAAAAAGGAGAAAAAAACACAGTGCTTAGAGTAAGGAAACCGTAACTGAAGCAGAGTTTTCCTTCATCCTGTGGACAAGCCCCTACCGAAGGATCCCTCAATGAAGGCGGCAATGGGAACCGGTTTCATCAATTACCGAAATCAGCACAGATGGATCCCTGAGGCACGAGTCGCTCTGATTAACCTTTGGCACAATTAGCTAATCATGTTAGACTCCTTTAGATAAAATTGACACAGTCCCTCACGAAACTTCCAATTTATAACAAATCGGGAATCTCTCTCTCTCTCTCTCTCTCTTCCCCCCCCCCCCCCCACCGGCTCGGATCTATTGGAGACTGGCTAACTGTACCATCTTTGCAGATCTGTAATCCACCGTCAGTTTAGGATGGATAATCCCAGGAGACCAGCTAAAGGTTTCTTCTTCCCTTCCCCAGCCCTCTCTCTGATCTGTTTAAAAAGCCCAGTTAATGAGATTGCACCTCCAAGGCAGGAGTTCCGTTTTCCCTAGTCAGCTGCTCAATTAAAGGCAGTAAAATATAGACAAAACAGATAGGAAGGAATAAGGCTGGTCTGTCAAAGACCGCGTAGGGAAGTGGGATACAGGATGCAGGATTAGCGCACTGGGTTTACAGGACCCGCTGCTAGCGGTGGACAGGGGTGCCCCCAACAGGCTGCGTGATCAACCATTTCTCCCAGCAGACTCTTGGCCCATCAAGGCACCTGCAGTCTGGCTGCAACCTCTTAGGTCCTGCAGGCACCTCAAGCGGGAGTGGGCATGTGTGCCCCGGCTCCTTTGAGCTCCAAGCTCCAGTTCTCTCTCCACTCCGCGCGCTTCCTCCCCACCCCAGTCTCTGCTACTGACCTTCTGCTTTGGCCACTCAGTAAAGCTGAAGCCGGGAACACTCGAGTCCGCGTGGCGCCCGGAGAAAGTCCGTTATTCCCAGCCACAGCACTTGTAGCCTGTGTTCGCCGCTGGGTTCTGCTGGGTGGGCGGTGCCCGCCGAATCGGGCAGGGCGGGGCAGGGTGGGGCGGGGTGCTCCTTTCTGCTGAGCATCCCGGGAGATGTAGTTCAGGGGAAGTCCTTGCATCTTTTCGTTCGCCGCGTCCAGCACCTCCAGGATTTTGCTCTTCTGGGAAACAGTTTCCTCCATCCAAGCATTTATCTTCTTGGTAACGAAGGTAATGTATCTTCAAGCTCTGGCCTCTGTAAGGTGAGTGTATCTCCCTTACGAGCCCAGCCAGCCATGCTCTCATCCACCTGCCTCAAGTGCAGTTACAGGATTCTGGAGGACTAGGGAACCAAGCATTACATTTAGTTCTAACTGCCTGCCAAGCAATTTGCATAGTTTGTCATATTGGGTAGTCAAAACACATTTCCAAAGTAGAAGTTATTTTTCTCAATTTTCTTTTTTAAATGAGGAAGAAGGCTCACAGAGATTCATTGCTCCCAGCCCAAAAAGGTTAAGAGATCAATAAATAGTAGCGTTTGTAATTTTATCCAGAAGTGTGATTCCAAAGTTGGTGCCTTTCCCATAAAAGAGGCAGAATGTGAAAACCGAGGCTAACTGTCAGTTCATCCCCTGTGCTTTCTGTTACATCTTGGATCTGCTGAATGTATTACTAAATTAGAAAATCAGAATCCTTTATTGACAGGGCCTTTCCTACACATTATATTTAATTCATTTAATTTTAGAGGTACTGTAAAAGTCCTCAATTTTACAGAATATCTGAATTACAAAATGGCCAGACTTATGCTAGTGGTATTCAGTAAATTCTAAGCATTATGTTATACTGACTGGGGGGAGGGGACAAGAGCAAAGGGTCCCCTTCCCCCAGTCGGTATGACTGGGGGGAGGGTTCAGGTTTGGTAATGCAAATTGAAGACTGAAGCCACTCTTGAGATAGGACAAGCTAACACCCTTTTTTACTCAAAGTAATCTTCAGCAGCACATCTTGGAAATATGTGTTTTGTGATTTTGAGTCCCTTGGTTGAGGAATAAAGGATTACAGCATCTATCTATGGCATTTTCTGCTTGCAAGTAGTTCACATAAATGTTGCAATCACACTTGCAAGACACATTAGCTTCTTCAAGTGACAAAGCAAATGATAATATCTTTCCTTCTTTCTTTCTTCCTTCCTTCCTTCCTTCCTTCCTTCCTTCCTTCCTTTCTTTCTTTCTTTCTTTCTTTCTTTCTCTCATGGTTCTCATTTCCTCCTTGGCTTGCTATACTATATGGAGAATGTATTTTCTCTGTTCTTCTATTCCAACCAGCCTTCAAAAACACATTTGCCCCCTGGCAGACCCTCTCAGAACTATAGATTGGAAATCGAACCCAAACATAGTGTAGGTGTCTAAAATGGAACAAGTGAACGGTTAAAATATCCTGAGCTGATATGAAATAAGGAGGTGCAGAAGGAACTTTGGATATTTGATTAAAGGAGGAGACATTAGCAATATAAAAACTAGCTTTAGATAAATGAAAGTTCATAAAAACATCATGGTTTTTAAAGTGGAAAGCATAACCAAAGACAGTTAATAGTAACTATTAGTGATACTATGTTACCGCTGTAGATGTTTATACTATCTGTAAGGAATGCAATGTTGTTAAACTCATTTGATAATATGTTACCACTGCAGATATTTACACTATCAGTAAGCAATGCCATGTTGTTAAACTCATTTTGCAGTGTAGATATCAAACATTGAAACGGTATTTTCTTGCTCTACCAAACTCTGAGACCCAATAACTGAGATTCTAATTTATTTGTGTCTAATTGCATCTTTGCCACCATATTATGTCTAACAGTGTTTTGCCATATGTTTTTTATGGAAGTCAGTAAGAGGTAAAACAGAAGTGTAAATAAACATTGATGGTTTCTCATGCTAATCATCCCAGGGCTGTGACACCTTGGGTGCCCAAAGGACAACTTGGTAGGATGATGGAGTAGGTAAGCCACCACTACCATTAACACACTGGTACAGCTCAGATGTTGGGACACTTGGAGAAGCACTATCAGTGTAATCAGGAGGCTGATGGTGTTTGATATAAACAAGGTCATTCTAATGGTTTTGCATGTAGTGACTCACAGAAGTGAATTGTATACTACTAGAGAGGCTTCATACAGAAGACGGACCCATTTATTAGCAGTGTTAAGACAGGGATTTGACTGGTTGAATTATGTAGGCACCATGGTCTAATTCTAATTTATATCTCTTACTTGAGCTACTTTCTTTCTATACCACCTCCAGAGGAATCTATCTCATGTGAATTTCTCAACATTGGGACTTTAAATATTTATTATGCACTACCTTGTGACATGTCTTGAATGGCTAGATAACTACTAAATGCTGTTCAATTTGTGACTTAGTCACCTAAATATCTAGTGGCAACTGTAAACACCTTATGGTCACGACAGACATGGTGAACATCTTACACTGTGTAGACACTTCAATTTTTCTCTTTCATTCAGTGAAGTATTATGACAAAACTCAATTGAGATATGTGATGACTATCATTCTATCATTCCCTATTATTATCACGTGTACATAAAAATAAAATGAAACATACTCTTTAACATTATAAACTCAATGGGGGGGGGTGCAGAGAAGCCTCACTGATTAAGTATATTTGTTCTTGTAGGGAACCTGGGTTCAAATCACAGAAACCACTTGTCAGCCCACAACCATACATACGTACATTAGTCCAGGTCCAGGAAATCTAACTCCCACTGTTGGTACCAGGCATGCTTGTAGTTCATAGACATACACGTTAGCAAAGCATCCAAACACATAAAATGAACAAGTAAATCTAAACAAAAATGAGGTTGATTCTATATCAATATACTACAAAAATTCCTTCAGAATGTTGCAGAAAAAAAATCATAAAGAAGGATTGACTGAATTCCTGAAAGAAAAACTTTGCAAAAATATCATTTTCTTTTTTTTTCTACATTCTTTGTTTACATCCCAAATGATTTCCCCTTTCCTGGTTCCCCCATCCCCATAAGTCCCATAAGCCCTCTTCCCTTGGCCCATTCCCCATCAAACCCCTCCCACTTCTCTGTCCTGGTAATTCCCTGCTTTGCTGCATCAAACCTTTTCAGTACAAGGGCCCTCTCCTTCCTTCTTCTTGGGAATCATTTGATATGTTAATTGTGTATTGGGTATTCAGAACTTCTGGGCTAATATCCACTTATCAGTGATTGCATTCCCTGTGTGTTCTTTTGTGACTGGGTTACTTCACTTAGGATGATATTTTCTAGTTCCAACTTTTTGCCTAAGAATTTCATGAATTCAATGTTTTTAATTGCTTAGTAGTATTCCATTGTGTAAATATACCACATTTTCTGTATCCATTCCTCCACTGAGGGACATCTGAATTCTTTCCAGCTTGTGGCTGGATGTTAGCCCTGTGTTGGATGTAGGGTTGGTGAAAATCTTTTCCCAATTTGTTGGTTGCCATTTTGTTCTTTTGACAATGTCCTTTGCCTTACAGAAACATTGAAATTTTATGAGATACCATTTGTCAATTCTTCATCTTAGAGCATAAGTTATAAATAAGGCTGCTATGAACATAGTGGACATGTGTCCTTATTGCATGCCGGGGAATCCTCTGGGTATATGGCCAGGAGTGGTATAGCAGGGTCCTCTGGAAGTGTCATTCCCAGTTTTCTGAGGAACCCCAAGACTGATTTCCAGAGTGGTTGTACCAGCTTGCAATCCTACCAGCAGTGGAGGAATGTTCCTCTTTCTCTACATCCTTGCCAACACCTGTTGTCTCCTGTTTTTAATCTTAGCCATTCTGACTGGTGTGAGGTGAAATCTCAGGGTTGTTTTGGTTTGCATTTACCTAATGACTAATGGTGTTGAACATTTCTTAAGGTGCTTCTCAGCCATTTGAAGTTCTTCAGGTGAAAATTGTTTGTTTAGCTCTGTACCCTATTTTTAATAGGATTATTTGGCTGTCTGGAGTCTAACTTCTTGAGTTCTTTGAATATATTGGATATTAGCCCTCTGTCGGATGTAAGGTTGGTGAAATCTTTTCCCAATTTGTTGGTTGCCATTTTGTCCTTTTGACAATGTCCTTTGCCTTACAGAAATATTAAAATTTTATGAGGTCCCATTTGTCAATTCTTCATCTTAGAGCATAAGCTATTAGTGTTCTGTTCAGGAACTTTTTCCCTGTGTCCATATACTCAAGGCCCTTCCCCAGTTTCTTTTCTATTAGTTTCAGTGTGTCTGGTTTTATGTGAAGGTCCTTGATCCTCTTGGAGTTGAGGTTAGTACAAGGAGATAAGAATAGATCAATTTGCATTCTTCTGCATGCTGACCACCAGCTGAACCAGCACCATTTGTTGAAAAGACTATCTTTTTTTCCATTGGATGGTTTTAGCTCCTTTGTCAAAGGTCAAGTGACCATAGGTGTGTGAGTTCGTTTCTGTGTCTTCAATTCTATTCCATTGATCTACTTGTCTGTCCCTCTACCAATACCATGCAGTTTTTAACACTATTGCTCTGTAGTACTGCTTGAGGTCTGGGATACTGATTCCCCGAGAAGTTCTTTTACTGTTGAGAATAGTTTTAGCTATCCTGGGTTTTTTGTTATTCCAGATGAATTTGAGAATTGCTCTTTCTAACTGTATGAAGAACTGAGTTGGGATTTTGAAGGGGATTGCATTGAATCTGTAGATTGCTTTTGGCAAGATGGCCATTATTACTATATTAATCCTGCCAATCCACGAGCATGGAACACTTTTCTAAAAACAAAAACAAAAACAAAAAAAAACCAAAACAACAACAACAACAACAACAAAAAACACTCCCAGCCTTTATCATGCACTGCCATATCTAAAGTACTTTCAACAGCCTGACTCTGAAACTTTTTTCAAGAGTTTTTCTTGGTCAGCTTCCTAAACTTCCTCCTACTTGGCACTCTGCTGGCATAATTCACTTCCCTTTAAGTTGGAATTTCACATATGCAGAAGTATTCCATATATACTTTACACTGCTTTCTATATGTTTCTCCTTCCAAAATAAAATTTAGCTTCCTTGAAATCCAGCCTCCTCTATTACAGTCCATGAGCATGACATGATGAAGAAGTAGCAAGCAGTATCTGCTGCAAAGCCATCACCTTAGCAAAATGATGACATTAAGAATCTACATAGTGATTTTGATTTACATAAATGTTAATATGCCCCAATTTACTCTGGTATTGGAGGAATAATCATTATTATGCTAGATTAATGAGTAATAAAATAGATTCCAAGTAAATTAATCATTTAAGTTAAGGGTAGTACTGGGGCTTTTAACATCCAGCTTCTCTTCAAAGTATCTCATCACATTTCTCCCCTCAGCCAAAAGAAGGACTAATTACAAATAAACTTCCTTTGAGGACTTAATGTTTTCATGAGAGGCTGAGCAGTTGGAAAATCAGAAAGATGATTTGGGGATACTGTGGGAAAAATTTGGAAACAGTCCAGCTTGATGCTTCTAAGATATAGAAGGCTGACAGTGTCTATAATTTAAAGAAGGTCTCATCTATTAGAAAAACTCTATAAGTAAAATATAATACACTATAAATTCAATATGTATGCTTGCCATAGGTGTACAGGTTTGTTAAATAAACCCTGTGCCTGAACACTGACAACAGAAGAGGCCAAGAATCAGTGGCTTTACAGAGGGAATTCCCCAACTAAAAAAGTGTTTTTCATTTCCTCTTCTCTTCTCTTCTCTTCTCTTCTCTTCTCTTCTCTTCTCTTCTCTTCTCTTCTCTTCTCTTCCCTTCCCTTGCTTTATTCATTCTTTTCTTTCTTTTTCTTGAGAGTGTGTGTGTATGATCAATAAAAAAGTTTCTCTATTTGTATTAAGTAATTTAGATCCATTTAAATACCAGACAAGCCGAAGAAAGTGAGAAACATACTGAGTATCTGAAGTTTAAGAAATTTATACTTCTGTTCTGTTGAGGATAACTAGAAAATTTGAATACAAATGTAAAACACTTTTTCCTTGATGACATACAAAATTACTAAAGTTGCACTAATAATTCAGAGGACAGATGCTTAGTAAAGCACAGAAGACACTAAAGCTTTGTTTTACACAAAATTTTAACCTGGGGGGATAGCGAGAGACTGAGAGCTAAGGACAGACAGGTCAGAGGGTATTAATCTCACCACGCTATCATAAATCTTTGTTATTCCATTGATATTGGTTTGAACCTTGAAGTGCTTCATTTCAGCAGTGTGAACCAGGAATAAGACAGCCCCTTACAGGGAAGGATCCTTACCTCATGAATTTCCCTAAAATTTAACCAAAGTGATTTCAAAATGCTAGGATAGCACTTTCCTAGAAAAAGAGAATTAGATGCTGTCCACAAAAATGATAGCATCACTATGAATCAGCTCTGACAAATTGCAAATAAAAAAATTACGCATGGAGAAAAGCCATATTCAAAGGTGACATATTATTTCAATCCACATGTATTTAAAAGTATACAATCCATACGTATTAATAAATTCAAATCAATTTTAAATAAAATATATAGATATAGATAATGTTGTGCATATAATGGCAGATATTGAGGTAACGGCAGAATTGAGAACAGAATATGAGGCATTGTAAGTCACTGTAAAAGGGTAATAGGAGAAAGATTGTTTGGTGATTGTTTTGTTTATACTTCTCAAGTTAAATTGTGTACAGATTGGTATCTAACTGTTCATGACATGTATGGAAAGGGAAAAACATTACCACTAACCAATAAACTGAGACTTAAGCCACAGTGAAATGACACACCCATCCACCATAATAAATGTCAAAACAGTGAACAAGAGATTTTTGTAAATTATAAAGCAACCAAAACTGCATATACTGAATAAGAAAATGCAAAATAAAACAATCAATTTTGATAATTAATTTAAAAATGAGAGTTAAACATGACCCAGAAATTGCCTTAGATTTTTCTCTAGAGTGATATGTGTACATGACTTAAAACAAAAGCCCATGCAAGAAACTGTCAATCGACAAAAGAAAAGTGTATTACAAAATATTAATATGTTGAAATGCAGATAGCAAATAAACTAGAATTGTATTCAGAATGGATAAATCTCACAAAGATAATTATGAAGTACAGAGAAAGTTTGTATTTATAAATAAGAAGAATTTGTTTTCTGAGCAAATTTTGTAAAAGCTGGGACCTTGGACTAAGTGCCTTAATAGTTAATTACAACTACATGACAACTGGGAGAACTACAAAAAGATGTCCCTCAGCTCCAGACTTTGAATTCCAGAAGGAGGTATTTTGAGAAAAGTGTCATGAAGCACCTTGGAAGCAATAGTATTGGCAAATCCTGGAGGCAGGCAGGGTGTTTTGGCACTGAGAAGTGGATTAATAAGTTAAAAACCTTAGTTTGAGAACCCATGAATCTTGTGTACAAGAAATAACATTTGTTTTCCCCTATTCATTTTGAGAGTGAAGAATAATTTATGTTTTTTGAAATGCATTTGTTTGTTTGTTTATTTATTTATTTATTTATTTATTTATTTATTGTGAGCAGATAAAAATCAATTTTCCTTGTTTCTGACCTCAAGTAAAGATTCCCAAGTTTGCATGCACAGAAGAACTCTGTTAGCTTTCTGTCACTGTAATAAACACTGGAAGTAATCTAATTTTAAAGAAAAGATAGTTAGTTGCTCATGTCGAGCTTTGGAGATTTCAATATTTGATTGTTGGTCCACATTAAATCAGGCCCTATATTAGGCATATGGCAGAACAAAACCATTCAACACACAGCTAGAAGAGAAATGATGAGAAAAGAAAATTGTTATTTAAGCCTTCTTCGTTTTGTTATCTGTAAGCTCGCGTGTGCACACACACACACACACACACACACACACCTCTATATATAGGCATTTATGCAAGAGAAAACATGCATGTGTCTTTCCAAGTATGGCGTTTTGTTTTGTTTTGTTTTGTTTTGTTTTTTACTTAGCATAATGATTTTCAGTCACACGTTTTTAAAATATGTAACAATTTCAGTTTCCCTTACAACTGCATAAAATATCATTACGTATATGAACCTTATTTTCTTTATCCTTTTGTCTAGTGGTAAGATCTAGGCTGGTCTTTTTTCATGGCTGTTGCAAGTATAGCAAGAATGCGCATAGATATATAAGTATTGCTGTGGTACATTGACTTTAGGGTCTGTTTGGTATGTACCAAGAATTATAGTTGGATCATACTCGAGTTCTATTTTAGTTGCTGGAGGAACGTCCATACTAACGCCCATATGGTTGTACTAGTTCATGTTCCCATGAGCAAAGAACAAGGCTTTCCTTTTGCTCCGTGTCCTTACCAGTATTTATTGTAATTTGTTTTCTTGATGATAGCCATACTGACTGGAGTGAGAAAGACTCTCAGTGAAGTTTTAGTTGCACTTCCATGGGGACTAATGGCATTGAGCAGTTTTAAAAAGACACTGTTCATTTGTCTTTCCCATTCTCGAGAACTATCTGTTCAGTTAGTCAACCCATTAATTAGGTGGTTTGACTTTATGCTATTTAATAATTATTGGTTTACAGACAATTCCACTTGAGTCCTCCCAGGAACCAAGTAACAGTGACCTAGCAACAGCTTACATCATTATCTGCTGCAGATGCAACCAACCTTGCATATAAGAGAGTCTGTTCCGTTACCACAGCTCTCCACATCTTTCTCTCTGTTTCCAGGCATTTCCAGCCAGCCTCTCCTCTATTCCTTTCTCTATCCTCTCACTTTATGTCCTTCCTTCTCTGTCTCCCCTTTCTGTGCTTCTACCCTTTTCCAGGTCCCATTTCCTTTTTCCAATAAACTTTCTTTATATTAGATCTGTTGCATCATAATGATTGTTTTTCAGAGACCCATTAAGGTTCTCCCTCCCCTTGCCACGTTACACCACATTATACCATCATCTTGGAAACATAACAAAATATATTGTTCATTTGTATTTCCCAGTTTTGAGAACTGTTCAGTTAGATAACCCATTCATTAATTAGGCGATTTAATTTCATGGCATTTAATAGTTGCTATTTTAATACATCCTAGACATCCCCTACATGATGAGTAGTTGGCAAAATATTTTGTTCAAACTGCATTCTTGTATTACTTTTGTTGTATAGAAACGGCTTAATATTGAGTAACACCATTGGATGATTTTTGAGATTATTTTCTGTGCTAGTGAGGCTCATTTCAGAAAATCTCTGCTTGTCCAGAACCTGAGATATTTTTGTGTTTTTGTTCAGTTTCAATGTTTAAGGTCTGATATTAAAATATTTGATCTATTTTGAGTTATTTTGATCTATTTTGAATCTTCTACTTGATTCTATTTGTCTCTTTCTGTGAAAAGTATTGTGATGATACTGTTACCATAGCTTTTTAATGTAATTTGAAATCAATTATTGTTGACACCTTCCTCTTTGGGTTAAGGAATGTTTGTTATTGGGGATCCTGTGTGCTTTCATATGAATGCTTATGTGACCTGTGCAATAGAATACTGAAATTAACCACTATTATTATGTCAGTACTTGTCAAGATTTAATGTCCATTAGTATTTGTTTAATAAAAGCTCAGGAAGCTTCAACCCTACACAAAGAACTAAAGGTAACTGAGGAATGCTGACAGCAGAAGAAATAGTCTTTCCTAGCAAAAAGCACACCGATTAGTTATTTTATACACCCTGAATTCATTATACATAGAAGTAACCTTATATAGACTGAGCAGTGTGTGTGTGTGTGTGTGTGTGTATGTGTGTATAAAACAATAATTAAAGAAAAAGAAAACAAAGTAAAATGAATTATGTAGTAGTTTCCTTTCTTCTGACAATTTTGATTTCAAGTCTGTTTTTATCAGAGAACAAAACAGCAACACTAGCTTATCTCTGGCTTCTTCACCTGATCCATTGCTTTCTGTGTGCATGCATTTACAATTCGTTAATCCAGTTAGCCAGTCTGGATGTCTTTTTGTTTAGCTGAAGCTGCTTACTTTGAAAAGTCATTACTGAGAGATGTTTTCTAACCCAGTAATTTTAATGATGTTTTTCCTAGTTGTTTGAATTATTATGTAATATCTTTCCTTTCTCCTGAGTATTAAGAGTTCTGGTTTACTGTGTTGGCCATGATAGATTCTATCATTCTTTTCTTGTTCATCTATTCCTTGTCTTTATTATAAAGGTTGCTGAGATTTCCTGAGATCACACAGACCAAAATGATTAGGGAACAGGTAGGCTAACTGCAAATCTTCACTTCCTCTTCCTCTTCTCCAAATCCAGTCCTTCAATCACATCCCCAGCTCTGTAGCAAACCTCCTGCTACAGCCTTCCCAACCGTCTTGTCCCTATCTCAAACTCAGCTTGTTGGTCCTGAGACCTATGACGTCATATAGGCGACACTAATGCAGCCCTGCAGGTTTACTCCTGTTACCAAGGCAACGGCCACCATGTACCCAGAATTCAATAGGCCCACCTAGCCTACCTGTAATTTGAATAATCATGCACATAAGAAGGAGCAGCGTGCCCTTTCTCTTTCTCTTTCTGCTCATCGCTCCCAGCCTTCCCCTCACCCCGTTCCCCTTTGTACCCCCATCTTAAATAAACCCGCGTGGAGTTACTTGGTCTGGTCTAACTGCTTCAGCCCACACCTCCCGGCTCCACCGCAGGCGCAGCGGATCGAACCTGCCGCCTGCGGATCCCAGCTTTGCGGACCAGGCGGTTCGGGGCCGCGGTTCACTCCGGCCGCTGGCTGCCCGCGCGGGAAAAACCAACATTTTGGCGAGCTAGCCAGGAGACTCTGCAGAGAAGACACCCGCGGCTGGCCACCGCTGCGCCACCGCTGCTGCCTGCCGCCACCACCGCTGCGCCACCGCCGCTGCCTGCCACCGCCGCTGCTGCACACACATCAAGTGAGTTACTAGCACTCACCAGGCAGCTCAGACCAGACCAGAAACTCCACGTACCTGGCTACCGGATTGCGCACTCTCACGAACATACACCGGCAAATTGCTAAGGTAACTCTAGTTGGCTAGGGGGATTTCAGCCAAAGGATAGGAATTGGCCAGCCTACCCTGGGTTGAAATTCGTTTCCCTAACCCAGCTCACATAACTGGCCCTGGCCAACATTCATTCGCATTAGGACGTTAGCCTTGGGTTGAACTATTCCCCCACCCCCCCGGGAAGTGTTTTCATTGCTGTTTAAGTCCTGGCCAGGCAAGCACTTCCCGCCTCAAGACGCTCCTAGGATCTCACGCGACGGCCTGATTTCCTAGCCTAGCGGGTAATTACGGTATTGCAATATATTCCAGGACGCTGAGATTATATTGAATACCTTTTCCTTAACCCATGGGCAGTTCGTCTTCGACGGTACATCCAGGCACCCCACTGGGATGTCTCCTGGAGAATCTCAAATCTCTAAAATTAGCCTCCAATTTGAGGCGATCTAAGCTAATTAACCTCTGTAATAAGGTCTGGATTCAATACAAGCTAGATAATAACTCCAAATGGCCATCTAATGGCACCCTAGACCCTATCATTTTAAGGGATCTTAACACATATTGCCAGCAATCCGGTAAATGGGATGAAGTCCTCTATGTCCAAGCTTTCATGTATCTTCGTTCTAAACCATCTCTCTGCTCTGCGTGCTCTCCTTCTCAACTCCTCTTAGCCATGAAACCTACCCACCTCCCACTAGAGGGCGCTACATTCGATCCAGCTGACAAGCCACCCCTAATCAGCCGCAGGCCTACTGGGCCTGCAAGACCCAAAACTGCAGCTTCAGTCTCTTTCTCTCAACAGGTTCCGGAGTCTACTAATCCAATCTCCCCAGACCCTTCCCCTCCCTCTCTGCCAGCTACAGGTCATTCCAAACACCCTGTACTGGCGCCAACCTTTACCCCTCCTATTACGCGTTCCAAGGCCACAGCCAAGTGCCCAACCACTCCTCCGAGGACACCTGACCCAGCACCGGTCCTTCCTCTGAGGGAAGTGGCTGGAGTTAATGGTTTGGTTAGGGTACATGTTCCTTTCTCGTTGAGTGAACTCTCTCAAATAGAAAGCAGACTGGGTTCTTATACTTCTAATTCCTCTAACTTTATTAAAGAATTTCAGTACATCACTCAATCCTATAGCTTAACTTTCCATGATGTCCATATGATTCTCATTAATAACTTACTCCCAGAGGAACGCAGGCGTGTCTTGGAAGAGGCGAGAGTGCATGCAGACCAGATTCACCAGACAGACAGAACATACCCAATTGGATCCGAGACAGTACCTGACCAGGATCCTCAATGGGATTACAATTCCACAGGTGGTATTTTAGCCAGAGACAGGTTTATTACATGCCTTATAGCTGGTCTCAGAAAGGCAGCCTTAAAGCCAGTAAACTTTGAAAAACTCCAGGAAGTTGTCCAGGACAAACAGGAAAATCCATCTCAGTTTTCAGATCGCCTTACAAAGGCTTTATTACAGTACACTAATCTAGATCCTGAGAATCCAGAAGGTAAGCAACTTTTAATGACTTATTTCTTTTCCCAGAGCTATCCCGACATAAGAGCTAAACTTAAACGCTTGGAGAGGGGGCCTCTAACTCCCCAGGCAGAAGTCTTAGCGCTGGCCTTCAAGGTGTACCATGGGAGGGATGAGAAAGTCCGAAAACAAAAATACCACATGCTGGCAAAGGCTGTCCGACCAGCTCCAGCCACCACCCCGGGCTCCTGGCCTTCTAAGGCCAAACTACCGCCAGCTCCCTGCTATAGATGTGGTCAAATGGGTCACTGGGCGAGGAATTGCCCCAACCCCCGCAAGCCAAAAGGACCATGTCCTGAGTGTCATCGTGAGGGACATTGGGCGATCGATTGCCCTCGGGTCGCACAGAACAGAAGGCCATCTCGCCCAGATACTCCTCCAACAGACCTCCTAGGCTTGGCTATGGATGACTGAAGGGGCCGGAGCTCTCTTGACCCGACAACACCCATCACCAGCAGGGAGCCCCGGGTAACCATAGTGGTATGCGGACGGCCTATCTCCTTCCTACTGGACACTGGAGCCACCTACTCAGTCCTGGTAGAGTTTTGGGGGCCCACTTCGCCTTCGTGTCTCCCCATAGTCGGGATAGGGGGACAGCCTTACCTTCCTCACCAGACTCCACCACTTAGCTGCACTTTTAGAAACATACCCTTCACCCATTCCTTTTTGGTAGTGCCAACTTCTCCCGTTCCCTTATTAGGTAGAGACCTTTTAGTTAAGTTGGGGGCTTCAATTTCCTTTGCCCCCCTCACGCGCCTGAACCCAAGCTCGCCAGCAGTTCCCCTACTTCTCCTTCTAGCCAGTAAATCTACTAACACTAACACGTTATTTCCTCTACCAGCTTCTCAGGTGGACCCCAGAGTTTGGGACGTCCAGAATCCTTCTGTCGCTAGACATCATTCTCCCATTGTTATCCAGTTACTGGACCCTACCAGGTATATCACCCAAGCCCAATACCCTCTCTCTCTTTTCAAAGCCTCAGGGGACTCAAGCCTATCATCTCTGACCTCTTAAGAAAGAAACTTCTCCGCCCTACCTCTTCTCCCTTCAACACCCCTATACTAGCAGTCAAAAAATCTAATGGTACCTATCGCCTGGTTCAAGATCTCAGGCGCATTAATGCTGCAGTGGTACCTCTCCATCCTGTCGTAGCCAATCCTTACACACTTCTTTCTACTATCCCCTCAGGAACTTCTCATTTCTCAGTCCTAGATCTAAAAGATGCCTTTTTCTCTATCCCCCTTGACACTCAATCACAAAATATATTTGCTTTTACCTAGACGGATCCTGATACCCACTTTTCTACCCAACTTACCTGGACTGTTCTGCCTCAGGGATTCCGAGACAGCCCACACCTATTTGGCCAGGCTCTGGCTTCTGATTTACTCTCTCTATCTCTCCCTAGGTCAAAACTTCTTCTTTATGTAGATGATGTTCTTTTATGTAGCCCATCCTTAGAGGTTAGCCAAGCAGACACCTCTACCCTTCTAAATTTCCTTTCCAGTCGAGGCTACAGGGTCTCACCTTCTAAGGTTCAACTGTCTACTCCTCAGGTTACCTATTTGGGGTTAACAATTACCCCAACCCACAAGGCTATCACCTTAGATAGAAAGAATCTAATTCAGTCTTTAACTGTTCCTTCCACAAAGGAAGAGATCTTGTCATTCCTAGGAATGGCTAGCTTCTTACATTCCTGGGTTCCTTCCTTTTCCCTCCTTTCTCGGCCCTTATATGAGGCAGCATTAGGCCCCACCCATGAACCTCTTCTCAAACCTGTTACTAAGCCCTTTCAGAGACTCCAACAGGCTCTCCTTAAGGCCCCAGCCTTACACCTCCCTGACCTGACTCGTCCCTTCTCCCTCTATGTAACTAAAAAAGAGGGATTTGCCCTTGGAGTCTTAGGTCACCAGCTAGGACCTTCTTTTGCACCTGTAGCATACCTGTCCAAAAGACTAGATTTAACCATCCGAGGATGGGCACCTTGTATTCGTACCTTAGCAGCTGCTGAACTACTTATTCGAGAGTCAAAGAAGTTAACCTTGGGGTCTCCCATAACTGTGCTCTCTTCTCATAACCTGTCCCAGCTCCTAACTTATAAAGGCTTGCAGAATCTACCTCCCTCCAGGGTCCTTTCTCTTCAGGTAGCGCTAATAGAAGATTCCACGCTCACCTTCCAATCATGTCCTCCTCTCAATATTTCTAATCTTCTTCCCCGACCTAACACTAACCACTCCCTTTCTCATTCCTGTACTGAGACTTTAGAGCAACTACTACCTCATCCTTCACACATACAGGAGGGCACATTGCCTCAAGCCATTTATACCTGGTACACAGACGGAAGCTCCTTTCTATATGAAGGGACTAGAAAAGCTGGCTATGCCATAGTGTCAGGCACCAAGGTGATAGAGGCACAGGCCCTTTCACACACTACGAATCAGCAGGCTGAGCTAATAGCTCTCACTCGTGCCTTTCAATTGGCACAGGGACAATCCCTTAATGTCTATACAGATTCTAAATATGCTTTTCATATCCTCCTGTCCCACGCTGCTATCTGGAAAGAGCGCGGGTTACTTACCACCACAGGAGGATCGATAACTAATGCAAGCCACATTTTAGCCATGCTAAAGGCCTCCCATTTCCCCACAGCTATTGGGATTGTCCATTGCAGATCCCACCAGACGGATGACTCTATCGTCTCCAAGGGAAACAACCGAGCTGATGAGGCAGCTAGGACTGCAGCTCTTAGAGGGCTAAACTCATCTTACCTTCCCCGAGATATCCTCACACTTCAACCCACATCTCTACCTTCTCCTCCTGACACTCGTCAAACTCTATCCTATCTTCACCAACTCTTTCATCCTAACAGCCGAGCGTTATCTTCTTTTGTTAAGTCCCACCTACAGCCTACTCCTGAGGACTTAAGTTTCTTAAAATCTATCACTGCCTCTTGTAAAATTTGTCAGATGTCGGATTCCAACTCGAGATATCGTAGCACCCCTTTCCCTACCCATCAGGCTAGAGGTTCCCTTCCTGGAACTGACTGGCAAATTGACTTTACCCACATAGACCTTTTTCCTCCAATACCTTTCCCAGTTCTTTGTTTGTCCTGACCCTCAACCACAACATTCATTCCCTGGAAGCTCTCTTGCCACTCCATTCAGAGAATGAGGCAGGCTAACTGCAGATCTTCATTTCTCCTCCCTAACCAATCCCCCAACTACACTGTTCTGTATCACACCATCTGCTGTGGTGTCCCCTTCCTCTTCACCCCCACATAGATTTTCTTCCCCAGCATTCCTTCCTGCAACTCATCCCTTTATTCCAACCCACAGTTCCAGCTGGTTTTCCCTGGGACATTCCCTGGGAACCCACCAATCAAGTCTGCCAAAGAAGTAAGTAGGCCAGCAAAACAGATTGTCAAGCTCACTCTTCTTCAAGCTCCTCTTTCTCCTCCAAACTGAACCCTCAGTCCCATAACCTGCTGTGTAGCAGACTACCTATTTTGGCCTCTCCATACCCTTTTTCTAAGGGATTAAGCAAATACTGGTGAAAACTCTGTTTTTCTCTCTCCTGCGGACTGCCAGAGATTTCTGTTTCTAGCCTCTCCCCATTTGTAAGTTTCAACTCTCAATACCTAGAAACACATTTTACTCAGAACTCCCAGTAGTCACAATGGCAGGATCCCCAAGAATTCTTTACAAGGCAATACACAGGCACCACAACCTGCTAAGAACTGCAAGGGTCTGAAAACACTGAAAGAAGACCCCAGACTCAGATAGTATGCAAAGCTATTTCCCCATTTTTGTGGTTATTCCCAGGACATTTTAAGGGAAGGGGTTTTATGGTCTTGTTTTTGGATTTTATGGTCTGTTCCTAGAGCTGATACCTTATGGTCTGGTTCCTGGGACATATGGTCTGTTCCTGGAGCTTCCTTTTGAAATCAGGCCTGGTCCTTAAATGGAAACAAATGGTGTTAATGTTATCCTTTATCCTTTCAGAACCAGATAGGGCAACAAGGAAAAAAATATTCACCCAACAAAGACAGACCAGATATTACAATAATCCCAACCTCAGATGCTAGATGCCAGGGTAAAAACTCAATCAATATTCAGGAAAATATGTTTCCACTAGAACACAGCAACCATACCACAATAAGCTCTGAGTAGTGCAAATAAAGCAACAATACAAAGACCTTAAAATAATCTTTGTGGACAATATTATGGGCCCTTATAGAGGAAATGGATAATTCCCTTAAATGAATCTATGAAAGCACCAACTAACAGTGGAAGGAAATGAATAACCGTTTGAGATCTGACAGAAGAAAAAGGACCAATAAAGAAAACCCCAAATTGAGTGAAATCTGGGAAATAAAGAAGCATGAACTCATATTGGAACCTTAGAGGCAAACTTCATCAACAACATTCAAGAGATGGAAAACTGAATCTCAGATACTGAAGAAAAGATAAAAGAAATGGATACCAAACCTCCATCAAAGAAACTGTTAAATATAAAAAACTCCAAGCACAATACATCCAGTAAATCGGAGACACTATGAAAATACCAAATATAATAATAATAGAAATAGGAGGAAGCTGTGCACGGGTTCTGCCGAGGGAGAGGTGGTCTCCAGGGAGTGCTCTGGCTCCTGGGTTCAGAGATGAGAGCGCCATTTTTTCTCCAGTGAGTGTCTAAAGCAGGACCAGCCAGGAGCACACAGGGTGCAGGAACAGTGGAGCAGCTGGGACAGGATCCTTCAGGTTGTCATCTGCACCTAGGGGCCCAGGCTGTCCCACAGCCCTTTGTACATGGGTCCTGCCAGGGATGAGTTGATCTCCAGGGAATGCTGACACAGGCTTACAGACCCACGGGAGGGACAAGCTCAAGCCAGAGATAGAAAGACCAGCTAACACCGGAGATAACCAGATGGCTAAAGGCAAGTGCAAGAACCTTACCAACAGAAACCAACATTACTTGACATCATCAGAATGTAATTCTTCTACCATAGCAATTCCTGGATACACTATCACACCAGAAAATCAAGATTCAGATCTAAATTCACTTCTCATGATGGTTATAGAGGAGTATAAGAAGAACATAAATAACTCCCTTAAAGAAATACAGGAGAACACAGGTAAATGGGTAGAAGCCCTTAAAGAGGAAACACTGAAATCCCTTAAAGAATTACAGGAAAACACAACCAAACAGATGAAGGGATTGAACAGAACCATCGAGGATCTAAACATGGAAGTAGAAACAATAAAGAAATCACAAAGGGAGACAACTCTGGAGATAGAAAACCTAAGAAAGAGATCAGGAGTCATAGATATAGGCATTACCAACAGAATACAAGAGATAGAAAAGAGAATTCTGTGCAGAAGTATTCACAACACCAAATCAAACACCAAATGCACTAAATAAAGAAAGAATATTAAAAGTAGTAAGGGAAAAAAGGCCAACTAAGAAATAGATGCAGACCTATCAGAATTATATTTCTCACCAGAGACTATAAAAGCCAGAAGATCCTGGGAAGTAGTCACACAAGCCCTAAGAGAACACACATGCCAGCCCAGACTACTATACCCAGCAAAACCCTCAATTAGTATAGGTGGAAAAACCAAGGTATTCAATGACACAAACGAATTTATACAATATCTTTCCACAAATCCAGCCCTTCAAAGGATAATAAATGGAATTCTCAAAAAAAAAAAAAGGAGGGAAACTACACCTTAGAAAAATCAAGAAAATAATCTTCTTTTAACAAACCAAAAAGAAGAGAGTCACATAAACATAATTCAACATCTAACAACAAAAATAACAGGAAGTAACAATCACTTTCCCTTAATATCTCTTAATATCAATGGACTCAATTCCCCAATAAAAAGACATAGACTAACAGACTGGATACTTAAACAGGACCCAACATTTTGATGCCTACAGGAAACCCACCTCAGTGAAAAAGACAGACACTGCCTCTGAGTAAAAGGCTGGAAAACAATTTTCCACACAAATGGTCCCAAGAAACCAGCTGGAGTTACCATTCTAATATCGAATAAACTCGGCTTTCAATTTATAGTTATCAAAAAAAAAAAAAAGACAAGGAAGGACACTTTATACTCATCAAAGGAAAAATCTACCAAGAACTCTCAATTTTGAACATCTAAGCTCCAAATGCATGGGTACCCACATACATAATAGAAACTATTCTAAAGCTCAAAGCACACATTGTACCTCACATGGTAATAGTGGGAAACTTCAACACCCCACTCTCATCAAAGGACAGATCACAGAAACAGAAACTAAATAGAGACACAGTGGAACTAACAGAAGTTATGAACCAAAACTATGTAAAAGATAACTAAAGAACTTTTTATCCTAAAACAAAAGAATATACCTTCTTGATATAACCTCACGGTACCTTTTCAAAAACTGGCCATAAATTGGTCACAGAACAGGCTTTGACAGATACAAGATGATTGAAATGATCCCATGCATCCTATCAGATCATCACAGACTAAGGCTGGTCTTCTATAAAAAAATAAATAAAATAAAATAAAATAAAATAAAATAAAATAAAATAAAATAAAATAATAAAATAAAATAAAGGATAGCCCAGATATACATGGAAGCTGAATAAAACTACACTCAATAATAACTTAGATTTCAAGAAATTAAAGACTTTTTAGAATTTAGCAAAAATGAAGCCATAATAATATACCCAAACGTATGGGACACACTGAAAACAGTGTTAAGAGGAAAACTCATAGCTCTGAGTGCCTCAAAAAAGAAACTGGAGAGAGCATACACTAGCAGCTTGGTATCACATCTAAAAACTCTAGAACAAAAAGAAGGTAATATTCCCAAGAAGAGTAGACAGCAGGAAATAATCAAACTCAGGGATGAAATCAACCAAGTAGAAACAAAAAGAACTATACAGAGAATTAACCAAATCAGTAGCTGGTTCTTTGAGAAAATCAACAAGATAGATAAACAGTTAGCCAAACTAACGAGAGTGCACAGAGACAGTATCCAAATCAACAAAATCAGAAATGAAAAGGGAGACATAACAACAGAAACTGAGGAAATCCAAAAAGTCATCAGATCCTACTACAAAAGCCTATACTCAACAAAACTGGAAAATCTGAATGAAATGGACAATTTTCTAGACAGATACCAAGTACCAAAATTAAATAAAGATCAGATAAATGATCTAAACTGTCCCATAACCCCTAATGAAATAGAAGCAGTCATTAATAGCCTCCCAACCAAAAAAGCCCAGGACCAGATGGGTTTAGTGCATACTTTTATCATATCTTCAAAGAAGACCTAATACTCTTCGAACTATTTAACAAAGTAAAAACAGAAGGAACACTACCAAATTCATTCTATGAAGCCACAATTACTCTGATACCTAACCCATACCAAGACCCAACAAAGAGAAATTTAGACCAGTTTCCATTATGAATATCGATGCAAAAATGCTCAATAAAATTCTTGCCAGCTGAATCCAGGAATACATCAAAATGATCATCCATCAAAATGACCGAGTAGACTTCATCCAAGGGATGCAGGGATGGTTTAATATATGGAAATCTATCAATGTAATCCACTACATAAACATACTCAAAGAAAAAACCCACAAGATAATTCATTAGATGCTGAGAAAGCATTTGACAAAATCCAACACAGCTTCATGATAAAAGTCTTGGAAAGATCAGGAATTCAAGGCCAAGACCTAAAAGTAGTAAAAACAATATACAGCAAACCAGTGACCAACATCAAATTAAATGGAGAGAAACTAGAAAATCCATCTAAAATCAGGGACTAGACAAGACGCACCACTCTCTCCCTACCTGTTCAATATAGTACTTGAAATCCTAGCCAGAGAAATTAGACCACAGCAGGAGATCAAAGAGATACAAATTAGAAAGGAAGAAGTCAAATATCACTATTCGGAGATGATATGATAGCATACTTACGTGACCCCCAAAATTCTTCCAGAGAATTCCTCAACCTGATAAACAACTTCAGCAGAGTGGCTGGATATAAAATTAACTCAAACAAATCAAAGGATAAACAGGCTGAGAAAGAAATTAGAGAAGCAACACCATTCACAATAGTCACAAATAGTACAACATACCTTGGTGTGACTTTAACTAAGCACATGAAAGATCTGTATGACAAAAAATTCAAGCCTCTGAAGAAAGAAATCAAAAAAGATTTCAGAATATGGAAAGATGTCCCATGCTCATGGATTGGAGGAATTTATATAGTAAAAATGACCATCTTACCAAAAGCAATCTACATATTCAATGCAATCACCATAAAAATTCCAACTTAACTCTTTATACAATTAAAAAGAGAAATTTTCAAGTTCATCTGGAATATCAATAAACCCAGGATAGGGAAAACTATTCTCAATAATAAAAGAACTGGCAGAATCACCATCCCTGACCTCAAACTGTACTACAGATCAATTTGAATAAAAACTGCATGATACTGGTATAATGACAGGCAGGAAGATCAATGAAATAGAATTGAAGACCCAGAAATGAACCCCCACACCTCTGGTCAGTTGATCTTTGACAAAAGCCCTAAAACCATTCATTGGAAAAAAGACTGCATTTTCAGCAAATGGTGTTGGTTCAACTGGTAGTCAACATGTAGAGGAATGCAAATTGATCCATTCTTATCTCCTTGAACAAAGCTCAAGTCCCAGTGGATCAAGACCTTCCACATAAAACCAGATACACTGAAAAGTATAGAGGGGAAAGTCGGGAAGAGCCTCAAACACATGGTCATAGGGGAAAGTTTCCTAAACAATACTCCAATAGCTTATGCTCTAAGATCAAGAATTGACAAGTGGGACCTCATAAAATTGCAAAGCTTCTCTAAGGCATAGGAAAATGTTAATAGCACAAAACTGCATCTGACAGATTGGAAAAATATCTTTAACAATCCTACTTCTGATAGAGGACAAATATCCAATATATACAAAGAACCCAAGAAGTTAGACTCCAGAGAGCCAAATAACCCTATTAAAATATGGGGTACAGAGCTAAACAAAGAATTATCAGCTGAGGAATACCAAATGGCTGAGAAACACCTAAAGAAATGTTCAACATCCTCAGTCATCAGGGAATGCAGATCAAAACAAACCTGAGATTCCACCTCACACCAATCAGAATGGCTAAGATCAAAAACTCAGGGGACAGCCGATGCTGGCAAATATGTGGAGAAAGAGGAAGGCTTTTCCATTTCTGGTGGGATTGCAAGCTGATACAACCACTCTAGAAATCAGTTGGGCAATGCCTTAGAAAACTGGACATAGTACTACCTGAGGACCCTGCTATACCATTCCTGGGCATATACCCAGAAGATTCTTCAATTTGTAATAAGGACACATGCTCCACTATGTTCATAGCAGCCTTATTTATAATAGCTAGAACTGGAAAGATCCCAGATGTCCCTCAACAAAGGAATGGATACAGAAATTTTGGTACATTTATACAATGTAGTACTACTCAGCTATTAAAATCAACGAATTCACTAAATTCTTAGGCAAATGGATGGAACTAGAAAATGTCATCCTGAGTGAGGCAACACAATCTCAAAAGAACACACATGAAATGCAATCACTGATAAGTGGACATTAGCCCAGAAGTCTAGAATACCAAAAATACAATTCAAAGACCACATGAAGTTCAAAAAGGAAGACCAAATTATGGATACTTTGTTCCTTCTTAAATGTGGGCACAGCACCAGGGAGCGAGGAGACTCCACAGCCTTCTGTGCATAGGCCACCAGGAGGGAGTGATCTCCCAGCAGGCTTTCACTTTTGAGGGCAGAGGTGAGATCTCCACCTTCTCTCTGGAGGGGACCAGCTAGGAGCATACAGGGCCTAAGATCAGTGGAGCAGCTGGGAGAAAAGTCTTCCTGTCACCATTTACACTGAGGAGCTGGGAAACTCCACAGTCTTCTGTGCATAGCCTGCCAGGGGAGAGAGATCTCCCAGCACTGCTTTCACTTTTGAAAGGACACAGGCTTACAGGCCCACAGGAGGGACAAGCTCCAGCCAGAGACAACAATACCAATTAGCACAAGGTGGCAAAAGGCAAGCACAAGAACCTTACCAACAGAAACCAAGGCCACATGGCAACATCAGAACCCAGTTCTCCCACCACAGCAAGTCCCAGATACCCCAACACACCAGAAACGCAAGAGTTGGATTTAAAATAGTATCTCATGATGCTGATAGAGGGTTTCAAGAAAGACTTAAATAACTCCCTTAAAGAAATACAGAAGAACATTGGTCAACAGGTAAAAGCCCTTAAAGAGGAAACACAAAAATCCCTTAAAGAAATACAGGAGATCATGGGTCAACAGGCAGAAGCCTTTAAAGAAGAAATACAAAAATCCCTTAAAGAATTACAGGAAAACACAAGCAATCAAGTGAAGGAACTGACCAAAACCATCCAGGATCTAAAAGTCGAAGTACAAACAATAAAGAAATCACAGTGAGTCATCTCCCAAGATAGAAATCCTTGGAAAGAATTTAGGAGTCTTAGATGCAAGCATCAACAACAGAATACTTGTGATAGAAGAAAGAACCTCAGGTGCTGAAGATACCATCGAAAACATTGACTCAACAGTCAAAGAAAATGCAAAATGCATAAAGCTGGTAACCCAAAACATACAGGAACACCAGAACACAATGAGAAGATCAAACCTAAGGATTATAGGTATAGAAGAGAGCAAAGATTTCCAACTTAAAGAGCGAGTGAATATCTTCAAAAAATTATAGAAGAAAACTTCCCTAACCTAGAGAAAGAGATGCCCATGAACATACAAGAAGCCTTCAGAACTCCAAACAGACAGAACCAGGACAGAAAATCCTCCCAGCACATAATAATCAAAACACCAAATTCACTAAACAAAGAGAGAATATTAAAAGCAGTAAGGGAAAAGGGGCAGGTAACTAGGCAGACCTATCAAAATCACACCAGACTTCTCACCAGAGACCATGAAAGCTAGAAGGTACTAGGCAGACCTCATACAAACCCTAAGATAACACAAATGCCAGCCCAGGTTACTATACCCAGCAAAACTCTCAATCATCATAGATGGAGAAACCAAGATATTCCATGATAAAACCAAATTTGCACAATATCTGTCCACAAATCCAACCCTACAAGGGATTATTGATGGAAAATGCTACCCTAGAAAAAGCAAGAAAGTAATCTTCCAAAAAACCCAAAAGAAGATGCCCACACAAACATAAAAATAACATAAAAATATCAAAACAACAATCACTATTCCTTAATATCTCTTAACAACAATGGACTCACCTCCCTAATAAAAAGACATAGACTAATGAAATATTTCTCATGTAAATCTTCAATTTCATCAGAAAATGTTTGTAATTCCCCATTTAATTAATTTAGTAATTTCTTTTATGTCTACCATTTCATCTGCATTATTTTTCATGATAATCTTCAATTTTAATGTTTTTCTATATACTTCTTCCATTTTATCAGAAATGTTTCCAATGTAAATCTCTGATTTTATCATAATTGTGTCTAATCACACCTTCAATTAATTTAGAAAGAATTTTTACATCAACCATTATTTTTTGTGTAAAATTTTCCATCAAATAGTCCATTTTAACGTATTTATCTATTTATTTCTTGAATTTTACCAGAAATATTTTTCATGTAAATCTTCAATTTTATCTGGAAATGTTTATAATTCCACTTTCAATCAACTTAGAATTATCTTGATACTTTTATGCCTACCATTATTATATCTATATAAAATTTTCCATGATAATCTTCAATTCTAGCATGTTTTTCTACATTTTTCTACAATTTTATCAGAAGTATTTTCCATGTAAATCCTTGATTCTATCATAAAATGTTTCTATCCCATATTTCAATTAATTTAGCAATTTACATGTCTACTACTTTACTCCTTAATTTTCCATGAAAATTGTCAATTTTAACATGTTTATCTGAAGTATTGTCCATGTAAATCTTTAATTTTATCATAAAGTGTTTTTACTTCCCTTTACTTCCCTTGACTTCCCTTTTAAATAAAAAAATTCTCATGAAAAAAAGGAGGGGCACAAAAGCTGGGTGGTGGTGGTGCATGCCTGTAATCCCAGCACTTGGGAGGCAGAGGTGGATTGGGAGTGGTTCACATTACTACCTGACTTACCATGACTCTCACCTTACAGACTATGTAGACAAAACTAAATAGACAAATGTTGGAGCTGACTTCATAAACCAAATGGATCCAATAGATATTCACAAAATATTTCACTCAAACATTCATGGGATTCCAAATTGTTTGGACAATTGGGTATCGGTCTGTATCTATTTAGTGTACCATTTCTTGGGCTATTTTCTGTTTATTTGCTTTTTCCCATCTTACATGTGTGTGTGTGTGTGTGTGTGTGTGTGTGTGTGTGTGTGTGTGTGTGTTTAAATTTATGTTGCTTTATTATAATCCTTAGACTCTTGTTTTTGCTTTTTTATCTAATGGAACACAGAAAAGGAGTGAATCAAATGGGAGAAGAAGTAGGAAATGAGGGGGGTGGGTAGAGGAAGGGAAACTGTAATCAGGATATGAAACAATTATATGAAAAGAATTATTTTCCATAAATAAAAGAATGCTTTGTTATTTACTCCTTGCAGGTTGTAATGTTCTTTCCTTGAAGTGTGCTTCTGAAAGGTTTATTCCATCTTTTCAGAAATCCTTCTCTCTGTTTATGTGTAGGTCTAAATAACTCATGCTATGTTTTATTTCTTTTTCTAAATTTGGGCAACTTTCTGCTGTTTTCATTACTACTTTTTTACACATAATTTTAGTATTTATTTCAGTTCCTTCTGCTGCCCTGTGGATTCCAAACTTTGTCATGCTTGTTTATTTACTTGCAGATCTCATTCTCTATCCTTCCTCTCCATCCTTCTGGTGGTAGAATCTTAGAGTGGTCTTTTATCATATTTTTATATTTGATTCTTTATGTTTTTCATTAACAACATATTAATCTTTTTTCATAAATTTGTTTCCTTGGGCAGATATTTTTAGATTGCTGACATTTTTATCCATTAGCTTTTCTGACTTTCCTTCCCCTCTAAATTGATGACTTTTCTGTCTGGGTGACAGATTGAATTCATCTGCTTATTTGTATCACCTAGAGGTCTTAGATCATTTTTTCCCAGAACAGTTTGGAAACATTTCATTTTACCAGCCACACTATTTTGAACACGGTCATTGCAGAGTCATAGTCTTTGTGTAGAGTATCTTAAATATAGTCATTGGGGAGTTATGGTCTTCCTTTCTAATGTTTGTTGTGTTTTCTGTTGTGATTTGCTCTTCTGTTGGCAGATATATATATATATATATATATATATATATATATATATGTGTGTGTGTGTGTGTGTGTGTGTATATGTATATATATATATACATATACACACACACACACACATATATATGTATATATATATACATACACACACACACACACACACATATATATATATATATTAGTTGGCTGATATTCTGTTTAAGTGTGTGTGTGTATGCATGTATGTGTCTATACTTTTCAGAAGTTCTCTATGTTTATTTGTGGTTCTAAATAACTCTAAATAAATAAATAATGTCACTTAATGTAACACATAGTAAATAGTAAATGTGTGACTTTAGACTTCCCCTATTTCCTCCTCAGTCCTCCCCCTCTTTTATGGTTTTTGCCTTTATAAGCTTGTCACAAGTTCAGGTGGGGGTCGAACTCCTCTACCCCTGCGTGGTGTATGAGTCTCGACCCCAGCATGCTGGCCTCAGATCTCGTTTAATCCCATCTTCAATAAACTTCCTCAGCGTGATCACAACGAGTTTGGTCTCAGTGCCTTATTGGGTGCGCGCTACTCCCGAGACTTGAGTGAGGGTCTCCCTTCGGGGTCTTTCATTACAACTTGCTTTTTATCCTGGGCATTTAATCCTTCCCTTTGCAAATGGCTGATCATTATGAAAATAAAACCCTATTATGACAATATCTTTCTTAAAATTTCCTAATGCAAAATTTCAGTTTGCATTGCTCAAATTTGACTTGCTTAGCAATCTCTTCACATCCTTATGAAAAATCTTGGTTTTCTCTTATTCTTAGAGAATCTTAATTATTAATCATTTTAATTTTGCTTCCTTTTTGTTATTGTTATACCCCAAGCATATTTCTCTAGGTTCTAGAATTCCAAGAGTTCCATCCCCAACTCTTACTTTTCTTACTTTTTTCTACATGTCTGTCAGTTTATTTACACATCAAAGGGGAGTGCTATATTCAGTCTTCTATTTCTAGCTTGGTGAATAACTAGGAGTACTTTGGAATTGGCTTCCACATTAAGGTTAGTGTTTGTCACTTAGCTCTATGACTCTGAATAGCTTTTATGACAAGTGCTATAGTTTAATTTCCTTACTGTAATAGAGGAGTGATTGTAATACCATTTATCTACTATGATTCAAAAGAATTAAGTAAAAATAGTCAAAGAACTTACAATAGTGTATAACGTTCATTTAGCGACCAAATATGTCATTCATTTCCTAACTTCTAGTTTTAATTGCTTTTCACTCATTTTCCTCTAGTCCTCTAATTGTTTACCCCATCAATTATCTTTAATAATTACAGTAAGTATCTTTACTTCTTTCTTTTTTCTTCTTTCTTTCTTTCTTTCTTTCTTTCTTTCTTTCTTTCTTTTTTTTTTTTTTTTGTGCCTGTTCCTATAAATGTGTCTTCCTCCCTTAATCATCTATGGATGTTAACTGCATATTTGCTCAGTTTTATAAACAATACCAACTTTTCTTGTTCTGTTAACTATACTTTGTGTATGAACTTTTAGTTTATCTTTCTTCTGTGGGGTATCTTTTTGTCTTTTCTCAGAGAGTTTGTTATATTTTGTTGTGCTTATCTTCAAAGTAAAACTTTCCCTTGGACTGATGCACTGTATGTTTTGGAACCCTTCCCTGAGGTGACTATATTACATCATACACAGCTCACCTGCTTTGCTTACCTTTGACCTTTTGTTCCTGACCTTGGTCCTGCTGGCATCTTTCCAAGTTTCTGAAGTAGCTTTTCCTTTCTGAAAAGTTCTGCTTGCTATACCCAATGCTAGTGTCTTCTTTTTCTGCCATCATGGTCTCCAGTCTCATGAACTAAATGAAATCCAACACCATTTCTCACGTGTTCACTGAGAATCTGTTTTCTCCACTTACACAAATTAGTTCTAAACTTCACGCCTCAAAGCTGTCATTCCAGAGACTCTCTGCATCCCTCTGCCTTGCCTTGGTGGTAGCTTACTACATAAGGATGTTTAATTTTTTTTCTTTATAATGAATTGCCACAGTGATTGTACGCATAGTATAAGCATAAAGCCTGATATATGCTTGTTATACATATAATAAAATGTGAAAATGATTAAACTGAGATAATTAGTACACCAAATTTTCTAGGATTTATCAATTCTTTGTGGAGAGAATATTCAAAAATTTTTTGCAATTTTGAAATATGTAATCAGAATTTAGAATTCATTTTTATAACTGTATTTTACACTCAACAAGAAACCACTGTATTCTTGTATATCCAGCTTCTAACACCGATGTTCTACTCCTAGCTCTGAGATCTCCTTTTCCAGATTTTATAGAAATCTGAAATCATGGATGTTTATCCTTTAGTACCTGTATTTTTTAATACAATATCCCTCAGATTTAGTCATGTTTTTTAAATGCCAGATATACCTCCATTGGCTTATAACAGTATTCCATTGTGTATACATGTTTTTCATTTTCCTTTCATCTATTTTACTGAACACCTGGCCTTTCATTTGCTTTTTTTTTAAATTTTAAGTGTTTTTCCTTCTGTATCATTTGAAAAGCTTAAGCTTTGCATGTACATATTATAAAATCCTCAATGATATCCATGAAACACCCTTGATTTCAAGCACCTTAATACTTTATTCAGTAAAATGAGTGTCTCAATTCTCATATTAGTTGCCATAAACAATGTTAACAGCTTTACAGGAGTCTAAATTTGGTTTTGCTACCAAGATTGGAATAAATACTGCTTTTGGTTTTAAAAATCTATGCTTAAAGACTGATGACAAAGGAGTGGCCCTAGATAACCCTT
The DNA here is from genome assembly GCA_964023405.1 of Apodemus agrarius. Lineage (NCBI taxonomy): Eukaryota > Metazoa > Chordata > Mammalia > Rodentia > Muridae > Apodemus > Apodemus agrarius. Next base: position 60,423,448 of record OZ030022.1, on the reverse strand, counting down.
GCTTTCAACTTCCCACCAGGCCTGTTTGGTCTTAACTGGGATAATTTGTACTTCAGGTAGAATACAGGGTCATTCATTATTGTGTTGATGAGAAGGCTTTTCTCTCTTTTAGATGGTCTTCTATGACACAGTTGATTGGCCTTGGGCTATATGCAGAGTAGCAGCACAGGTCTGCAGCAGTGACCCTGCTGAAGGATGGGTTCAAAACTGTCACATAACCATTTCCAATACCTTATTTTGTCAAATGAAACCCAAGGAAACCAAGGAAAAAAGGAATGTCTCCTGGCAAATAGAATGCAGTTTTTGATGGGATGGATTACATAGAAAGTTATATTTTTTCCTTTTATTGAATATTTTCTTTATTTGTATTTCAAATGTTATCTCCTTTCCAGGTATCTTCTCCAGAAGCCCCCCTATGCCATCCTTCCTTCCCCTGCCTCTATGAGTATCTCTCCACCAACCCCAGCCTTCCTGCCCTGGCATTTCTCTACACTGTGGCATTGAACCCCCACAGGAATAAGGGCTTCTCCTCCCACTGATTTCCAACAAGGTCATTCTCTGCTACATATGTAGCTGAATCCATGGGTCCCTCCATCTGTACTTTTTTAAAAAAAATCCACTATGAAAATTCTGAGTCTGGAACTAAAATAGGAAAAGTGTGATCAATGAACTCCAATCACTTCTGCATGGATACCAAAAGCAATTTCCTGCTATCGCCTTTTCTAGCTACATTTGGTATTTCCTTGAGGTAGCTAGCTTCCATTTTTGTGTAGCAACCTTGTGGTTTGGAGGAGATTGACTGGACCTCTTCTCAAAGGCACAAATCAATAAGTCTAATCACATTATACATGCTATAGTTACAGGTACAGAAAAGGGATGGAAAATGTCAGCCAAATCAAAGGAACTTCCTTAGCACCAGTTAGTTCATAAATAGTTCAGCCAAGATGAAGTTCAATGTGACCAATGGGCAAAGAAAGAAGAAGTGTGTAGTGTCCATCCTGAGAATAAAGTTAGCACACAACAGGAAGGAACACTTTGAAGAATCGCCAAGACTTGAAGTGAAGGTCATGCTGTCTTGAGGTTTCTCTTGCAGTTGAGCTTCTTGGAAACTCAAGTAATGAGTCCACAGCTTGAGTTGGGTTTTCTGGCACATATGAAAACATTTAAACCTCTCCAGACTCCTTAGGTAGCACTAGGTAAATTTTATCCAACTTTCAGGTATAAAATATGTATTTAATACCCCGAAACCTATTATAATCTAGAAGCAATGTCTACAGGAAAACAAATGGCAATAAGTAGACTCATGTTAATAGGGCTCAGTTAATGTCTATGGAATAAAAGTATAAGCCAGTTGATACATGAAACATTATGGAGGAGATAGGGCAAAAGAAGACCTTAAACCAAGCAGAAATCAATTACTCCATATACTTCTCTATATCTTTAAACTCGTAGCATAAAAAGAGTTGGAGATATATGGTTTGTGTTTAGCCACTGTTGGACACCAGAAATTTAACAAAATGACCCATCAAGTAATACAATCCCACAACAGTTTCACTGTAAGAGGATGAAAAGAGATAACGTCAGGAGAAATGAGGGAACATGTTTTCAAAGAGTTTCATGAAAATGGCAGCTTCACATACCACATTCACAGTTTCTTATGTAAACTGATAAGTAAGGTAAGGTTAACATGCTAAGTTCTTCTTAGCATTCTGATGTCAGTATTCTCAGAAAGGGTAACTTGGGTACCTGGAAGTGACTGTTATAAACACTAACTAGAATGGACTGATGCTTTGCTAAAATAAGATCTAAGTAGCAGTGTGAAATCTTAGATCTGTGGGACAGAACCAGTGCTCTTACATGGTAAAAGTTTTACATTTCTTTGATATTGTTGAGAATTATAATGTACTGAATACTTTAATCTGCCATATCAAATCATTCTATTAAAATTCCGAGTCAGGATTGTTAAGCAGCAGTAGAGATGAATGCTAAACATTGGGGAAAATCACTGTAATGATCTGTAAAATATGTGATGACAGAATCATACACTGTGAAAAATCAATGTCGCTGTCACATCAGCTGAGCTGTGGCTTCTATCACACAGCTATCAAAAAGACTTTAGAATTAAGCGGATCATTAAAGTACTACTCAAACCTCCCCATTGTGGAGAGCACACTATGTAACCAACTACCAAATCACTTAATAGATCAGATCCCTTACTTCATCTATTCATCTTCTAAAGCCTTACATATAGCCTCATAGTCATACTATTGGAATTTATTGCATGCCTTTCTTCAAGATAAAATGATGACAATCACTTTCTGATGATATTTTTGAATAAATGGCAAAGAGAATGAAATCTAAATTCAAAAAAAAAAAAAAAACCCACCAAACCTTGTTTGTCTACCCATTGCATAACTCTAGCTGACAAACATTTTATTATGAGGATGTGGCAGTCTACAGATTGATCAAGCTTCATACATTAAGTGAAATTTGTTGAGTGGATACTCAGACCAGACTCTGTGCTAGATGCTGGGAATTCAAAGGCAAAAGAACATGGGATTAATCTCTCTTTTCAAGTGTATCTTCATAGAGTGTATCTTCCAAAGGGTATCTGTGTAAGCCAAATGTCCCTTGCTTTTTGTCTTCCCATAAGTACCACAGATGTTTCAGCCTTTCAATGTACAATAAATTCTTCTTGGTTGTTAAGATTCTTCTAACCCATTTTTTCCTTAAATTTAACTCAATGGTTCTTCTAAATCCACTCAAATTCCTGATAGATATCATTGGACAGAACATGCTAGTATTTTTCATGATGTGGGAAGTTCTCTTTTCTCTGCCTTTTCTCAGTAGCTAACATCTAATGTCTTTTGGGATGAGAAGCAAAAAAAACTATCCACAGACCATCAACAGTAAAAGCATTCATTTAATTCACAAGCTAACCCTAATGGGAAATAATTAGCACATTTTGTCATAGAACATGTGAGGAAGGAAAAGGAGTCCAAAAACCTCTGCTTCCATTTAGCCAAGAATTAAGAGTAGAAGACACTTTCAAAGGGTTATGTTCTTATGAATATTTTAAATATCATGACCAGATGTGCTTGCTGTTTCCTGTTTAATTGAGCTGTGAGAATCCAATCACTGGAGTGGGTTGGCAAATCTCATTATCTCCAGGGGTTTTCCTGTACTCTCTCCTGGAGCAAAAAGGAAGCAGATATTCACTGTTCTCACAGTGTAAGAAATACATAGATTCCAACTAATATGTATGGTCAGATACTTATGTAAGTATGGATACTATTAATTAAAGAATTTTATTGTCATAATATATCATGTAAAATCGTTTTTTACTTGGTAACTCATAATCCAGACATGTGTGGGTGTCGTAGCCATGTGTCTCCAACTCTGAACTTCTTGTTCTTAAAAATAAAACAAGATAAAATAAATTGAACATGAAATTTTACTGCTCCCTTTTAAACAGGTTAGATGTCAAGAAAGTCTTTGGTATTCTCACAGCCTTAGCATACATCTCTAATCACATTTACCAGTTCTTTGTCACCCTTGCTTCCCATCTCCCAGATCAAAACATGACCTATTATAGAGCAAGGAATGGGTTTCATTTATGCCACTATCACTAAAGTGAATTTAGTGAAGAGTATTTAGATAAAAATGAAATGAAACCAATTTAATTCATGTGGGAGAAGAAAGACAGGAATGTAACAAGACTGTGTATAAAACTGTATTAATAAATGTGGTTGGAGATGTCTAAAAACTCTCTATTATATATTGAGTTAATAAAATGGTCATTTGTTCAAAATATTAACATGCCAAAGAGGAGTGATCACTCTGGAGGGGAAATCTCCTTCAAAAGCAGAGTAGTAAGCTCTTTAAAATGCAGAGAGCTTGAAGGCTAATTTATTAAGAAGCCTTGAACTACTGTAGAAGATGTCTGTAATTCCAGGAGTCAAATGGAGGAAAATCGTGAGTTCAAGGCCAGCCTGAACTAATAGTGAAATATTTTATCAAAACTAACACATACATACACACACACACTTCACATTATCAGTTTGTATTATGATAATTTGACTACTAATTTAGACTTTCATATCTTTTAATGAGATTCACCAAAGAGATATTCATATTACTGTAGCAATATTGACAAAAACCAAGCTGTGGGAATTACATAAATGTTTATAGTTGGATGGGTGGACATAAACATTGTACACATGTATGAAAGGGACTGGTTCCCATTACTCAACGAGGAGAGAATGCTGCAATACAGCACTACATGATGAGCCTTGAAGGCATTTGTGGAGTGATATATGCTAGTTGCAGAAGAGCAAATATCACAAGACTTTCTATGAGACATAGAAAATTGTCAAAGTCATAAAAACAGACAGCTTTGTAGTTTCTAGGATCTGAAAAGTCAGGGTGTTAGAAGTTGCCAATCCATTGCTATAAAGGTCTCAATTATACAAAACTTTTGGAGTTCTACCATATCATCTTTCACTTACACTTAGCAAAACTGTTTGTATACTTATAGCAAGTAATTCTGTTAAAAGAAAATAAATGTCTTGTTTTGTTTTTAAAGAAAATAGAGCCAGAAAACCTCAAAAGATTTTTCACATTATTACTATATTGTTTGTTTTTGTGCAGGTAGGGGAAGTTGCTAAGGATTTAATCCAGGGACTGGCAACATTGCAATCTATCCCAACCCCAGCTCATATATGTCTACTTTCATTCAATATTTTGTCCCACTGATATACCCTTAGTTCTTATGAAATGTGACATCATGATAATGACATTTTAAATAAATAATAAAAAATATAGTCATAAGTATTTTGAATTGACCAGGAAGTAGGTTCTTTGTTGCATTTGTTGAGTGGGCAATTTCTCATCATTAACAGGTAGAATACACCAGAAGTGACACTGTTACCGATGGTCAGTCTCTGATTAAGAGTTTCAAAGTTCTTGCCCTCTTAGCTAAAGATTAGAAAATAACTGTTTGTGCTGCCTAGTTTTATGTCAACTTGACACAAGCTAGAGTCACTGGAGAGGAGGGAGCCTCAATTCAGAAAATTCCTCAACGAGATAGGGCTATAAACAGGGCTATAGGGCATTTTCTTAAATAGTAACTAATAGAAGGTGCTCTAGCCCATTGTCCGTGACTCCGTCCCTGGACTGGTGGTCCTTGGTTTTATTAGAAAGCAGGCTGAGCAAGCCCTGAGAGAAAACTAGTAATCAGCAATCCTCCATCCCTGTTCATTAGTTCCTACCTCCATGTTCCTGCCCCATTTGTGTTACTGTCCTGACTTCCTTGGATGATAACCTGTGAGGTAGACATCTCAATCAAATAAACCCTTTCCTTCCCATGTTGTTTTTGATTATGGTGTTTCATCACAGCAAAAGTAACCCAAACTAAAACAGGACTAAAATAGATTTGTAAAGATAGCAAGGAAGAGAGCAAAGTGATGGTGCAGTTAGACTATACACAGATTGGAAGCAGGATCATGAATGGAAATACTCAAGGGCTGTGATTATTATTTGCAGATTCCCTTTATGAAGATCAACAGAAGGAAGAGTTTGTTATTAAGGGATGTAATTTGGGTGGTACTATAATTGATAAATTAGGATTTATAATCCTTTTTTTCTATACATATTCTTTCTTATAATGCAGCTGCTTTGAACCTTATGCATATCCAATTATTTATAGTCATGAAGGGTAGATTTCATATTACTTTACTGCCTATACATTAAAAATCTAGTTCAGGCTGTATCTACCCTTATGTTTTCTATATCTAGTTGTGTTGGGAATATATTAGTATAGAGACGGTCTAAACTTGATTGTTATAAGGGGCAAGGAAACTCGTACTTACTATTCTAGGGGTTTTGTGTATCCCAAATGTTAGTGGAGTCAGGGAGTTCTAAGGTCATGATGTGCATCACTTGGAGAAGTTTATGTGTATATGGAAGATTCAGATGATGTAACTAGAGTGACAAAAACATTATTACATATATTGGGGTACATAATCCCAAAATGAAATAGGGGTCAATGAGCCTTAAACCACTTCCTATTCTTGCCTGAGTCAATATTAAATGACTTTTAAAGACAGGTGATAAAATCACAATACAATTTCCATATTGTTTGCTGGAAAATTTGTAGTTCCAATACTGCAGAGAAGTGTGACTTATTATTGTACAGGTCACAGGGAGGTGTTCAGTGAATTCCAACTGAATAACAGGAAATAGCTTAAATTCATTGCTTGCTAAGGGCTTAGATGTGCAACATTAGTCCTCGATGAATCTTTGTGCAAATACAACTTAGTCATGAATTTGAGTGTAATCCATTGTATGAGATACTCTAAGTAAGAAATATTCTGTAAAACTCATATTTAATTATAACCACAAAATTTTAATCAAAACTACATACACATTTTAATGTTTCATTATTTTTAATTGAGATATAAGAATAGTATATAGGGGATGGAGAGATGGGTTAAGTGTAAAGATTGCTGCTCTTCCAGAGGACCCATCTCTCATGTAGACATTTTATATCTGATAATATCAAGGTTGAGACTTGTATGATAGTTTAAATTTTTACATTAAAAAGAGACACTGGAGACTTCATAGAAACAAAAACTAAAAAAGACAGTGAAAATAACGGGAGCTAAGAACCAAATGAATTTCACAGATATCTATAGAACATTTAACCCTAAAATAAGAGAATATACCTTCTTCTCAGCATGTCATAGCACCTTCTCCAAATTGACCATATAAGAGGAAACAAAACAAGACTCAAATGACACAGGAAGATTGAAATAATCCCATGCATGCTATCAGATTACCAAGCAATAAAGCTGGTCTTCAATAAAAACAAAAACAACAGAAAGCCCACATACTTATGGATATTCAACAACTCTCTACTCAACAATATTATGGTCAGGGAAGAAATAAAGAAACAAATTAAAAACTTTTTAAATTTTAATTTAGAATGCAAAACATGCCCAAACATGTGGCACACAATGAAGACAGTACTAAGAGCAAAACTCATAGCTCTGAGTGCATCCATAAAAAAACTGGAGAGAGCATACACTAGCAGCTTAATAGCACGCCTGAAAGCTTTAGAACAGAAAGAAGCAAATACACACAAGATGAATAGACAACAGGAAATAAACTCAGGGCTGAAATAAACCAAGTAGAAACAAAGAAAACTATAAAAAGAATCAACAAAACAAGGACCTGGTTCTTTGAGAAAATCAACAGGATAGATAAACCCTTAGCCAAAATAAACATAGGGCACAGAATCAGTATCCAAATTTATGAAATCAGAAATGAAATGAAAAACATAACAACAGAAACTGAAGAAATTCACAAAATCATCAGAAACTTACACCCAACAAAACTGGAAAACATAGATGAAATGGATGATTTTCTAGACAGATACCAGGTACCAAAGTTAAGTCAGGATCTGATAAATGATCCAAGCAGTACCATAACCCCTAAAGAAATAGAAATAGTCATTAACAGTATCCCAACAAATAAAATCCCAGAGGGGTTTAGTGCATAGTTCTATCAGACCTTCAAATAAGGCCTAATATCAGTACTCTTCAAACTATTCCACAAAGTAGAAACAGAAGGAACACTACCCAATTAATTCTATGAAACCACAATTACTCTGATACCTAAACCACACAAAGACCCAAGAAAGAAAGAGAACTTCAGACAGTTTCCCTTATGAGTATCAATGGAAAAATACTCAATAATATTCTCGCAAACCAAATCCAAGAACACATCAAAACAGTCATTCTCCATGATCAAGTAGGCTTCATCCCAGGGATGCAGGGATGGTTCAATATATGGAAATCCATCAATGTAATCCACTATACAAACAAACTCAAAGGTAAAACAGCATGACAATTTCACTGGAAGCTGAAATATCATTTGACAAAATGCACCCCTTCATGTTAAAGTATTGGAAAACCAGGAATTCAAGGCCCATACCTAAACTTAGTAAAAGCAATATACAGCAAACCAATAGCTAGCATCAAACTAAGTGTAGAGAAACATGAAGCAATCTCATTAATATCAGGGACCAGACAAGGCAGACCACTCTCTCCCTATCTATTCAGTATAGTACTTGAAGTTCTAGCCAGAGAAATTAGAAAGAAAAGGAGGTCAAAAGAATACAAATTGGAAAAGAAGTCAAGATTTCACTCTTTGCAGATAATATGAAAGTATACTTAAATGATCCAAAAAATCCACCAGAGAACTCCTACATCTGATAATCAACTTCAGCAATGTGGCTGGATATAAAATTAATGCAAATAAATCAGTGGCCTCCCTCTACTCAAAGGATAAAGGATCTGAGAAAGAAATGAATACACTTCAAAATAGTCACCAGGAATATAAAATATCTTGGTGTGACTCTAACGAAGCAAGTGAAAGATCTGCATCACTAGAAATTTCTGTCTATGAGGAGATGGGAAGACATCAGAAGATAGGCATATATCCCATGCTAATGGATTGACAGGATTAACATAGTACAAATGACCATCTGTACCATTACCAAAAGCAATCTACAGATTCAATGCAATCCCCATCAAAATTCCAACTCAATTCTCCACAGAAATAGAAAGAGTAATTCTTAAATTCACCTGGAATAACAAAAACCAAGTATAGCAAAACCTAGCCTCAAGAATAAAAGAACTTCTGGGGGAATTGATATTCTGGAACTCAAGCTGTACAACAGAGCAATATTGATTAAAAAAAAAACAGCAATGGTGTTGGTACAGATACAGACTGGGAGATCAATGGAATTGAATTGGAGACCCAGAAATGAACCCACACACATATGGTCACCTGATCTTTGACAAAGAAGCCAAAAATCTTGCTGGGGGAAAAGAAGATAGCCTATTCAACAAATGGTGCTGGCTCAAATGGTAGTCAACATATAGAAGACTACAAATTGATCTATTCTTATTTCCTTACACAAAGAACAAGTTCAAGTGAATGAAGAACCTCCACATAAAACCAGATACACTGAATCTAATAGAAAAGGAAGTAGGAAAGAGCCTCAAACACATTGGCACAGGGTAAAATTTCCTGAAAAAAGCATCAATGGATCAGGTACTAAGATCAACTATAGACAAATGGGACCTCATAAAATTACAAAGCTTCTGTAAGGCAAAGGACACTCTCAATAGGACAAAACAGCCACCAACAGATTGTGAAAAAATCGTTACCAATCCTACATCCGATAGAGGACTTATAGCCAAAATATACTTAGAACTCGAGAAGTTAGACTACAGAGAACCAAATCACCATATTAAAAATGGAGTACAGAGAGCTAAACAAAGAATTCTTAACTGAGGAATCTTGAATGGCCAAGAGACACCTAATGAAATGTTCAAAATCATTAGTCATCAGGGAAATGTGAATCATACAGACCCTGAGATTTCACCTCACACCAGTCAGAATGGCTAAGATCAAAAACTCAGATGGCAGCAGATGCTGGTGAGGATGTAGAGAAAAAGGAACACTCCTTCATTGTTAGTGGGATTGCAGGCTGGTACAACCACTCTGGAAATCAGTCTGAGGAAATCAAATTTCCCCAGAAAATTGAACATAGTACTACCTAAGGACCTGCTTTACCACTCCTTGGCATATACCCAGAAGATTCTCCAACATATAACAAGATCACATGCTTCACTATGTTCATAGCAGCCTTATTTATAAGTCAGAAGCTAGAAGCAACCCAGATGCCTCTAAACAGAGGAATTAATACAGAAAATCTGGTACATTTATACAATGGAGTACTTACTACTCAGCTCTTAAAAACAATAGAATTCACAGGCAAATGGATGGAATTAGAAAATATCATCCTGAGTGAGGTAACCTGCCGCACCTGTAGCAGAGACAATTGCGCTCCGTGGGCGACATGCCAGACTGGGAGCCGATTCAGGGGTTCGTACCTCACGAGGTTAAGCCCCCTGCAAGCAGGCGGTGGACTCCAAGAAGATGCACGATTAAGCCGCTGCTTTGCTTTGGATTAATTGCAGGAATATGTGGTGTTTGGATGATGGGAAAACTCATTCTGGGCTTGTGGTTAATTACCACTACCCCAAATACTAGTTCTGAGAATGAGCTTGTCAGCACAAACTCTACCCTTAACCATAATGCTTCCTTTGCTGATCGCAATCAGTCAGATAGGACAGCTTCTCTGCCCACTTCCTCTCTGCAGTCAGGCCAGCTTGAGAGGTTGGCGGAGGAAGTAGAACTAGAAACTAAGCAGCTAGCAAAATATTGCAGTTATAAAGTAAATGATTCCATTACAATATTGATTCCCCTTTTAGCTTATGATTCTCTTAATTTTAGGGAAGCCTTAAATAGATCACAGAAGTCTAAATTAGAACTAGAGAATAGAAAATATAGAATTGTTAGAAGTCTAGACCAACAGGTGGGAGATTTGACAGCTTTAGGGTTTGAAGTTAAGAAAACAAACAGAACTGTGAAAGTGAAACTTGGCAGCAGGTGGTGGGAACCTGGCACTTATCGGGGTCCTCATCGTTTTTGGCCAACGGGTGCACCCCTCCCCTACACTGGAGAATATGATATAAACTTACAGAGATGGGTTACAATTAACGGTAGGCGAACTAGATATTTCTCACTACCATGGTATGAGAGAATCAAGCGATCTCGCCCACCATGGTGCGTTCTACCTGAAACACACAAACAGAGGATCAGACAGAAGGTATGGGACTACTTTTACAAGGGTAGAGGTTTGCAAGACGTGTGCCCCCGAGGGTGGGATCCAAACTATCCATGTATTTGCTATAGTGAGGAACAATGTGTGGAACTCTATTCTGAGATGATAAAATATTGGCTATGGTGAGTTCAGGGTCCTTGGCAGAGGGCCGAGACAAAGTACGCTCGCATGTGGCTTCCCACCTCCAACTACACCTGGTGCCCAGGAAGCCGCTGAACCGTGGTCGAAAGTCGAGGTCAAGACAATTTTAGCTTGATAATTCTTAGAATTGTTGACCTTAAGATAGCTTAAACAGTTTCTGTAACCCAATACCTTATGTAACCTGATGTCTTTAAAAGTCTGATGCTTGCTGAGTAAAAATTGCAACAGTCTGATCACATTCTCTCTCGTGTGTCTCTCTGTTCGCCATCCCGTCTCTGCTCCGCACCTATCCAACAAAGGGGTCCTCCCGTGGATCCCGAACCCTAGTGGGTTTGCCGTCCGCGGCAGCTGGCGCCCGAACAGGGACCCCCGATAGGTGCATATTTCTCCTGTACTATTTTCCTTCTCTTTGTCTTGTACCCTATCGCTTTGAAACTTCAATCACTTCTGGAGCGGAACGAACTCACTGTACGGAACTGCAGTCCCGCCTACGGAGAAGAGGTAGGTGAAGGTGAGTCATTCAGTATGGGTGGCTCGGGCTCAAAAGGACAAAAAATGTTTGTCTCAGTATTACAAAGACTCTTAGCGGAAAGAGGCTTAAAGGTCAAGGAAAGCACGGCAACAGAATTTTATCAATTTCTTATGAAGGTCTCTCCCTGGTTCCCGGAGGACGGGGAATTAAAGTTAGAAGATTGGAAGCGAGTAGGAAGAGAGATGAGAAGGTATACAACAGAGCATGGGGAGAAGGAAATACCCAGGCAAGCTTACCCTATCTGGCTGCAAATGAGGGAAATTCTGACGGAACAGTCAGACTTGATATTATTAACAGCAGAGGCCAGTTCAGAAAAGGACAAAGAGGAACATGAATATGATATGCCTTATGACGATGCTGATGAGATACAAGAAAAAACTTACGGGACTAATACGCCCGTGAAAAGGCCTCTGTCTAAAACTCCAGACAAAAAACCCCTTATGCAAAATAACGATGATAATGATCTCTCCCCTGGAGATTGGGATGATTTAGAAGAACAAGTGGCCTTATATCATCATGATGATGACTTTGTTTTCCCCGTAAAAAGGGAACCAAGAGACAGACTTGTTCCTACTCCCAGAAGAAAACTGTTGTCGCCCATAGGCTTCACGGGGGCGATGGCCCAAGCAAGGGAGCAGGGTGATACAACTTTTGCTTTCCCTGTTGTCTATACAGGGGATAGTAAGGATAAAGAGGCCCCTGTCTGGGAGCCCTTGCCACTTAAGACATTAAAGGAGTTACAAGCAGCTGTAAAGTCCATGGGTCCTTCGGCCCCTTATACTACACAAATAGTTGACATGGTTGCCAGCCAATGGCTTACTCCGCATGACTGGCACCAAACTGCTAAGGCAACCTTATCCCCAGGAGACTACATCTTGTGGAGAACAGAGTACGAGGATAAGAGTAAAGAAACAGTCCAAAAGTTCTCGGGAAGAAAAGGACCTAAGGCCACTATGGATATGCTATTAGGCACAGGGACTCATTTGGCTCCTGCTTCCCAGGTGAAAATTCCTAAGACCATTTTAAAGGAAGTGACTACAAATGCTGTACTCAGATGGAGGGCTATTCCCCCTCCTGGCTCTAAGAAGACGGTCTTGGCCGGTATTAAACAAGGAAATGAAGAGCCATATGAGACTTTTGTCTCCAGGCTAGAAGAAGCCATACATAGAATGATGCCACATGGGGAAGGATCAGAAATGCTCCTTAAGCAACTAGCTTGGGAGAATGCTAATTCGCTTTGCCAGGACCTAATCAGACCAATAAGAAAGACAGGCAACATTCAGGACTATGTGAAGGCTTGCATAGATGCTTCCCCTGCAGTGGTTCAGGGGATGGCCTATGCAGCCGCTATGAGAGGCCAGAAGTATTCAGCATTTGTAAAACAAACTTATGGTGGTGGAAAAAGGAGTGACAGTGTAGGACCTACTTGTTACTCATGTGGAGAGGCAGGTCATATTAAGAAAGATTGCAAGAAAAACCAGAAAGGGGAGAAACGATCACCCCCAGGTCCCTGCCCACGTTGCAAAAAGGGCAGACATTGGAGGAGTGAATGCCGTTCTAAGTATGATAAGGACGGGAATTTGATTGAGGATAAAAAAGAAAATGAGTCAAAAAACTAGAGAAAGGGCAACCCCTCAGCCCTGACCCAAGAGGGGAAGAAAAGGAGCCCTCATCATTAAACCCAGAGGCTCCCTCATTTTCTATACATGATCTTCCTAGAGCTACTCCAGGAAGTGCAGGTCTTGACTTATCTGCCAAGGCAGATGTTATCATTTCTATGGAAGAAGGTACTGTACTTGTCCCCACAGCAGTAAAGGGAACTCTTCCAGAAGGAATCACAGGACGAATTGTAGGAAGGAGTTCCAACTATAAGAAAGGACTAGAGGTGCTCCCTGGGGTGATTAATTCAGACTCCCAGGGGGAAATCAAAGTTATGGTCAAGGCTACTAGAAACACTGTTATCATACTTAAGAGTGAAAGGATCGCCCAGATATTACTTTTGCCATATTTAAAGCTCCCTAACCCAACCCTAAAAGGGGAACGAGGACAGGGTGATTTTGGGTCAACAGATCACATACATTGGGTTAAGCAGATAAAGGACTCAAGACCCATGCTAACCATTCACCTGAATGGTAGGGGATTCTTAGGACTCTTAGACACAGGAGCAGACAAGACCTGCATTGCAGGAAAAGACTGGCCCTCACATTGGGCCGTTCATCAAACTGAAAATTCCCTTCAGGGGCTAGGGATGGCCTCAGGCGTGGCCAAGAGCAGCCAGCCCCTAAACTGGCAACATGAAAATAAGGAAGGAATAATACAACCATATGTCATACCGACCCTACCATTTACCCTGTGGGGCAGAGATATCATGAGAAAAATGGATATAAAGCTGGTCATCAATGACCAGGATTTATACTAGGGGCCATTGAGGGCAAATTATATGCAGATCAAATATCATGGAAGTCTGATCGGCCTGTGTGGCTCAATCAATGGCCCCTAAAAGATGAAAAGTTACAGGCCTTACGAATGCTGGTAGAAGAACAGCTAAAGTTAGGACACATAGAAGAAAGTAATAGTCCTTAGAATACACCAGTATTTGTTATTAAAAAGAAATCAGGAAAATGGAGACTTCTACAAGATCTTAGAGCAGTAAACAGTACCATGCACAATATGGGAGCATTGCAACCAGGACTTCCTTCACCGGTTGCTGTCCCTAGAGACTGGGAGGTAATAATAATAGATCTTCAAGACTGTTTTTTCAATATAAGGTTACATCCAGAGGATTGCAAAAGATTTGCCTTCAGCGTACCCTCTACTAATTTTCAAAGACCATACCAAAGATATCAATGGAAAGTGCTACCGCAGGGAATGAAAAACAGCCCAACGTTATGTCAAAAGTTTGTGGATCAGGCGATTAAATCTATTAGACAGGAATTTGGGAATGCCTGCGTGGTTCATTACATGGACGACATTTTGATTGCCCATCCTAGTAGAGAGCAAGTGGATTTGATCCTTGTGAGGATTATAAGGGTATTGGATCAATTTGGACTAGTAGTATCCTCAGAAAAGATTCAAAAATATGATAATTTAAAATATTTAGGCACTACAATTCAGGGCAATATAGTCTCCTTTCAGAAACTACAAATTAGGGTTGATAAATTGAGGACACTCAATGACTTCCAAAAATTATTGGGAAATATTAATTGGCTGCGTCCCTAACTGAAGATTACTACAGGGGAGTTAAGGCCCCTGTTTAAAATATTAAATGGAGATTCTAATCCAATTTCCACGAGGGCATTGACCCCTGAGGCCTGTGAGGCATTAAAACTGGTGAATGAAAGGCTGTCAGATGCCAAAATAAAAAGGTTAAATCCCACTGGGGAATGGTATTTGTGTATCTTAAAGACAACATACACGCTGACGGCCTGCCTGTGGCAGGACGGAGTATTGGAGTGGATACACCTGCCTCACATATCTAATAAAGTGTTAATGTCATATGAGAATTTATGCACCAAATTAATAACTAAAGGGAGAGCACAATCCAAGAAGATCTTTGGTAGAGACATGCATTACATTGCTATTCCTTATAATAAGAACCAATTTGAACAATTATTACAAGAAAGTGATGACTGGGCCATAGCCTTGACAGGTTTTCTGGGAGAGGTGCATTTTCACCTACCCAAAGATCGATCCATTGCTGACTTTTGTCCTGGAAACGGATATAATTTTCCCAAGAGGGTATTCCAGCTCCCCCATTGAGAATGGGGTAAATGTTTTCACTGATGGATCCTCCAATGGACGATCAGTGACTTGCATACAAAGTCAAAAACCTATTATTAAAATTAATCTAGATGCTTCTACACAGCAAGCAAAAATAGAAGCAGTGCTTGTAGCTTTTACAGAAGTGAGACAAGCGTTTAATCTCTATACAGATTCTAAATATGTGGTTGGTCTATTCCCAGAAATTGAGACCGTGGTCTTGTCCCCTAAGACAAAAATTCATAAGAAATTGTCAGAATTACAAAATTTGATTCATAAAAGACAGAATAAGTATTACGTGGGACATATCAGAGGCCATAGTGGGCTCCCCGGACCTTTGTCCCAGGGGAATGCCCTCGCAGACTCCCTTACTCGAATTATGTCTGCTTTAGAGGTGGCTAAAAGAAGTCATGATTTACATCACCAAAATTCTACAGCTTTAATTAAGGTTTCAGTTTCGCATTACTCATGAACAGGCACAGGAAATAGTCAAAACTTGCCCTCATTGTCCAGACTGGGGACATGCACCCAAGGCAGGAGTAAATCCCCGAGGGTTAAAACCCTGCAGCCTTTGGCAGATGGACGTCACACACGTACCAGAATTTGGAAAATTAAAATATGTTCATGTGACCGTTGATACATACTCTCATGTAGTCTTTGTCTCCGCTTGAAGGGGGAAGCGGTAAAAGACGTTTTACAACACTTAGTTCACAACCTTTCCTATATGGGAGTGCCAAAGAAAATTAAAACAGACAATGGACCTGCATATGTGTCAAAATCCTTGAAGGATTTCTTCCAACGATGGGGCATAGAACATGTGACAGGAATTCCATATAATCCTCAAGGGCAGGCAATTGTAGAACGTACACATCAAAACAATAAAGCACAAATACAGAGGTTGAAATCAGCTGGAAAATATTTTTCAGCTCACCATCTTTTGTCTCATACTCTGTTTGTTTTAAATTATGTAAATTCTGATGCACAAGGACTAACAGCCTCAGATAGACACTGGGGAAAAGAAAAATCTTTTCCTAAACCCCTGGTTAATTGGAAGGACCAGTTAACCGGACGCTGGAGGGGTCCGGATGTGTTAATTGCCTCTGGACGAGGCTATGCTTGTGTGTTTCCACAGGATGCCAAATCACCGGTCTAGATTCCCGATCGACTCATCCGACCCTCCAAAAGACCCCGGGAAGACACGCCCGCACAAAAAGAGACAGGGTCGAAAATTGATGCGGAAGCTGACAAAGAAAGTGGAGGTGGTTCACCTAGGGGCAAGGATGCGGCCACGACAGACCCCCACATGGACCCAAGAAAAAAGACGCCCCTGGTGGAACACCCAGACCTTTTCAGACTCATTGCCGCAAGTGAGAAAATATCGCTAAAAAGACCTCTAAAAGAAGATTATGAAACTATTTCTGCCTCTGCTTGTGTGTCCTACCCTCATGCTCTCCTGGTAGGGTTACCACAACTTGTTACCATTGACAAAATTGATCATACCTTCACTGTAAAGTGTACTTCCTGTATGTTAACTAATTGCATTGATTCCTCAGCTTCAGGTTCAGTGATTCTTATCGTTTAACGTCCTCCTTATGTGCTTTTGCCAGTAGATTTGGGGAACGAACCGTGGTATGATGATTCAGCATTGCAGACATTTAAATATGCTAATAGTTTGTTAAGAACTAAGAGATTTGTGGCAGCATTGATTTTAGGAATATCAGCTCTTATAGCTATAATCACTTCTTTTGCCCTTTCTACAACTGCCTTAGTTAAGGAGATGCAGACAGCTTCTTTTGTAAATAATTTACATAGAAACATTACACTTGCTTTATCTGAGCAAAGGATCATAGATTTGAAACTTGAGGCCAGGTTAAACGCCTTAGAGGAGGTGATTTTAGAATTAGGGCAAGACATAGCCAACATTAAAACCAGAATGTCCACTAGGTGCCATGCTAATTATAACTTCATATGTGTGACACCTTTACCCTATAATGCCTCTGAGAAATGGAATAAGACCAAGGCCCACTTGTTAGGCATTTGGAATAATAACAACATCTCATACAATATCAAAAAATTAACTAATCTTATCTCAGAGACGAGTAAACAGCATTTGGATGCGGTGGATCTTTCAGGCCTGGCAAGCTCTTTCGTGCAGAATATTAAGTCACTCAATCCTATTGATTGGATACCATATTTCGTTTTTATAAGAATTGGCATACTCCTTATTGTTGTAGTCCTGATGATTTTCCCGATTGTCTTTCGCTGCTTTTCAAAATCCATTGCACAGATTCAAGCAGATTTGGACCTTGTGCTTCTAAAAAATAAAAAAGGAGGAACTGCCGCACCTGCAGCAGAGACAATTGCGCTCCGTGGGCGACATGCCAGACTGGGAGCCGATTCAGGGGTTCGTACCTCACGAGGTTAAGCCCCCTGCAAGCAGGCGGTGGACTCCAAGAAGATGCACGATTAAGCCGCTGCTTTGCTTTGGATTAATTGCAGGAATATGTGGTGTTTGGATGATGGGAAAACTCATTCTGGGCTTGTGGTTAATTACCACTACCCCAAATACTAGTTCTGAGAATGAGCTTGTCAGCACAAACTCTACCCTTAACCATAATGCTTCCTTTGCTGATCGCAATCAGTCAGATAGGACAGCTTCTCTGCCCACTTCCTCTCTGCAGTCAGGCCAGCTTGAGAGGTTGGCGGAGGAAGTAGAACTAGAAACTAAGCAGCTAGCAAAATATTGCAGTTATAAAGTAAATGATTCCATTACAATATTGATTCCCCTTTTAGCTTATGATTCTCTTAATTTTAGGGAAGCCTTAAATAGATCACAGAAGTCTAAATTAGAACTAGAGAATAGAAAATATAGAATTGTTAGAAGTCTAGACCAACAGGTGGGAGATTTGACAGCTTTAGGGTTTGAAGTTAAGAAAACAAACAGAACTGTGAAAGTGAAACTTGGCAGCAGGTGGTGGGAACCTGGCACTTATCGGGGTCCTCATCGTTTTTTGGCCAACGGGTGCACCCCTCCCTACACTGGAGAATATGATATAAACTTACAGAGATGGGTTACAATTAACGGTAGGCGAACTAGATATTTCTCACTACCATGGTATGAGAGAATCAAGCGATCTCGCCCACCATGGTGCGTTCTACCTGAAACACACAAACAGAGGATCAGACAGAAGGTATGGGACTACTTTTACAAGGGTAGAGGTTTGCAAGACGTGTGCCCCCGAGGGTGGGATCCAAACTATCCATGTATTTGCTATAGTGAGGAACAATGTGTGGAACTCTATTCTGAGATGATAAAATATTGGCTATGGTGAGTTCAGGGTCCTTGGCAGAGGGCCGAGACAAAGTACGCTCGCATGTGGCTTCCCACCTCCAACTACACCTGGTGCCCAGGAAGCCGCTGAACCATGGTCGAAAGTCGAGGTCAAGACAATTTTAGCTTGATAATTCTTAGAATTGTTGACCTTAAGATAGCTTAAACAGTTTCTGTAACCCAATACCTTATGTAACCTGATGTCTTTAAAAGTCTGATGCTTGCTGAGTAAAAATTGCAACAGTCTGATCACATTCTCTCTCGTGTGTCTCTCTGTTCGCCATCCCGTCTCTGCTCTGCACCTGTCCAACAAAGGGGTCCTCCCGTGGATCCCGAACCCTAGTGGGTTTGCCGTCCGCGGCAGTAACCCAGTCACAAAAGAACACACATAGTATGTACTCACTGATAAGTGGATATTAGCAAAATAAATAAATAAATAAATAAATAAATAAATAAAATAAAAAATCTCAGAATACACACGATACAATTCAAAGACCATATGAAGCCCAAAAAGAGGGAAGACCAAAGTATGGATGCTTCAGTCCTACTTGGAAAGGGGAAAATAATAATCAAAGGAGGTAGCAGGAGTGAAGAACCTGGGAGGGAGAGGGAGGAGGAGGGAAAGGGGGGCAGGATCAGGTGAGGGAGGACACAGGGAAGAAGTACAGAGGGTCAGAAAATTGATAGGGGGTGTTTTACAGCAGGTAATGGAATTGGGTGTTTCCACTAGAAAGACACTCACAGATGCCAGAACGCAAGAGGCTCCAGGACCCAATAGGGATGTCATTAGCTGAAATACCCAGCAAAGTGGAGAGAGAATGTATAGAGACCATATCCAGAGGTTATGCTTGGCCCCCAGCTGAGGGATGGGGCCACCTGCCCATCTCAAAAATATTAACACGGAATTGCTCCTGTCTAAAGGAAAAGCAGGGACAAAGAGTGGAGCAGAGACGGAAGGAAAAGCCATCCAGAGACTGCTTCATCTAGAGATCCATCCCATCTACAGACACCAAACCCAGACACTATTGCTGAAGCCAAGAAATGTTTGCTGACAGGAACCTGTTATGGCTGTCCTTCTGAAAGTCTTTGCCAGATCCTGACCAATACAGATGTGGATGCTCGTATCCAACCATCGAACTGAGCATCAGGAACACAATGGAGGAGATAGAGGAAGGACTGAAGAAGATGAAGGAGTTTGCAACCTCATAGGAAGAATAACGTCATCAACCAATCATACCCCCCATAGCTAACAAGGATTAAACCACCAACCAACCAAAGAGTACACATGGAGGGAAACATGGCTCCAGCTGCATATGTATATAGTAGAGGATGGCCTTATCTGGTATCAATGGGAGATGTAGCCCTTGGTCCTGTGGAGACTTGATACCTCAATGTAGGGGAATGCTAAGGCAGTGAGGTGGCAGTGAGTGGGTAGGTTGGAGAGTTTCCTCATCAAAGCAGAGGAGGGGGATTAGTTAGGGGGTTTGCAGAAGGGAAACTGGGAAGGGGCATAACATTTGAAATGTAAACAAAATAACCAATAAAAAAGACACTATTTTAGATAAAACTTGTTATAATTCATTCATCATGCAGATATTACATAAAATTCACAAAATTAGCAGTTCCTGTTTTCTTAGAGTAATTGTTGAGACAGTTGTGAATTTGGTAATTTTACAAAGGTCACTCATGGTCTGAGAAAGAAATAAATAGTCAGTCATCACAAGAGCCAAATAAATTTGTAAATCCTTACAAAGTCTTCAAAATTGTTGCATCTACTTTTTAAAATTGTCATATAGCAGTTTAATGTGCAGTCTGGTAATCAGGAGCTATTTCAAACTTTTCCCTTGGCAATCCTAATTTTAAATGTCTTTTAAAATTTCAAGCAGATCACAATATGGCAGTCTAGAAATGAAGGCATCAGAAGTCTTTCCTTCTCAAAAGAACATTAATTCAGAAATTCAAAGTTCAAGACATTTTAGCTTATTTTAATTGGTTCCTAGCAAGTGTTCCCAGGAGAAATTTTAGAATATGGGCAATAATGACAGTTGCTGTGGCTTGGATTATACACATATCCTGTGATGAGAATTGACTCTACAAAGACATTTACATTTATGGTTCTCAGTTATTTAGGCCTTTGCTTCAGTCTTTCTTGACAATCATTTCTCATGTCTTTGGGGAATTTCTCAGGAGCCTTTCTTTTTCTTTTTCTTTTGTCCTGAGTTATTGAAAGTAAAATATTATTTTCATCAGAGCACTATGTGTTCAAAGACATAGTTGTAAAAAATTAGTTATGAATAGACTAAGATATGTGAAAATGAGTTTTCCCTAGTATATTCTTTAGGAACCAGTGCTTTTAATTAATTTAGTTTATTGCTGTGAGTTGAAAGGAATAAATAGTATATTATCTTTCACATCAATAAAATATTTTGATTATTGTTATCAAAGAAAAATAATTATAGATATCCAGTAGCTTGCTTGGTTCTGGACTCAGAGGTACTATACTAACATTCCACGCCACACCAACTCTAGTAGATTCTGTGTGACGAGTTTCACAGACTGGGGCAGTGAACTCCAAGGCAAGAAGGCCTCCTGGAAAATTGGTTGTGAAATTCTCTAACTAGAGAAATTTGGGGCCGTAGTTCTCATGGCAGTTTGCCTGCTTTGATTTTCACCTATTCTATTTCTATATTCACGAGATGTTCCTGATTAAGCCTGGGCCGAGAGTATCCAGGTGAGAAAGTTGAATGATAGCCCACTCTTTGAAGTGCAGGCACTGGCCATGACCGCTTTTCTTAAAAATTCAACGCTTTGCTTCATGATCAGTTATATAACTATAACATAAATACATTGATAAAATAACCTCCCAACAACATATGAATTTGTATGGCTATGCGTGTGTAGACGATGGTGGCTCCGACATTGTGGTATGGAAAGCATTGTTTAAGTATAGCTTTCAAGTGAATCTTAAGAGCTTTAAGATAGAAGCTAAATGTTACATAAGGATTACTCGTGGAAATTCCTTAACTTGTACAGGACCTAGGAGCCATAACCAAGTGTTCTTGAGAACTTTTGAACCTCTGAAAGTTGGTCATTAACTGCAGGTGATTTCAGATAATTTATTCTGATCAGGGTATGGGATGCTTCCTATATGATCTTCTAAATTCATTCCTGATTGATTTTGTATCTTCTTGTGCCAAACGCTTATGATAATCATTCTTTGTAATTGCTTCACTGGATACATTTTTTAGAAATCTAATGCCAATTTTTCATGTATAAAAATTCTTGTTTGAAAACTACCAAGTACATTCAGATTTAAACCGCTTCTGGTGTGTCTGTTTGTCATTACTTCCCCGAACCTGTGCCTTCCTGATTACCAAAGACCCTGTTTCTCCCACGGTTGTGTGTTCCTAACTGTGTCGGTCCATGGCAATTCCAGAAACTAACTGAAAAATATTTCCAGAAATTTCCTTAAAAATTAATAAAATGAGACTTGGCAAATGAGAGTTCGCACAACTGAAAGTTCTGTTATAGATCATGTCTAAATGCAAATAAGGAGAAGTTTTTCATCGCACTCCCCACAGGTCAAGTGCAAGTTATGACTTTCCTGTGGCGCCTCCATGTTCCCCTCTTCATTCTGATGACTTGCAGTATATCGTGTTGGGTAAGACATCAATTGTTCTTTGCTCAATTAAACAAACTAAAATGTAATTCATATACAGCTTGCCTTTTAACAATGTATATAGTAACAATTAAGCTCATATTACTCTTTTCTTTCCTTTGTTTACACCTTCAAATATGTCAATACTTCATTAAAACAATTCTCAACATGAACTTTACTCATACTGATGGAACCAGAAAAAAAGAAGTTTTGTTATGTAACTTATCTTTTCAGCTCTGAGCATACTTGTTTTTGTTTTAGATCTTTTCTGAGAACATCTGGTTTTTCTAGCAGTTACTTAAATATCTCAGATAGACTTTTCCTGGGCATTAAGTATGTCAGATATGTTTCTGTTCCAAGGTATTTTGTAGACATAGTTCTAATGTTCTGATCTAGTAAGGGTACACTCTAGGTTGTACCCCCTTAATTTGTTCTCTTTCATTTAGGAATTTATAATTTCTGGTACATTTTTTTCCATTTTTTTATTCTATATTTTTGTTTACATTCCAAAGGCTTTCCCCTTTCCCAGTTTCCCCCCTCCCCCCCCATAGGTCCCATAAGTTCTCACCCCCCAACTATTCCCCAATCACCCCCCCCACACCATTTCTCTCTTCTGGATCTACAAAACTGGATCCAATCTTTTCAGGCCCAGGGACCTTTCCTTTCTTCTTGGGAATCATTTGACTTGCTAATTGTGCCTTGAGTATTTAGGGCTTCTGGGCTCATTAATATCCACTTATCAGTGATTGCATTTCATGTGTATTCTTTTGTGATTGGGTTAACTCGTTTAGGATGATATTTTCCAGATCTAACCATTTGCCTACAAATTGCATGAATTCATTATTTTTAATTGCTGAGTAGTATTCCATTGTATATATATACCACATTTTCTGTATCCATTCCTCCTTTGAGGGATATCTGGGCTCCTTCCAACTTCTGGCTATTGTAAACAAGGCTGCTATGAACATAGTGGAGCATGTGTCTTTATTGTATGCAGGGGAATCCTCTGCGTATATGCCCAGGAGTGGTATGCCAGGGTCCTCTGGAAGTGACATGCCCAATTTTCTGAGGAACCACCAGACTGATTTCCAGAGTGTTTGTACCATCTTGCAATCTCACCAACAGTGGAGCAGTGTTCCTCTTTCTCCACATCCTTGCCAGCACCTGTTGTCCCTTGAGTTTTTAATCTTAGCCATTCTGACTGGTGTGAGGTGGAATCTAAGACTTGTTTTGATTTGCATTTCCCAGATGACTAATGAACATCTCTT
>OZ030022.1:59742500-59795000 GCA_964023405.1 Apodemus agrarius | reverse complement strand
GAAAGCAAAATGCGGGCTCCCTCCTGCTGCCGTGCAAGTGCTATCACATGCCGTATCAAGACATGAGTTATGTATGATGCTTCCTCCTCCTGGTCTCGGAATGAAAGTACAGAAGGCAGATAGATTTAAAGTATACCTCTGCCCAGGAGGAGATAAATGCACGGTGCTCTCAGCCACGGGGCTTTTGTAATACAAATGGTAACAGCACTTAGACACTAAGAATTTTTGAAGAACATGAAAGAAACACTTTAAAAAAAAAAAGAAACATTAACAACATTTGATCTTTAAAATAAACCTTTGGAGTCAGAAGTTGGCATAGGGAAACAGTTCTTCCGTCATATAAAAATGTATTTGATTACTTGTAACATTTGTATAAAATTTAATACCTCCATGACATGCTTAAAACCAAATAATCTGTTACTGTGTGGTAAGCAATACTCATAGTGCCCTTTTTTATGTGTAGTGGGAAATTATGCATTTGTTAAAAATGTTTTAGACATCTTAATCTTATCTAGTTTATATTGTAAAATACCAGTAAGATGATGTACTTAGAAGCTGTGAGATTTTCATCAGAAATTTAAATGCCAGAAGGAGCAAGCTCAAGTTAAAAGAAAAATATATATCAAGACACCGACACCCAAACATCTCCCGCTGCCTTCAAATGTGAACTTCTGGCATAGGAACCATGGCCACAGCTTAGCTACACAAAACCAGAAATGGCTGCTTAGGAGCTTTCAGAGGGAACCGTTCCTTAGCTACAGTCTTTACTCTTCTGTGACCCTTGAGGCAATTGGGCTCAGAAGTCTCTGTGATGAAAGTGTTTAGGTAAATTTTACCTTTCTCTTCTGATTCACACTTTCTGATGGCTTTACCGGAGTGTTCAGGTGAGTTAGATCCTATGTGAGTTGGGGACACCTGCACCCAGCCACCCCTTTACGTCTTTCCCTTTCTGCTTTATTCATGCTCTGTAGCCAACTCATACTCTGTGGGTGTGTGTCTTTCTTTTCAAGCTGAGGACAGTTGTTGCTTTTACTATTTTATGAAAGCATATTTAGCTGGGAGCAGGCAGAAGGGCGGGCATTGGGCGAAGTGAACAAAGCTTCAGTTGTGAGACATGAGTATGATCTAGAGCATGTCCTAGGGTGTTGCACAACAGAGTGTCTGACTGGGGATGACCTGACTTGCGTACTAGAATTGTGCTAAGGGAGAAGATTTTATGTGAAGCGTTATTATTTTTTATAAAAACAAGTGAAAGGACCTAGGAAGAAACACTTGGAGATGATGAATGTTTGTGGAAGTGGGTAGATTTTAAGTCTCCATGCTGATTAAATTATATATAGTATACCAATCATGTATAGCCTTTTGTAGGTTAATCACACTTCAGTACTACATTTTTAAACAAAAAAAGTAAATTTACTATAGGGTTTGGGGTGCCTGTGATGCACACAGCATTTGTATGAAGCAATGATAATGAACCTGCACACCAAAACTCATGAATTAATATTTTATTTTATAAAACTGATTATGCAAAGGCAGGATATTTGAGAAAGTATTGATTGGCAAGTTGAATTCTCTGTGATTCCACCCACAAGAAAATTGATTACTGACCCTTCACAGTATCTAGATGAGTCTTGGCCCTTAAAAGGCCAAGTTTTTTTTGTTGTTGTTTTGGTTTGGTTTTTTTTGTTTTTTGTTTTGTTTTGTTTTTATGGATTATTTTGTTCAAAAGGCCGTGCTTAAGATTGAAGGTTTGTGCAGCTCAATAGTGATTTGGTTGACCGGCATACCTGAGATCCTGGGCTCTTCCCCAAGCGCTGAAGGAAAAAAAATAAATGGAAGAAAAATATGACTGGATTGTCTTTGAGGGGGGATAGATATATGCTATTACAATTGTAGCATCAAGCCAATGTCTTCTAAACAATGATGTCATAGAAGTATCTGCCCTTCTATGGTGACTGAGCTGATAACAGCGGTGGTCATCTGGGTAGTCTTGGTGTATCCACAACTACATTGATTTTGTTGCTCTCAAGTTATATATTTTACTATTTGATTCTCTTCCCAGCTTAGTTATTGTGTCTCTATTTTAAATTGAATTGTTTGGTCACATTACTCTTTATATTTTGGAAAAGACATAGGAGTTGGTTCATTCCAACTGGCTCTTAATCAGACTTTAGATTGGAGCTAGTTAATTCTGCAACCATTGGCTTTCTCATCAATGAAATGGGTATTTTTTTCCCCGTTGCCGGTACTCATGACTTTGGACCGGAGTAACACAATCAAGGTACCTGTTACATAGCCCATGCTCTATCTATTGAGTTTTGATCTTTGTTCAAAGCTCAATAGTTCAAATTCAATGTGTCACATGAAGAAGGGCTGCTGGAAACTAAAGAATGGAAAGTGTTGCTTGTGATATGCTTCAGGATGTGACATATATGCTTATGTTAGATACATACTATATCAGTGATAGGTTAACACAGGTCTGTACTTGGGCATCATTCTGAAGACAAGTGCAATATAACTTAATAATACTAATGAATGATGGTATTGGTTTGACCTTAGAAATAGCTATAATATCAAACATGAATGTGTGAAGCTGTCCAAGGAAAACCATAGAAAAATGAGAGGAAAGTCATGTTGTTTTTATTCTTGCTAGCATTCCTTTGTATCTTTCCTCCCCATGGCTTTATTGAAGGGCGTCTCCCTTTCATGCCAGCTTCGTAAACACGACACACCAAAAGAGCCTGCACTGCGCATGCCAACACTCGGCATAACCAACAGTGCTGTTTCCCATGATAGCAATGTGGGTGTTACCTCTGGATTGCTGCTATCAGTAGAGCCAGCTCCGTGTGCCTGGCAATTCTTGTCTCCAGCTTTTCTTCAAAAGAAGAAAAAAAAAACACATCAATATGTAAGGAATTTCCATCTGAAGCCTCATCCTTTCTGTTTCCAGGGCACACCCGACCTTTCCTGTAATTGTGTGCTTTGGAAAATTCCAGAGGTGTCAGCTTTTTACCCAATGACTTATGTAAAGTGAACTTAGAAATAATTTTACCAAATAATCCGTTTGAATTTCTTTTTTTATTCCTTGGGATTAGGTTAACTGAAGACATTCTATACTTTTTCAGTATTTATTTTCTGCATATTTTTGTCTTGCTTGCTTACCTGTCTGGGCATCACATGTGTGCCTAGAATCTGTGGAAGCCAGAGAGGGCGTCGGATCTCATGGAAATGGAGTTACAGGTGGTTGTGAGCTGCCACGTGGATGCTGGGAACCAAAGCCAGGTTCTTCAGAAGAGCAGCTAGTGCTCTTAGCTACCAAACCATCTCTCCAGTCCCATTATCCATGTCTCTAAGGCTAAATGTATAATTAAAATGTTTAAAAGTCTTCCTGACTTTCCTCATATTATCCCTGTGGTTTTTCTTGAACATCTTCACATAAGCATGTTTGATATTGGAGCTACTTCTAAGGGAAAGCCAGTGTCAACATTCACTAGCATTATGACTGGATGTTGCCCTTGTCCTAGAATGCCAAAATGCAGACCTGTTCTAACCTATCATTAAAACAACATGTTCCTAATATAAAAATAAGCACACGTGTTACATCCTGAGCAAATCACAAGTAAAATTTTCCATTCTTTAGCTTCCAGCAGCCCTCCTGCAAACTACAAACTCAATGTGAACTCCAAAGATAAGCAGAAGTTGGCAGAAGCAAAGGAGTGGGTTTGCAAGCGCTCCGCTTGGACTTTTCATGGATTTTTTTCCCCACAATTCTATTTTTGTTTTTTTTTTTAGTAACCGCCTTTATAGTTTTAAAACTTTAAATCATACAATAGCATCTTTTACATTCAAGATCTATGGTTGCAGTTTTGTTAATCTGTGCCGAATAAGTGGTTTGATTAATGTCTCAGTGTTAAGGAACAAGGTCTTTCTCTAGTCTTTGCTGAGTTTCTTCTTTCACTACACATGCAAGAAAGGAGAGGAGAGGAATTGAAAAATAGGGGAAGTTAAATCTGGAAACCAGTAATAGCGTTTGCTGGATCCTGTGTTATTTTTAAGAGGGATGTTAACGCTGGGCCTAAACATTAGCACTTTAAGGACTGACAGTAGGTAACAAACGAATTCCTGGGTAAGATCTATGGAGCTGGTACCAAGGTAAGAACTATATACACTACTTAGCATTTCAGGCGGTCCAACAGCAGAGACTATGGCGATTTTTCTGATGAAGAGAATAAGAGAGTTTAGAGATTAAACTTAAAGTCAGTCTGGCAGGAAGTGTTGGCTCTGGGACTCCAGCCCAGGAACTCCCAGGTCTATGAAAAGGCACTATCACAGACAGCTTTACCTGAGCTAGAAGCCGGGGGCTTTGGGGAATGATGCGAATCTATCACACAAAGTCTTGCTATGTTAAACTAGGCAGTATTGGATACATGTCATCTAGTGGGTCTTTGTGAAACAATGAAAATGTGCAGTAAATTAACAGTGGGTCACACCATACCTTTCTGGATATATTTATGATTTCCTAATATTAATTAGTATAATAAACAGAATATTTGTGTCACAGTGTCATTTATATTATTATAAACAGAGTTATACACAGGAATTAAAGTTTATTGACCTTTCAGGGTTTACCATTTTTTTTATGTTCATTGATAATTGATATTAAAATATTGTTCTGGGGATAATAATTATGTTGTGAAATTTAAGCAACTTATAAATGTGCATGAATGAAATGTTTCAGTATAAAATAAAAATTTGGGTAATTTAAAAATAATCATGACAAAACTTTACCACACCAATAAATGTATATATTTTTAAAATTCAAAATTTAATGACTTTAGATCTTTAGCAAAAATCATTTAGATCTAATGACTTTAGATCTGGACAAAATTTTAAGAAATTAAATTTGTAAGACAATTGCACTTTAGGTAATTCCAAAAAATATATATGATTTACATTTATACTAGAATAATAGTAAGTTTGTTTTTTTATAAGTATACATTATTCAAGGAACATTTAAAGATGTATTTTAATTAATTAACTATTATTTAAATCACTCTTATTTGTTGATTTCATTTCTTTGGTTTCTTCAGATCTTAATATTATTTAACATCATGAGCTATTTTATGCATCTTCTCCCACAGATTATGACATTGGTTTTAAACTGAATAAGTACATAATTACCAGTGCTATTTATTAGCTTGATCTCATTAAGAATTTTGAGAACATGACCATGGATTATTCATTCTACTTATCTTGAAGAAATAGTGATGTTTTGCTTAGTGATAACGGGGAGGAGTGTGTCTGGAATTCAGGGTATTTGAGGGGCTCCAAATGCCTGTAAAAGGGTAACTGCAGCCATGTGACTCATCAGAAAGAAGGCAATTGTGACTTCTGACCACTGAGAGATGATGGTTGCTGTTACTGTTGGCTTCAGCACTGTGTAATGAGAGGCAGCTATAAAGGCTATCAAGAAGAGACACGATCAATATTAATTACAGACTGGAGACTAGCAAGCATCCATGAGCCTGCAGCTTACCTTTCTCTCTTGTAGTAGATGTTCAGTAGCTTTTAGCTGCCTGTCTTTTTCAACACTTAGATATGAACTGTGTTTAAAGTGTAGAGCATAAAGCAAGGCATGATGGCTCATGCTTGTAAATTCCACCACTCATTTAACAGGAGCACTAGAATCAGGAGTTCAAGGACAGCCTGGATGTATGAGACCCTTCATTTAAAAAGAAAAAAAGAAAAGAAAAAGAAAAACAAAGAAAGAAAAGAAAATGTAGGGAATAGTAGTTTTGCACAGTACCCTACCTGGGGATTCATCCTATAAACAGTCACCAAACCCAGTCCAAACTATTATGGACGACAAGAAATGCATACCGAAAAGAGCTTGTTAAGGTTGTCTCCGAAGGGACCCTGGCAGAGCCTTACACATACAGAGGCAGATGCTAACAGCCAACCATTGCACTGGGCGTGGGGTCCCCAATGGAGGAGTTGGAGAGTGTTCCAGAGGAGCTGAAGGGGTTTACAGCCCCATGGGAAGAACAATGATGTTGGCCACCCAGACGCCCCAAGACTCCCGGGAACTAAGTCATCAACCAAGGTGTACGCATGGTTTCAGCCAAAAATGTGGCAGAGGAATGCCTTGTGGGGCATCAGTGGGAGGAGAGGTCCTTGGTCCTATGAAGGCTCCATAGATGCCCCAACAAAGAGAAATCGAGGTGGGGGGAGGTGGGAGTGGATTGGGTAGAGGGGCATATACTTGGAGGCAGGGGATGGGAGGAGGGGTTGGGGGATTTCGGGGAAGGGAGAAACAGAGAAAGGTTTTAGCAGTTAAAATGTAAATGAAGATTATATTCAATAAAAAAACAGGGGGAAAGAATGAAAAGAAATATCTCTACTTGGTCCCTTTTTTCTTTTTTCTTTTTTGATTTATTTATTTATATGTGAGTACACTGTAACTGTCTTCAGACACTCTAGAAGAGGGAGTCAGATCTTGTTATGGATGGCTGTGAGCCACCATGTGGTTGCTGGGATTTGAACTCAGGACCTTTGGAAGAGCAGTCAGTGCTCTTTAATCGCTGAGCCATCTCTCCAGCCCCCGGTCCCTTTTTTCTTAAAGTTATCTTTACATATTCTTGCTCTTGCTTTTCTTTCTAATGTTAACTTCCCTAAATAGGTTCCTGTGGACTTTGGTCTGTGTGTCTTTCTTCATTCTCAATGGTCCCACATGTCTTTGATGTACCAAAGGGGTTCACTGATAAAATTAAGCCGAATATTGGAGCCTATATAGTATGCCCACAGGAAGCTTTAATATACAGGGTTGTGGACTATATACATGAAAGAAAGTGTGATCTCTCCCCTCCCCATCCCTCTCCACCTTATGTGTATTTTAATAAAAAAATCTCATGAATAAGCTAATTCAAGGTCAATATTTATTTTCTCAAATAGTATAAATATGAAATAAATCTAACATTCTTCAATACTATTCATTATTACATTATGAATGGTTCTGTGCTGGGTTATAACTGTCAGAGCTCAAGAAATAGAATGTAATTAATAATAGTCTTATTACTTTTGCAGGCTTTTCTCAAGCAAGTCAATTCAACTATGGAGCTGACAATATTGAATTGGGAAACCATGTGCAATTAGTTTCCTCTTTCCAGTCAATTACGTGTGATGTGGAAAAAGATTCAAGTCATTCAACTCAAATTACATGCTATACTAGGTCTGTTTAAACGTACCTTTAATAGCCTTAGTTTCATCATCTCAGAAATCAGTTATGTATGTTGGTATTTTAACAATTTGATCATGGCACCTATCACAGGTAATACCGGTCATTATATTTGATTTCATGATGTCGATATTAGTTTATACCTTTGTTATGGTTGGTCATAATGCTCTTTATACATGAGGATACCAAAACATATACTTTGGTTCCATTCTACTGTTATCAACACTATCATTTTTTATCACAACTGGACTCTTCTAAAAGATGAATGGCTACTATTAATAATGATGTGCCTCAAAATATTCAAATCATGCTTTTCTGTTCAGCTTGATTAACCTTATTCCAATCCCCATATTCTCACTACAATTAAAAAAAATGATCATTTTGTATGGTGACATTTTAAGTTCTTTGATATCAGTTCAAATTGATTTCTGTTATTGATAATTTGGGGAAGCATTAAGCCATTTTAAAATGCAACCTTTAATAGTAACTTAAACACATGCTCCCAAGGGCTTTATCTGCATTACATTTGCTGCCTGTTTGGGGGCTGTGCAATCTGTACTTAAGGGGAAACTTGATCAACAGTTTTTAAAGAGCATAGTACAGCATAACTGAGTACATGGCATGATTATTATTTCTTGTTGAGGTATTATTTATTTCTCATTTAAAAAATGCTCATGCATACCTACAATAAGCATTTGTTATATGATATTATAATTTGAAATAAAGTGCATTTATAATGAAGTTCTTTTCACAGTATAAAAGTGGGAGTGACAATGGATCAATTAGGATTTGAGACTTACTTTAGTAATGATGTAGACTGGAACAGTGGTTCTCATTGTTGCTATATGCTGAATAAAAGTTACTTTGTGTCGTCTCACACGTTCTTCAATTATTGTCCAGAGCAATGCCAGAAGACACCTACTCTGTTAGAGTCAGTGTGGATGGGGTGCCAGTTGCGGAAAATAACACTTGCAAAGGGGTCGCCAGCAGCTGGGCATGCAGTTTCAGTGTACGTAGCATCTTTTTATTGCCAAAAATGAGTTTATGTCCTTCTCACAAAAGTGAACTTTTAATTTCTAGTATTATAGATTGTTATTCATGTCCACTTTCTTTTCTTTTTTTTCCTTAAGTTCACTGCAGTATCATAGTCTTCAAAGGGCAGAGTGCAATTTCTAGAGCATGAGTTCATAACATTGTATTTATTTATTTATTTATTTATTTATTTATTTATTTTTGGTTTTTCGAGACAGGGTTTCTCTGTGTAGCCCTGGCTGTCCTGGAACTCACTCTGTAGACCAGGCTGGCCTTGAACTCAGAGATCCACCTGCCTCTGCCTCCCAAGTGCTTGGATTAAAGGCGTGTGCCACCACCGCCCAGCTCATTTTCTTTTTTTTAATAACAGAATATTTTTTAAAAGTTTTTATTAGATATTTGCTTTATTTACATTGCAAATTTTATCCCCTTTCCTTTTAAATATATGTTAGCAAGAATTTTGTCTTCCATAGTAACACAGCCTCTTGTACTTCTGGTTTGCTTTCCTCTCCTTTACATTAATTTTTCTCTTTAAGATTTATTTATTTATTTTCATAAATGTGAGTACACTGTAACTATGTTCAGACACACAAGAAGAGGGCATCGGATCCCATTACAGATGTTTGTGAGCCACTATGTGGTTGCTGGGAATTGAATTCAGCACCTCTTGAAGAGCAGCCAGTGCTCTTAACTTCTGAGCCATCTCTCCAGCCCTTTTTTGTTGTTGTTGTTGTTGTTTTAAAGCATTTATTTATTTATTTTATGTATGGACATTAGTTATTATCGATAAATTAAGTTTTCACATCATCAATTGATTTTCCTGTTGGTCACTTATTTCTGGCCTTCTAAATTCTGCTCTCAGATGTTCTCTCTTCTTTCTGTCATTGAAAGAACTTTAAGTAGTAATGCTAACTATTTTTCCTTGTATATAGTTGCTAAGGTAATGAGCCTTTCAAATTTAGGTTTTTGTAAATAATGGAATAATGAAATACATTTCTTCAAATATTGACTTATATACTTTTTAGATCTGCACTTAGGTTTTCAGTTGTTTTTTACTGAATATCAACATGCTCCCGTGCTACTTAGGATGACCGATTTTATCCATTAGCTCTGCTCTTAACCTAATCAATATTAATTTTGTTTTTTAAGTGCCAGTATTTGTCTTTCTCATTAGCAATCTCCTATTTTGCTTTTTAGAAAGAAATGACATGTTTATTTGAATAATTATTCCTAATAATCCTTGTATTATTTACTATATGTCTGACAGTATTCTAAATATTTTGTGATTATTAACTTTTAACTCATAACAATCTTGTAATTGGGTGCTCATATTATTATCGCTAAAATTGATTCACAGAATTTCATTACTTCCAGGAAACTGCATAGCTAGTGAGTTGTTGAGCTTACATATCGATTTAGACCACTGACTCTATCCCCTTCTTCGTGTATATATGGAAGCATGTCTGAAAATAGGCGTTGATTTCTAAATTGATACAATAACAAATCATTGTAACAGTGACTTGCTGTACAATCTCCTATCCCACAGCTCTGTAGATAGGAAGTCTGACGTGGGTCTCAGTTGTCAAGATGCCCACGAGGGGAGGCATTCCTTCTGGAGACTCTGAGGGGAGATCCTGTGGCCGTCACTTTTCTTGCTTCTGAATGTGGTCCACAGTCCTTGGCTCCTGCTCATCTTCCATTGCTTCAAATCTGTCAACAGGAGTCTGCTCACTCCTGTGTTACCTTCCTCTCACTTTGCTTCCAATGCCATTTCTAAAGCAGCTCCTAAGCAATCTTCAGTCCATCTGTAGACTCCTTCGAATATCCTGATGTACTCACGTTGGAATGTGGCACTTTGGGGGATGGGTGTCTTAGGTATTGGGGTTTCTGTCACACTGGCACCTTCCCGGAGTTATGAAGAATTACTCCTTATTGCTCTAGAGGATTGTCATTTTCATAGTGACTGAGCCTTGCTGAGATTCTTCTGCTTCTTAATCTTATTTTTTTGAAACTCACTGTTACTTATTTTTCTTCAGAAGCTCAATCAAAAGCAGGTCTTAAAATGTATTTTATCCTGAAAATCTTTACTGGAGGGCTCTTGTGATTTAGCTTATACTTCTTAAAAAGGGACAATATCTTGAAATGCCAGACAGTTTTTAGAGAATAAAGACAAGGCCTTGAAAAAGACAGATGATGCCCTGAACTTCATTTCTTAAATGAGAAACTATTTTGACAGTCAAATTATAGGGTATATATGCATATATATGTATATATACATATATATATATTATAATAACCAGACTTTGTCATGAAATTAGCATCAAAATAGGGGAAGAGATGCTAACTGATGTTATTATTAATATTTTACAGACAAAAAGTTTTAGAACCCCCACAATAAGGAGCATCACGCCTTTATCTGGGACACCAGGTCTGTTCTACATCAGCTGAAATGTTTTGGGTTTTGTTCCAATTTACTTTTGGCATATAAAAGTATACTTAATCTATAAATGTTATTTTTATGATTGCAAAAATGACTAATTTAAAAATTCATTTCAAAGGGTGAAGCTTAATCACTAATAATGTTTTTTCATTACCAGAGATTTAGCTAGTGTCTTCTGTTCATTATCATAACATGGTCTTATTAATTTATAATCCTGGAGAACTAGGTGAGAATGACCTTTACTCCAGCCTGAACTAATGAAAGTCTTAATTGTTGTCAAGAATTTTGTACCAGGCATGGTTGCATAAACTTACAAACTTGTAAGTCCAGAATTCAGGAGGCGGAGGCAGGAGTTATCTAATATACACTGAGCATTTGTTTGTTTGTTTGTTTTTTAAAAAAATTAAAAATTAACTGATTTTAAATCTTCCTCTTTGATGTATGTCATCAAATTTATCTAAGGTTTACTTTTCATTGTGTTCCCTTAAATATTGTTTGTTTATTCTGCCTTTTAAAATATTTTGAGGAAATATCTTCTGAGGTACCCCGGTTGGGCTAAAACTCACTTTGGAAAACAGGCAGGGCAGGAAATTACCGCAGCCCAGTTACTGCCTCACTAGTGTTGGAAGCCCCATGTGAGGCCCCAGGACAGCTTCGTGACCTGATTTAAATGTAGTCGTGTTTTTCCTGCTAGGAATTCTTCGTCTCAATGATATAAATGTTCATATTTGACATGTGTGTGGAAAAATATATTTTGAGCATATAATTTACTTTAAACTTTCTTTAAAGTAATTTTCAATTCTCTTTATACAATCTATAGATTTTAATATCTCTTTATCCTTTCCATTTATGCTGGACAATAGCATCCTGATTATATAAATATGGCACAAATTTTTCATACAGTTTCAGGAGTTTTTATGTCATTTTAACGTTATTTTTATTAACTTTTGGAAGAAAGTGGGATTTTTTCCAAGTAAGTTAACCATTAACTCAAGTCATATTTATTAAGAAACTATCCTGATATTCTTTGTATAGCACCTTATTGTATGACTATTTAGTGATGGTCATTTATGCTTTGCTGTATTGTAGATATTTCAAACCAATGCTGAAAAATAGGGTTAAACATCAGATAAAGACGTCTGGATTCTGTTTTGTTGGGAAAATGTATGGGAATGTATAGTGTTTTGATTGAGATATACAGACAGATAATCCCAGCCAGAACCAATCTGAAGATTTGTTTTGTTTGCTTCTAGGTACATTAATAACAATTCAAGGCAGGCTCTTCACTGATGTGTATGGAAGCAACACAGCCCTGAGCTCAAACGGAAGAAATGTTAGGATTCTAAGGTAATTTTTCTTATGGAATTATTATACTATTCTTATAACTCACATATCAAATATGATATCCTATAAGTAATAAAGTCCTAGTGGTATAAAAGCCCAATACAATTGCAATCAGACTGATCAGAGTCATAGAAAGAAAGCCATATATAGTTGCTCCTTTCTTTTCTGGTCGGATAGCACTTTTGACTTTGAAGGCAAAGTCAGTAATAGCTGGGGTACAGGCACGGAACATCATTAATACAGAACCTTATTACTCACCAGGCGTTATACACATGTAGACATACCCCAGCCTTATGAATCATTGCTCCATCAAGGTCAAGAGTAGAACTCAAAGCTTCTACACATATCTACCGTTTCTTTTCTTTTCCTTTTTCCTTTTATTAACGATTCCATTCGTGTACATCTTAAATAATATCCCACTTAGCCGTTACCCCTTCACAAACCTCCCATCCTACACCCACCCTCTCCTCCCTCC
The DNA here is from genome assembly GCA_964023405.1 of Apodemus agrarius. Classification (NCBI taxonomy): domain Eukaryota; kingdom Metazoa; phylum Chordata; class Mammalia; order Rodentia; family Muridae; genus Apodemus; species Apodemus agrarius. Next base: position 59,782,475 of record OZ030022.1, on the reverse strand, counting down.
CCTTTGCCTCTATGAGGGTGTTGCCCCGCCCGCCCACCCACCCTCTCCTGCCCGACTGCTCTAGCACATCCCTACACTCTTACATCAAACTTCCCCAGGACCAAGGGCCTCCCCTCCCACTGATGTCAGACAAGCCCGTCATCTGTTACATGTGTATCTGGAGCCATGGGTCCCTCCCTGTAATCTCCTTGGCTGGTCATCTAATCTCTGGGAGCACTGGTGGTCCAGCTAGCCAGTTGGCTGTTGTTCTTCCTATGGGTTGCAATCCCGTCTCTGCTCCTCAGTTCTTCCACAAGCTCCCTCACCAGGGTCCTTGAGCTCAGTCTGATTGGCCCCAAGCATCGGCATCTGCATTGGTCAGTTGCAGGCTGAACCTTCAAAGAAACAGCCACACCAGGTTCCTGTCAGCAAGCACCTCTTGGCAACAGCAACCCAACAGTGTAGGGTTTGGTGTCTGCTGACAGGATGGATACCCAGGTGGCCCATCCTTCAGTCTCTGCTCCATTTTTTTTTTGTTCCTGTTTTTCCTTTGGAAAGAAACATTTCTGGGTTAAAAGCTTTGAGATGGGTGGGTAACCCCATCCCATGCCCGGGGGCCATGCCTATGTACTGGATGTGGTATCTACAGGGTCTATCTCCCCTTCTCTGTGGATTTCAGCTAAATGGGTTTAGCTCTCCATTGGTGCGGGAAGCCTCTCATTTCCCTGGGTCTGGGACACCACCCCCCCCAGTGGCTATCTCCAGTTCCTCATCCCCCACTGCTACCTATTTTTTATTCCATTTCCTGACTGTCTGCACTTCTCTCCTGTGCCCTCCAGGACCAGTGGTCTGTGAGTTTTATCATGGACATTGTGAGCTTCTGGGCTAATATCCAATATCTACCTGTTTCTGCTGCACTTTGATATAGTGGAGAATATTGAAAGTAAGCCCAGCCAACTCATGAGCATCTAGGGCTTTCACTCTAGTCCCAAAACAACTGTTACATTTTGGGCTGCCACTGGAGCGTTCTCCTGTAGCACATGTCAGGCTATCTCAGCCCTTTGGCAAAAGACTGAAAGATATTGATCTCCTACCTGAGGAAGTACAGACTCCATACTCTGGCTTTCATGGTGCCTCATGCCTGCTGAATACTTGTATTGTATAGATGAATGGATAAACTCAATTTACCATTCAAATAGCAGATGAAAGATTTATTAAACACTAAAAAGATTATAGATCACATTTTACATACATGGTTTTCTAAAGAAGCAATGGAAGTTTTTAACTAAATGAAATAAAAATGATTTATCTGATTATAAACTAGAACTCACAACTCAGTCATGGTAATATATAATATTTAACAACCATTTATCATGAATATGTGTATGTAGGAAAATCATTACAAGAGAAACAATTTATGTACGTGATTTAGTGTAAGTAAAGAATTCTGCTGGCGTAGAATTGATTCTCGTGAATGACTTATATTATAACTGTTACATAGAATGTTCTTGCCTATATTCTCCTATAATGAGGCCACGGATGGAAACTATAAACTTCAAAATGAGATTCTGGGCCAGCAAAACGGCTCAGCATGTCAAAGCATTTGCAAACAAGCTCACCTGTCTGAGTTTGGTCCTCAGAGCCCATGGTAGAAAGGGAGACCAACTCTTAAAAGTTATACTCTGATCTCCACATGCAAGCAGAATCTCATCATGTGTGAAGCCTCATATATACACAGCATACATACATACATATATACATAGCATACATACATACATACATACATACATACACAGAAATAATAAAACTAAATTGAACAAAAAAGAGAGATTCCTCTTCCTACCACTGGAATTTATATCTGTACCTTACTGGGAAATCAATGAAACCTAATTTTTAAAACAAAAAACAAAAAAATTTTTTGGAAGGGGTCTCAGAGGTCAGCCTAACATAACTCTTGTGGTCTGGAAATCTCAAGATAGTACAGGTAAGTGTCTGAACCTTATACCTACTGAGATGATGAGAGTTCTGAAACAGTGATCTCATCTGCCCCTGTTTTTTATGACACAGAGGCCCCAGAACACTTTACTGTACTTTACCTTAACTGCAAAGGGCCTAGGCAGTAGGAATAAAGCCAGGAAATCTTCTACTCATTGGGTCTGGCCTGATCAGACAAAATTCCTAGACTTTTCTAGGTACGAATCATAACGGACACTCAAATGAGCTGAGGAACTGGTACCTGGTTCCAAGTTTTTTATCTCAAAATTTCAACAAGGAAAATGCTAAAAGATATAAATGTTTAAGGTCAAATGGGGTACTATTTTTAAACACACGTACTCATCTATGAGGGCAGTTAACACATGAGGGCTAGGACACAGGATACTTTGGTCTGGAATCTTACTGTATCCCTCCCTCACTGGGTAGGCATGGACAAGCTACGCTATTTCCTGCCTTAGTGTATTCATATGGAAATGGAAAAAATGGAAGGGTAATAATTATTAAATGATTAACTTTATCTAAAATGAGCTTATGTAAACAGCTAAACTTATTATTTAGTTGGGATAAGACAGAAGGTTAAAGGACAATTTGACTTGACAGAGCTCTATAATGGGAATAATGACCTGGTTTTCTTTTTCTTTTTCTTTTTCTTTTTCTTTTTCTTTTTCTTTTTCTTTTCTTTTCTTTTCTTTCCTTTTCTTTCCTTTTCCTTTCCTTTCCTTTCCTTTCTTTTCTTTTCCTTTTCTTTTCTTTTCTCTTCTCTTCTTTTCTTTTCAAACCAAATATAAAGGTTAAATAAAATATATTTATGCACTTATACATATATGTAACAATAACAAAGTGACCATGAATTTGAAAGAGAACAGGAAGGAACATAAAAAGTTATTGAGGGAGTAAAATGAGGTAATTATATTTTGATTTAAGAAAATGAAAAACAGATGATGTATTAAAGAACATTTAAAATTTTCAGTATTTTCTTCTAGTAGAATAATTATTTTTCTATAGTTCAAATTTGCTTGGAGCTTGTAATTCAGTTCACAGAAGCCAGGCGATGTGTTCTGATGCTGCAAATAATAAATTATGCTTTTATAAAATAGTTGTCAACTGTGAGCTTCCGGTAGCATTTGGTAGTACTATCAGGAGCTCCAACATTTAATTCCTGCATATCAGACTTACAAAAATATTTTTATTTGGCTTGCTTAAACTTTTAATGAGAAGATCCTATTTTGTTTTATGCTTTATACCAAAATATGTATGATCTTCATATTGAGTAATCTTTTGAACAAAATTGTAAGCCCTCCAAATGTAGATAAGTTCCAGATTTATAGATGTTTCCCAGTACCAAGAGCAGGACATGACACTTTGTGATGATGAACCTGATGCTTAAAGAGTGAATGACGGATAGTAAGTGGCTGAGAAAAAAATGATAACCATTTAGTTTGCTAAAAACAGTAGAAGCTTAATTAATTTATTAAGAATGACTTAATCTGGGCATGCCACTTTCAGAGGACCCTGGCATACCACTCCTGGGCATATACCCAGAGGATTCCCCTGCATACAATAAAGACACATGCTCCACTATGTTTATAGCAGCCTTGTTTATAATAGCCAGAAATTGGAAGGAGCCCAAATATCCCTCAAAGGAGGAATGGATACAGAAAATGTGGTATATTTATACAATGGAATACTACTCAGCAATTAAAAATAATGAATTCATGCAATTTGTAGTTAAATGGTTAGACCTGGAAAATATCATCCTGAGTGAGTTAACCCAATCACAAAAGAATACACATGAAATGCAATCACTGATAAGTGGATACTAATGAGCCCAGAAGCCCTAAATACTCAAGGCACAATTAGCAAGTCAAATGATTCCCAAGAAGAAGAAAGGAGAGGACCCTGGGCCTGTAAAGATTGGATCCAGTTTTGTAGAGAAACCGTGGGGGGAGGGGGAATGATTGGGGAATAGTTGGGGGGGAGAGGAATTATGGGACGTATGGTGGGTGGGAACTGGGAAAGGGGAAAGCCTTTGGAATGTAAACATAGAATATAGAAAATAAAAATTAAAAAAATTTAATTCATAAAAAAAGAATGACTTAATCTTCTCTAATAATATTTATACAGAATTTATATTGGAGGAATGCCCTGTGAACTCCTCATACCACATTCTGATGATTTGTAAGTAATTACAATGATTTTTAAATAAAAATTGAGATAAATATAATTTGAAATAGGAATCATTATCAATGCATAGTTATATGTATAATAATAATTATCTTGTATGTAGCAAACTAGTATGTATTTGTGTAACTGGCTTCTTCTTTATACATGTTTATGTCTTTAATGTAGTATTATACTATTTAGGTCCTAGCACTGAGATGTACTGAGAAATAACTTCATCCAATCATTGTTTCATTAAACATCATTTTAAACTCCTTAAAGGTAGCAACAAAGATAACAAAATTAATCACAAACTATATCACTTCAGTGAATTTGATTGAAGTATATTCAATAAAACCTTCATTTTGCTGAAATTTCAGTTGCAGAAATAACTGCTATCTGGGCACCTACTGTAAAGTAATGGGATTTTTTAAAAGGGAATAACAGTATCTAAGTAGTAAATATGAACTTTGATGCCATCTACTTTGCTAGGTATGGTCTAAAACTCGATCATCCCAATGGAGATACAGGGTCTGTGACATGTAAGGCCACTGGGACTTACATTGGTAAGTGCTGACCATCCTCCTGCCAAGCCCGGTTTGTCCCTGTGTTATTTTCTCCTGGACTTTACCCAGATTATTACCCCTCAAATTTGTAACTTTGTTTTTTCTTAAGGTTTAAATACAACATAGCATTTTTCCTCTTCCTCCTCCTCCTCCTCCTCCTCATCCTCCTTCTCCTCCTCCTTACTGCTTTCCTTCATTAGAGGATTCATGACTACTTCTGCTATTGTATTTATCTTTAGCACCTTTTTCTTCTCACTCTGTATACCACAAATATATAGATCTTTTAATTTCTTAAGGTTTTATTAACACATATTAGTTACACATAACAGTTCATTGTGACATTCAAACGTGTACAATGCAATTTTCAAATCCACTCCATTACCATCTCCCTACTGCCCCTATCCCCCATTGCATAGCTTTTAATTCCTGAATGAGCTTCCACCCTTCTTTGCCTCTCTGCAAACATTCTAAGCCTGAACATTTCAGATAAGATTGCTTGCCTCCTTCACTCTCAGACCCCCCTTTTCTTTTCTTTGATAGCCTAATTGCAAAGTTTAGTTCTCTGTCATGGGTCTGGACTGGCTATACTCTCCCCTAGATAATATGCTGGGTTAGGAGAAGGACAAGGGCTATGTTTTCATGGTGTCTGCACCAGCTTGACAAAGCTCCAAACAATTCAATAGCTTTTGAATGAGTGAAAGGATGTCAGGGTAGTACACATATGCATCTTTTATAATTCATTATTTCCAAAAGTATTTTGTTAGATTTTCTAATTATAACTTCAAAATACCCACTTATTAATTTTATGCTTTAAAATTTCCATTTCTTTAAGGCTTTATAGATCAAGTATACTTTTTTATAAATTTCTGTAAATATTAATCAGCCTTTAATGTAGAATTATTGTTCTTGTCTGATTGAGAATTTAATTGTGTATTTTAATTAATTCCAGGTCACCACAATGTCAGCTTCATCTTAGATAGTGATTATGGAAGGTAGGCCATTTTATAAATAATGATTTTCATAATTTATTCAAATGGATAAATAAAGTATATATTTATTTTGTTCTATTAATAAGGAGATTAAAGGATTAATCATTTTTCTCACCAAAATTTACATTTAAAGAGTCCATAACTCCTGTACACCCATAACTTGTGTCTCACAAAAACAAACACAAAATGAACAAACAAGAAAAACTCATTCTATTATGAGAATTGAGCTTATGAAATAATGAAAAGGGACATTTTAACTGTGATATGAAAAACCGTTATTTTATGTCTATTTCCTTTTCTGTTTTAATTGCAATTCCTTTAGGAACAAAAATAAAATGTTTTGAATTAATGTAAGAATAAATAAAACCTCATGATTAATGTTACCTGATGCTTTCCTTTAATATATCCAGACTCAGGATGATATCTGTATGTTAATACCACTACTAATAACATAGAGGTGTTATGTCCCTTAGTAAAAGCAGATTTTATTTCTAAATATCCTAAACCCATTTCTCAGTACAAAGACTTTCATAAAAAAATAAGAATGTGCACATCTCATTGTGTTGTAAGCTTGTATTATATATGATAATAAAAATGGTGCTTTAACTATGTTGTCTAGTTTCATCTTACAAAAAAACTTATAAGATAAGCTATCATCCACCTTGTTTCCCACTAGAAAAATAAATGAATATTAAATAGTTCATCAGAAATATCTCATGAATAGTACCAGCTAATGCATGTGGTTTAAATCTATATCCTGGGCACATTATTCCTTCACTCTGCAATGACTGATGGAAGACGGTTCAATACCACATCTCATCATCATCTAAAACTCTGACCTAACTCTCACCAAGCAGGACTCCTGCACTCTGGGACCAGTTGAAGATGTGTGTCATGACAGCATTGCTTGACCATCAGGAAAACTGTGCATGCTAATGACTCTCGTGAGCAGGATCATGGTGTAGTAAACATAAATGAGTTATTCTGCCTCAAATGCCATAATTATTACGTCAAGAGAGTGAGCTAGCTGATGGTTGTTTAAAGGAGTAATGTTATTTAGCATCTGATACTAATAATGCCGTAGTGAATCAATAATAGATGGGCCTATTGGTTTCTTTTTGTAATTGAAGGCTCAGTGATCGATATTGTGAACTGAATGTCTGTAGTGCAATAAAAATAGAGGCTGCTGTTCCTGTCAGTGTCACAGGCTGAAGGAGGGATTCAGAGTTTGTCCCTCCCGGCAGGGAATAGCAGTTAGGTCAAGGTCCAAAAACCACTGTACTTAGAGATTTCTGCTTGTAAACACATAGAAGCAAAAATTTTATGACAAAATGAAGCCCAGGCTGGATATGTTATTATACATAAAGTATATTAAATCTATTATTATAGATCGCATGGTTAGAAGAGAAACATGAAATTTAGTATAATTCAAAATCAAATCGGTAGTAGATGTATAAATACATTATAATAAATCCTTGGAATTTTTTAAATATATTTTTTGAATATTGTCATTTACATTGCCAATGGCAAAACCTTTCCCAATATCCCCACTCCCCTAAGACCCCAAACCCCTTCCCTTCCTCCCTCCCCCTGCCACGTATATGTCTCCACCCAACACGCTTCCTCCTCCCCACCTTGGTTTCCCTTTGTTCGGGCCTCTGTTGAGCCTTTACCTGACCAAGGACCATACCTTCCACTGATGCCCAACAAGGCCTTCCTCTACCACATTTTTGGCTGGAACCATGTGTGCCCCTTGGTTAATGGTTCAGTCCCTGGGAGTCTTGGGGTATCTGGGTGGCCAAAATCATTGTTCTTCTCATGGGGCTGTAAACCCCTTCCGCTCCTCTGGACCATCCTTCAGCTTCTCCACTGGGGACCCCATGCTCAGTCCAATAGTTGGTTGTTAGCATCTGCCTCTGCATTTGTAAGGCTCTGGCTACCCCCCCCCCAGACAACCATGGCATGCTCCTTTTGGTATACACTTCTTGTCCCTATAGTAGTGTCGGGATTTGTTGACTGTTTATAGGATGAATCCCCAGGTAGGGCAGTCTCTGGGTGGCCTTTACTTCAGTCTCTGCTCCACACATTATCTCCCTTATTGCTTCTGTGGCTATTTTGTTCCCTTTCTTAGAGGAACCGAAGTACCCTCACTTAAGACTTCCTTCTACTTGAGCTTGGTGAATTGTAACTTGTTTATTTTGAGCTTTTTGGGCTAACATCCACTTATTAGTGAGTGCATACCATGTGCAATCTTTTGTGATTGGGTTGCCTTGCTCAGGATGACACTTTGTAGTTCCATCCATTTGCCTACGAATTTCATGAATTCATGATTTTTAATAGCTGAAGAGTACTCCATTGTGTATATATACCATAGTTTATGTATCCATTTCTCTGTTCAGGGACATCTGGGTTCTTTCCATCTTCTAGCTACTATAAATAAGGCAGCTATGAACATAGTGGAGCATGTGTCCTTATTACATGTAGGAACATCTTCTGGGTATATGCCCAGGAGTGGTATAGATGGGTCCACTGGTAGTACTATGTTTAATTTTCTGAGGAGTTGCCAAACTGATTTCCAGAGTGGTTTTACCAGCTTGCAATCCCACCAACAATGGAGAAGTGTTCTTTTTTTCCCCCACATCCTCTCCAGCAACTGCTGTCCCCTGAGTTTTTCATCTTAGCCATTCTGACTGGTATAAGGTAGAATCTCAGTGTTGTTTGGAATTGCATTTCCCTGATAACTAAGTATGCTGAACATTTCTTTAGGTGCTTTAGAGCCATTTGAGTTTCCTCAGTTGAGAATTCCCTGTTTAGCTCTGTACCCCATTTTTAATAGAGTTACTTGACTCTCTGGAGACTAACATCTTGAGTTCTTTGTATACATTGGATATTAGCCCTCTATCAGATGTAGGGTTGGTAAAGATCTTTTCCCAAATTGTGGGTTGCTGTTTTGTCCTATTGACTGTTTCCTTTGCTTTACAGAAGCTTTGCAGTTTTATGAGGGTCCCATTTGTCGATTCTTGTTCTTAGAACACAAGCCATTGGTGTTCTGTTCAGGAATTTTCCCCCTGTTCCCATGTGTTCAAGATTGATCCCCACCTTCTCCTCTATAAGCTTCAGTGTATCTGGTTTTATGTGTAGATCCTTGATCCACTTGGACTTGAGCTTTGTACAAGGAGATAAGAATGGGTTGATTTGCATTTTTATGCATGCGATCTCCAGTTGATGCAGCACCATTTGTTAAAAAGGCTATATTTTTTCCCACTGGATGTTTTTAGCTCCGTGGTCAATATCAAGTGACTGTACGTGTGTGGGTTCATTTTTGGGTCTTCAATTCTATTCCATTGACCTTCCTGCCTGTCTGCATGCCAATACCAAACAGTTTTTTTTATCACTACTGCTCTGTAGTAGAGCTTGAGGTCAGGGATAGTGATTCCCCCAGAAGATCTTTTGCTGTGGAGAATAGTTTTTGCTATCCTGGGTTTTATGTTATTCCAGATGAATTTGAGAATTGCTCTTTCTATATCTATGAAGAATTGATTTGGGATTTTGATGGGGACTGCATTGAATCTGTAGATTGCTTTTGGCAAGATGGCCATTTTTACTATATTGATTCTACCAATCCATGAACATGGGAGATCTTTCCACCTTCTGAGACTTTCTTCGATTTCTTTCTTTAGAGACTTAAAGTTCTTGTCATATAGATCTTTTACTTGCTTCGTTAGGGTCACACCTAGGTATGACATATTATTTGGGACTATTGTAAAGGGTGTCATTTCCCTAATTTCTTTCTCCTCTTGTTTATCCTTTGAGTATAGGAAGGCTGCTGATTTGCTTGAGTTAATTTTATATCCAGCCACTGTGCTGAAGTTTATCAGCTTTAGGAGTTCTCTGATGGAAGTCTTGGGTTGCTTAAGTATACTATCATATCATCTGCAAATAGTGATATTTTGACTTCTTACTTTCCAATTTGTATACATTTGACCTCCTTTTGCTGCCTGATTGCTCTGGCTAGGACTTCAAGTACTATATTGAATAGATAGGGAGAGAGTGGACAACCTTGTCTGGTCCCCGATTTTAGTGGGATTGCTTCAAGTTTTTCTCCATTTAACTTAATACTGGCTACTGGTTTGCAGTATATTGCTTTCATTATGTTTAGGTATGGGCCTTGGATTCCCAATCTCTCCATGACTTTTATCATGAAGAGATGCTGGATTTTGTCAAAAGCCTTTTCAGCATCTAATGAAATGACCATGTGGTTTTTTTCTTTAGTTTGTTTATATAGTGAATTACATTGACAGATTTCCATATATTGAACCTTCCCTGTATCCCTGGGATGAAGCCTACCTGATCATGGTGAATTATAGTTTTGATGCATTCTTAGATTCGGTTGTCCAGGATTTTGTTCAATAATTTTGCATCAATGTTTATGAGGGAGATTGGTCTCAAATTCTCCGTCCTTGTTTGTTCTTTGTTTGGTTTAGGTATAAGCATTAGTGTGGCTTCATAGAATGAGTTGTGTAGTGTTTCTTGAGTTTCTATTTCGTGGAAAAGTTTGAAGAGTATCGGTATTAACTTTTCTTTGAAGATCTGATAGAATTCTCCACTAAACCCATATGGTCCTGGGCTTTTTTTTTTTTTTTTTGGATGGGAGAATATCAATGACTGATTCTATTTCATTAGGACTTATGGAACTATTTAGATGATTTATCTGAGCCTATTTTAACATTGGCAACTGGTATGTATCTAGAAAGTTGTCCATTTCATCCAGGTTTTCAAACCTTGTTGAGTATAAACTCTTGTAGTAGGATCTGATGATTTTTTAAATTTCCACAGTTTCTGTTCTTATGCCTCCTTTTTCTTTTCTGATTTTATTAATTTGGATACTGTCTCTGTGCCCTCTGGTTAGTCTGGCTAAGGGTTTATCTATTTTGTTGATTTTTTCAAAAAACCAGCTCCTTGTTTTGTTGATTCTTTGTATAGTTCATTTTGTTTCTGTTTGGTTGATTTTGGCCCTAAGTTTGATTATTTCCTGCCATCTACTCCTCGTGGGGGTATTTGCTTCCTTTTGTTCTAAAGCTTTCAAGTATACTGTCAAGCTGTTAGTGTAAGCTCTCTCCATTCTCTTTTTGGAGGCACTCAGAGCTATGAGTTTTCCTCTTAGCACTGCTTTCATTGTGTACCATAAATTCTGGTATGATGTGTCTTCATTTTCATTAAATTCTAAAAAGTCTTTAATTTCTTTCTTTTTTTTCTTCCTTGACCAAGCTATCATTGAGGAGAGATTTGTTCAAGGTCCATGTGTATGTGTGTTTTCCATTGCTTTTGTTTGAGCTTAAGACCAGCCTTAGGCCATGGTGATATGATAAAATACATGGAATAATTTCAATATTTCTGTATCTGTTGAGGCCTGTTTTGTGACCAATTATATGGTCAATTTTTGAGAAGGTACTATGGGTGCTTAGAAGAAGGTATATTCCTTTGCTTTAGTGTGGAATGTTCTATAAATATCTGTTAGATTCAGCTGGTCCATAACTTCAGTTAGTTTCACTGTATCTCTGTTTAGCTTCTAATTCCATGATTTGTCAATTTTTGAGAGTGGGGTTTTGAAGTCTCCCACTATTATTTTGTAGGGTGCAATGTGTGCTTTGAGCTTTATTAAAGTTTCTTTAATGAATGTGGGTGCCCTTGTGTTCAGAGCATAGATGTTCAGAATTGAGAGTTCATCTTGGTAGACTTTTCCTTTGACCAATATGAAGTATCCCTTATCTTTTTTTGACAACTTTTGGTTGAAAGTCAATTTTATCTGATATAAGAATGACCACTCCAGCTTGTTTCTTGGGACCATTTGCTTGGAAAATTGTTTTCCAACCTTTGAGTCTTAAATAGTAACTGTCTTTATCACTGAGGTGGGTTTCTTGTATGTAGCAAAACAATGGGTCCTGTTTATGTATCCAGTCTGTTAGTCTATGTCTTTTATAGGGGAACTGTGACTATTGATATTAAGAGATATTAAGGAAAAGTGATTGTTGCTTACTGTTATCTTCTTACTTAAAGGTGAAATTCTGGTTATGTGTCTATCTTCTATTGGGTTTGTTGAAAGATTACCTTGTTGATTTTTCTATGGTATGTTTTGCTGCCTTATGTTGGTATTTTCTACCCATTATCCTTTGCAGAGCTGGATTTGTGCAAAGATTGTGTAAATTTGCTTTTGTCATGGAATGTCTTGTTTTCTCTGTCTATGGTAATTGAAAGTTTTGCTGGGTATAGTAGTCTGGGCTGACATTTATGTTCTCTTAGGGTCTGTATGCCATCTTCCCAGGCTCTTCTAGTTTTCATAGTCTCTGGTGAGAAGTCTGGTATAATTCTGATAGGTCTGCCTTTATATGTTACTTGAACTTTTCCTCTCATTCCTTTTGATATTCTTTAGTGTATTTGGTGTTTTGATTATTATGTGGCAGGAGGTATTTCTGCTCTGATCCAATCTATTTGGAGTTCTGCAGGCTTCTTGTATGTTCATGGGCATTTCTTTCTTTAGATTAGGGAAGTTTTCATCTATTTTGTTGAAGATATTTACTGGGCCTTTAAGATATAAATCCTTGCTTTCTTCTATACCTATAATCCTTAGGTTTGGTCTTCTCATTGTGTCCTGGATTTCCTGGATGTTTTGGGTTACAAGCATTTTGCATTTTGCATTTTCTTTGACTGTTGAGTCAGTGTTTTTTATGGAATCTTCAGCATCTGAGATGCTTTCGTCTATCTCTTGTATTCTGTTGTTGATGCTTGTATCTATGACTCCTGAATTCTTTCCAAGGTTTTCTATCTTCAGAGATGTTTGAGATTTCTTTGTTGATTCTATTTCCAGTTTCAGATCCTTGATAATTTTGTTCAGTTCCTTCACGTGTTTGTTTTTTTTCCTGAAATTCTTTAAGGAATTTTTGTGATTCCTTTTTAAGGGCTTCTACCTGTTGACCCATGTTCTTCTGTATTTCTTTCAGGGATTTTTGTGATTCCACTTTGAGGGCTTCTACATGTTGACCCATGTTCTCTATAATTCCCTATGGGATTTTTGTATTACCTCTTTAAGGGCTTCTACCTGTTGACCCATGTTCTCCCTATTTCTTTAAGAGATTTTTGTGTTTCCTCTTTAAGGGCTTCTACCCTTTGATCCATATTCTCTTGTCTTTCTTTAAGGAATTTTTGTGTTTCTACCTATTGACCCATGTTCTCCTGTATTTTTTTAAGGGAACTATTTATGTCCTTCTTGAAGTCCATATGAGATATGATTTTAAATCTAGCTCTTGCTTTTCTGGTGTGATGGCATATGCAGGATTTGTTCTTGTGGGAGAACTGGGTTCTGATGGTGCCATGTTGCCTTGGTTACTGTTGGTAATGATCTTGCATTTGCCTTTGGCCATCTCATTATCTCCGGTGTTAGCTGGTCTTGCTGTCTCTATCTTCTCTGTCCTGCAGGCCTGTGTTTCTGTACTCCTCGGATTCCTTTTCTCACTAATGTCCTGCAAACAGCTGGTTCTCCAGGAATTATCAGGTGATGGGGTCTTTCCTCTGGTAGACTTGGCAAGGATCAAACGCCTTGCAGGCTACTATTTCTTAAATATTCTGCTGCTGCCAGATTTCAAATGCTCTGCTGATGCTGGTTCTCAAATGCGCCACTTCTACCAGTTCTAATGCACCTACTGGTGCCAGTTCTCGAATGACCTGCTCCTGCCAGTTCTTGAATGCTGTGCTCCTACCCATATCAGGAAGTAAGCTCTTTCCCATGTCAGAAGGGGCACAGGTCAAATAACTTGCTCCTGCCAGTTCTCCAGAGAGTATCAGGAAGCAGGATCTTCCCCGTGATTGGCACAGGTCTACCACATCCAATAGATGGGGCAGTGGCGATTAACCTGCTCTTGCCAGTTCTCTAGAGAGTATCAGGAAATGGGATCTTCCCTGTGTCAGATGTGACACAGGTCTCTGAGAGCAGGACTCCCTCTAAGGACAGGACTCCCTGCAAGTCAAATGCTCCCTTGCAGGATACATGCCCAGACAGCTGTAGAGCTGCCCAGCTCCTACATGCAGAAGGAACCAGGCGGACTGTGTTCTGAGTGATCATTCACTCTGTTGTTCCCACATCCTTGGAAATTATTTAATGTGAATAACTTGAATTCACTGTGACTTAATAGCTATTTTGCATAAAAGCAGACATTTGTAGAAATAATTTGTAAATTAGGCAGTAGAATTTTACCAAAAGTTTATACAATTTGTTAAAACCAACAGATACTGAATTTTAAATGATTTCTAGAACCACATAGAATTTTTAGGCTCTTAGTTTCATCATTCTTTCAAAGATAAAATAAAATTAATTCTTGCTTCTGCATCTATATGAAAAATATTAATTGCCAAATCTATCATAAATCGCTCAGAAAAGCAATTATCCTAAAGTAAATGGTTTGAGTGATCAAGGCTGAATTTGATTGTACAATATACATAAATCAATCTGCCACAGCCACAGACTTAGACTCCATTTAAAAATCCAGCAAAGTCTGATCAGGAAAACTCATGCCTGTAATTTCAACACTCAGGAAGATGAGACAGTAGGATTGCTATAAGTTTGAGGACCATTTGGGCTATATAATAAGATCCTGTTTCAAACATAATCTTTAAAGTTTGCAAACTCATATAATTTTGACAGGAATACTCCATTAAACTATGAATTCTGTGGTTCTAATTCATAATTCCATTTTCATTCTTTTTAATGTTGGTGACTCACTTTGGTGGTACAAAGTGCAATCTCAGACTTTGAAAGGCTGAGACAAGAGATTTACCATAAGTTCAGGGACACCCTGGGCTACATAGTGAATACCAGACAATCAGAGGTACAGAACAAGACCCTGTCTCAAAATAACTGGAGAAAGAAAGAAAATATGTGGTTGATCTTTTTTACATTAATGCCTTATAATTTTAAAAAAGTATGTTTCTATATAAAATACTCTTAGGAAGTTAAGGTGATTATTAAAATATGAAATTTTCCACATAAAAACTCGGTTTAAAATCACATGCCAGTATTAAAATGTTTTATAAGTTATAAATTTCATGTGTCACAAGTTTCAGGAGCACCCCTGCATGTCAAATGAAACAATTAAAAAATCATGTTGGCACCATAACGTATCTCTTAGAATGCCCAATCTCTGAGGCTCTGTTTCCTCAAGTGCAAACACCAGCTGTTCCAAACTGATAAGGTTTAGATGAGGCCGTCTTAATTGAGAAATGCCTAGTCATTATCAATAAATTAGTAGAAATCATCTCAGTGTTAGCCACAATAAATTACATTCAAATTTTATTTCAGGAGGCAATTTTCCTCCTCCCTTCAGGAGCAGCTTAATTTTTGAGATGCAGCATCTGGCCAGACAGGGTTCCTGAAGCTGACATGACTTCAGGTCATGGGAGGCACCTGGAAAGCTTACAACATGAAAACAGACAAATTACGAAGGTCTTCTTAAATAACTAATTTAACATAAAGTAATTTCCTGGACACTTTAGTGTTGAAAGTGCACATTATAAAGCCTGGATTAGATTTATACCAGAGTTCACTGTTGGCCTCAGCCACAAGACTTGCATTATCCTTGAGACCATTTCAGTATATAGCAATTATGATCATTGTGTTAGACTCTTCAGTTATTCTTCAAATTTCTCAATCACTTATAATCATGATATCGCTGAAGTAATTATGACCTCAGTATTAATTTTTCAGGATTCCTTTTTTCCTTTTTAATGTTCTAGGTTATGGAATTATGTGTATTATATATATGCATACACACATATATATGCATATATAAAATATATGTGTTTAATTATATATGTATATATTTTAGAGCTCTGTGTTTTGTGAAAGATGATTTAAACCTAGTGAATGAAACTTTTCTCCCATTTATTTTTAATCACACAAACTAGGAATACTGTGTAGTCCCAAGTTGGAAGCTGGGCTCTGGGATCAAGTGAGCTCTGGTTCTGCCACTTAGTGACTTTGTATCTTTGACTTAATTAATTCTTTGACCTTCATCTCCCTCACATAGCTTATGTGAAGATCAGAAGGCACAACATACTGAGAGTACTCTTAACTCAGTGTTCATACATCCTGGGGAGATGTTAGGCAAAGGGACAGTGTGGGGTGGTTAGGGGAACAGCTCACCTACAACATTGGAGTCTTCCTGCTATGTTCTGGCCTCACACGTTTGCAGAGAGAGACACACACACACACACACACACACACACACACACACAGAGAGAGAGAGAGAGAGAGAGAGAGAGAGAGAGAGAGAGAGAGAGAGTCCTAAAGTTGCCTTTAGGAATGAAAGGGAGACATTTGGAGTGAGTATGCAGTTTGGTAAGTTCTCAGAAACCCATATGCATGTATGCAAATGAGAACATGGAACATTCATTCTATTATCTTACTCCTGTGGTCCTGCCCTGCTACCCTGTAGACTATGCCATAGTTTCTATGTAACCAAATTGAATATTAAAACCCCTAGTAAAGGTCATTTATTTTAAAAACGAGAACTTTGTTGTTTGTTTGTTTCAACAGGAGTTTCCCAGAGAAAATGACATATTTTGTTTCATCTCTCAATAAAATTTCAATGTTTCAAACATATGCAGGTATGTGACATTTCCCTCACTTTTGGAGAGAGAGAGAGAGAGAGAGAGAGAGAGAGAGAGAGAGAGAGAGAGAGAAAGAGATGTTGTATACTATGTTTCATCCAACCAGATACAAGTAATGACAGTTAGGTATAGAATAAATTCATGTACTGCTAGGAAATGAACAATACCCCCAAGGAGGGCATGCAATTGAAAGCCTAACAAAGAACTAGAGCCCCTCAAAAGTATTCTTTTTTTCCATTGTTTTTGTTTTGTTTTTCTTTTCTTTTTTTTGTGTGTGGATTTGATTTTTTTTCGAGACAGGGTTTCTCTGTGTAGCCCTGACTGTCCTGGAACTCACTCTGTAGACCAGGCTGGCCTCGAACTCAGAAATCCGCCTGCCTCTGCCTCCCAGAGTGCTGGGATTACAGGTGTGCGCCACTACCGCCCGGCTTCAAAAGTATTCTTAGTGTAACCTTGAGACATACACCCATCCCACTAGCAGAGAGAGAGCGTGGAAACACACTGGCCTCAACGGTGTTGGTTGAGGGATGCAAATCTCTAATTTCAACCCCATGCCGATATCAGGAGGTCTGTGCTCTCAGTGTAGTCCACAAAAATCCCTTAGCAAACTTTAATTTGATTTAATTATTTTGGAGGAGCCTCAGGTTAAACTACTCCCAAGAGAGTATCAGAGCAAATATCAAGTCTGCTGGAAGAACTGCCCTTCTTCTGAGGTCAGGAGTAACAGATGAACAGGCTAAGCTTTCAAGGCCATTAACCATATGGGGAAAGAGCTTGAGTGATCAAATCAATCGGCTGTGGGAGATCTTGACTTGTTCTTCTGACTTAGTTACTGCGAGTTCACGTGTAATGATAATGTATAGAATTGTGAAACAGTGATAGGTTATCCTGAGATTGAGGCAATTTTAGAAAATAATAAATCCAAATGATTTGATTGTGTTAAATAACACAGATTATATGTAAGTACAAGAAGAAAAATATATATGGAAGCAATTAGTGATGATTTACCATCTGTCTTGGACTGGGATCTTTTAATCATACAGATAAACCTTTCTGTAATATGTATATGCATATATATATATATATATACTATATATACATATGATACATATATAAATATATACCATATATATGTATATGTATATACATATATATATGAGAGCATGGTTAAATGTAGTCATCTTTTGAGAAAATATCAGCTGTAAATCCAATGCCTAGTATATCTCCTGTTTGTGATCATGGAGCTCAGAAGGTGAGGCTGAAGGTCAGCCATGACTACATACTCAGTACCAGGCCCTCCAGAGTTACATAGTGTCATCGCCAAACCAACAGGTTGCTCTACAAATATGTGTTCTTCAAGATCCTGTGGGAAGAGAGGTTTCTGAACTTTAATTCTGCGTGTTTTTCGGGTTGTGGGTGGATAAGGGGAGCTGTTTGTGCTCAACTCAGATTGTCTCTATTTTTTCTCAACCTTCTGAGTGCCAGGATCTCCTTCGTACCAGTTAATCTCCACCCCCCAGGACTTGGTCAGAGCTGTGCTATCAGCTGAGCCACCTTAGCGAAAGCCTGAATTAATTCATTTGCCATCCATTTGAGGCACTCTGAAGTTTTCTTATGTTAGACTTTCTGACTAGGATATATGGAAATCTTTGTAAAATGGGGAAAATCAAATTAACATGTAATATTTGCATTTTACAAAATGTGCTGTTCTTCCTCAGAGGTCATGACGGTCTTGCCGTCAAAGGGTAGCACGGAAGGTGGCACCATATTGACAATACACGGGCAGTTCTTCGACCAGACTGATCTCCCAGTGAGAGTGCTCGTTGGAGGTATACTTTTTTATATATACTTTTTCTTGTACTACATTATAAGAACAACTCCTGCCTGTCTTTGGCAGTTTGTACGGACAGTTGCCTCTTCACCATGCCTGTCGTCTATTTTTAAAGGTGGCTATTTTCACTAATTCTTTGGTTTGGGGGCGTAATGTTCTTGTTGCAATCCCGTTCCACTGGGATTTGAGGTCCAAGTGTGGCATCAGAGAACACCCCGGCTGCCACCCTCCAACTCTTCACCACGTCTGAGGACACGCCCTCCAGGACATTTCTCTTAAATATCCCTTTTGAGCCGCACTTAACCTTTCAATGACTTTGCTAGTAATGGGGAGATTTTAGTTGTCATTTGGAGGTACTCTCAACCCTTCTTCTGTACTCTTCAAGCATTAGCAACAATTGATTACTGGTGCTTTTGGACTCGGGAACATCCTTAATATGCTACCCGTTTCTAAAGGCAAATGGAGCTTGGCTCTCTGCTGATACATTACTGTCATTTGTCTAGATCTCTCCTGAGAAAAGGAACTACACAGCTATTAAGGGTCCTTAGATCGATGTAGTGGTGAGGCTCCTCCCGCTGAGTTACAATGACATCACATTACTTGATAGTCAGGGAGCGGATATCTTCCCGTGCACTGGGCACATATTTTCCCTGCTCTAACCCTATTTTCCAGCCATTTGCTGCCTTTTAAGGTTCCCATCTGTGACTCTGCCAAAATGGTATATCGGAAGTTTAAATATTCCAGGTCACCAAAAGGAAACTTGGCAGAGATATACTTCCGTATCCCCCTTGTTCAAACTTTTTATATACTGTGATTGCTGTTTTGAAAATACTCAGCACAGACTGGCCTTATGTGAGGCATATGTTGGAGTCTAAAGTATAGGCTCTTCTACTAAGTGCAGTGTAAGTGCGTTTACATGGAAGTGCCAATGTTCCCCCTGGGATCTTTGTCTGTTTTGCTCTAGGTCTACCTATTAAAACACCATTTATAAATTGCTGGAGAACTTGAATGAAGGTACCAGGTTTCCACTTAAGAGCTTTGGGAATCCTCTATCTTCACACAATCTGAACCTCTTCTGTGTCTGATTCTCAGTAGAAAAGCAAACTTCAAGTCTTTCCTTTGGACTCAGAAATGACATGTTTGATACTTACATGTAGTTTTATCCTCTTTTCCCCCATATTTTTCTCAGAAATAATGAAATTTTCTACCTCAGATTTTTTTATATCTAGCCAGGAAGTAATTTTGTTTTGGTGGAAGTGTAAAAGCTAGTGAATTACAAGCTGCTGGAGAGGGTACGAAGGACACAGACGCCCTAGCTTTGCAATTTGATTATAGATTTTTTTCATTAAAAACGCATTTCTAGGGCTAGAGAGATGGTTCGGGTGTTAAGAGTACTCGATGCTATTGCAGTGGACCCAGATTTAATTTCCAATACCTAAATGTTAGTTCCCAGGCACTCATAACTCCAGCTCCAGGGAATCTGACACCCTTTTCTGACCTTGCCAGGCATCAAGCAAGCATGTGGTAAACTAACACACACACACAGGCAAAACAAACATAAATTAAAATTAATAAATCTAATAAAACCTTTAAAAAGCATTTTTTTAAAGATAGGCTGGTGTGTTTTGCATTTGAAAGCATGTTCATAAAAGTTCTATATTTTGCTTTTGTATAGGTCAAGACTGTGATATTTTGAATGTCACAGAAAATAGTATATACTGCAAGACTCCTCCCAAACCACATGTCTTCAAAGCTACATATCCAGGTAAGTTGCCAGAACTGAGAATGGCAGTCTGTTTCTGCAGAAAAAAAATATTACTGACATATATTCTTAGTTTAAAAATATTAGCTGAACTTTTAGAAATTTGAATAAATTTCCTCAAAGCTTTCCAGCTTAAATTTCCTAGGTTCATAGATGTTTTTATAGCAGGCACTTTATCCACTGGGCCATCTCTGTAGCCACAAGAAATGTTTGTGTTAAAATAGCTACATCAAAGCTATGCCAGTGGAGGAAAACCAATCACAGCTTCTAACATCTCTTTGTAAAATTGCATGACTTTATTGGGAAAAAATTGAATGGTACATTTATTTAAATTCCATGGTGCTTACTGAATATAGGCACAGCCACTGTAGAAATTTTAATAGTCCACAAGGCCTCAACAATGCACAAAAAGCTACAAGCAATTAAATAATACTAAGACTGGGAGAGATTGTCTTCACCGGGGAAGAGCACACCAAATAGTTATCCAATACTGAATGGTCATCCCTGCAAACATGTATATAAGTTACTTTATGCAGACTAAGTAGGTCATGTTTAGGAATATATGTGTATATACATGCATGCAATATCAATTAATGAAAAGGAGGCATGAATTTGGAGAAGAGTGATGGGTGTGTAGAAGGATTTTGAGGAAGAAAAGGGGAGAAATGTTCTCACTGAAGTATAATCTCAAAAATAAGAAATAATGCTTTTTACGAAAAGATTAAAAATACTTTTTTATGCTTAACACTATAAATGTGGGAGATTAAATCTTATTGGTTTAGAACAATCTGGCATAGAAATAGAGAAAAAGAATGCAATTCAAAGTTCTTTTCGTTCTTTCTTGTTATTATTCATGCAAAATTTCCATGCATGGCCATGCTGTGTTTTGCATCTTTAAATGACTGAGAGTAGCAGCAATTGCATATCTTTTGTAGTGAAAGAGGCCAATTTCTGTTCTCTTTCACTACACCTGATCCCCCCATCCTCCTCCCCATAATACATTTTAAAGTTTGTGTTGTTATGAATAACAGACCTTAGAAGAAAAACACAGGGAAATCTGTTCTTTATCGTATCTCTGGTGTTTGTAGTACAACACGTTATTATTTGTAGCCTCCTAGACTTCTCTGATTTGAATACTGGGTAGAAGTTCTTAATCTACAGAATAATTTTCTTATATGAGTGATTGATGATTCAGGGAAAGTTGAGTATCAGTGAACAATGACACCATCAAAGGCTGACTTTCACTGGCTCAAGTTATTTTTCCCCCCAGCAAATTCAAATGAAGAGGATTAGCCACTACTTCCCAGATACAAACAAACTGAAGTCTACTGTAGGAAGGCACGGGCCTGGTGGTGTTACATTTTTTTAGGAAAAAAAGAAGAAAAAAGATTTTGACAACTCCTTTCTGATTGAAAAATATTAATCCGGAGTTTATCAAACACATGTAGTTACACTGAATCAGGAATATTCCCCCTTGAGCCTATACAAGAAGCAGGTGACAGGTTAATCTACAAGTTGTAGGTACACCAAATTGAGAATATGCCGTCTTTGATTCTATCTGATGACAAATGGCATTTTGGCTTAGAATCAATGTTTTAGAAAGCAAAAACAAAGACAGCAAATGCTGAAAGAAATATTAAAGTGTAATGTCAGTTCTTTTACTACAGACTTTGTGAAGCAGTTATAGAATAATTTTCATTAGAGAAACTGATCAGGCCATGTGTTTGTAGCCGAATGGTTTTAGTTTTGAAGCTTTGGGTCTTTACTTCATGAAGCTGAAGTCACACAGTAGAACAGCGCAGTACAACTACATGTTGTCATCTTACCTAAAGAAGTTAAGTATAAAATAGTTAAAATGCACAATGCATGCCATTCATACTGTCATTTCCATGTTTACTATGGGTGGATTGTCAACTCTGAAAACTAAGCAATAATAAATAAAAAGTAGAATTCTCTAACAGCACTCTGTCTCTAGGATCAGGTGGATGTTGGGTCTGAAATTATTTACATACCTGCTATAAAAATAAAAACTGATACAGAATGTCAATAACTGTCACCAAATGGCCCATAGAGACATTCCATCATGATCTTGATGAATAATGTCATCTTTTTTATTATATTTAGGCGGAAGAGGCCTAAAGGTGGAGGTCTGGAATAATAGCCGGCCAGCACATCTTGAAGATATCCTTGAATACAATGAGCATACCCCAGGGTACATGGGTGCCATTTGGACAGATTCTGCTTCCTATGTTTGGCCCAGAGAACAAGACACATTTGTTGCACGCATCAGTGGATTTTTGGTGCCTCCAGATTCTGATGTTTATAGGTTTTATATCAGAGGTGATGACCGCTATGCAATTTATTTCAGCCAAACCGGGCGCACAGAGGACAAGGTAGGGAACATGCAAAATGCTATTGGCACATCTCGTAGGCAAGACTCATTTTGGGTGGAAGGTTTTGCGGGTGGGTTGCTGTCCTTATACATTTACTGGGAGTCCTGCCTGGCTGCAGGAGGTGACCCCTTCAGGCTCCATATTCCCACTTGCTAGGAGTCTCACCTAGAATCACCCCTATAGACTCTAGTGGGCCTCCCAGTCCCAGGTCTCTGGAGCCTCTTAGAGACGTCCCCTACCTGCTCTTCTCTTTCACTGCACCTGATTCCCCCTCCCCTGCCGCCATTCTCCTCCCCATAATATTTTTTAAAGTTCTTGATGTTATGAGTAACAGATCTTGGAAGAAAAATACAGATTTTTCACATTTTCCTACTGATAAAAATTCTCAACTTGAAGTCATGATAAACGATAATTAATTGTTGAAAAGTTTTAGGCTGAATTTTCCTTCTCTCTTTCTGGAATAAGGTGAGGATTGCGTATTACTCTGGAAACGCCAACAGTTATTTTTCAAATTCAACACAAAGATCAGATGAGATTCATCTTCAGAAAGGAAAAGAGTAAGAGGTTTTTTTCCTTGCATTTAAGTTACTATGTGTCATTTAAAATGCAATCTTATACTTTAAAGCATTTGATTTGCTTTTATTGGTATGCACGAAGGTCTATTGGCTTAATTTACAGAGTTATTCATTTTCAAAAACTGGGCACATTGTTCGCTGTAACAAGCTTGCCAAGCATTACAAATCTCTAGGTTCCATATCCTGTACTATAAAGGTATTTATAATTGCTTATTTTCCATATTTTTTGATAAATTCAGTTCTATATTTTCAAAAATTCTGACATTAAACTAAAGAGGTAGGTTTAAATTAGAAGAAAGGTTATATTGTTTCAGATGTTGGGCGCCACTGTAGCAGTACCCAATTAAACTGATCCTGGCTGTGATGCATTTTTCCCTATGTGCCCCAATGTTCTAAGTTTCTGAATAAAACACACACACACACACACACACACACACACACACACAAAGAGCCTTTATATTTTGATAAGTCTTAAACAGCTCAATGTCTGGGTGACTTCTAACCTCCACCTTTCTAATTGCCTTCCCTCTGATGCTCCCAAGTTATTCCTTATTAAAATCTGTATTTTATATTTGTTGTCCTGGACCCAGATGGACAGCCCTCCTGGGGCCTCTATTCTCCGGCTTTTACATAGTGACAATGTTCTCTGTCCTGTACCTTCTCAGGCATGACATCTTTCCTCTCATTCTCCTGACATGGCCCGATCTTTCTTCTTCCTTCCTCTCTGTCCCTAGCCTGAAAAATCCTAAAACTCTCGCTTCTGTCCTGTCCAGCAGGCTGGACAGCTGTTGGCTGTCAACAGCATTATTTACCAGTTTGAACCAACTGGGAACAGAGCTCTCCAGTGTCTTATGTATAGATGGGCAGATTCTCGCACAAACATTTTTGGGAATCAAAATTAACATAATATAAACAATGTTAGGTCCAAACCACCACAGTTTCAGATGTTTTAATTCATGGTCCTTAGATCTTATTGGTGGCCCAGTACACCATGGCAGAAAGTATGTAATAAGTGGAGAAAGTCTATTCACCTCACTGTACCCAGGAAGAAAAAGAAAAGAGAGATGGGGATAGAGGAAGAAAGGCTCGGTATATCTCTCTCTAGGATATGCCCTCAAAGACTGTCTTCTACTTAGCTCCCCCTGATAAAGGCTTCATCACTCTAATAGGGTCATAGGCTCTCCTCCACGTCTTTATCATTTGACCATTTGGAGAACACTTAAGACGCGAACGATATCGAGACCTTTCTACCTCAGACCATAATCCACTGATCTAGAGGTCATGTGATAAATGTAGCCTCGCTGCTGTACTCTCTGCAGCTCTAAATTTCTTCATTTAAACTATTCCTGTCCTCACTGTTGGATTCCAGGGAGCTATTGTCATGGCCTGCCATTGTATTTGCATCAGTTTCTTAAAGATACGGCCTAGCACTGTCTGTATTAACTTATTTATAATTTAGTAACTTTCGTTGGAATTCTTGGCATTCATCTTTTTGGAAGAAAACATTTCATGATATGTTTTGAGGGAAATATTTATCGTCTTAACTCTGTTTCCTAGATATTACATTGAAATCTTGCTGCAAGAGTATACATTGAGTGCTTTTGTTGATGTTGGACTGTACCAGTATAAAAATGTCTTTAGTGAACAGCAGACAGGAGATGCACTAAATGAAGAACAAGTCATCCAATCTCAGTCAACAGTTATCCCAGAAGTACAGGTTTGCTGTGATTATAAATGAACTTTGCTGGAAATCAGTATTCAATACTCAGGATTGTCACTAGAATGTTTGCCTGACACTTGTGAGGCTCTGGGTTCACTCCGTATCTCTTAAAAGGGTAAATGCAGTGCTCGCTTCGGCAGCACATATACTAAAATTGGAACGATACAGAGAAGATTAGCATGGTCCCTGCGCAAGGATGACACGCAAATTCGTGAAGCGTTCCATATTTAAAAAAAAAAAAGAGTAAATGCATTATGACAGTTTCCATTTGTTCATGACATTACATATTTTAGGATGTAATGTTGTAGAAATTGAGGTTCCTCTTGAAATATCTATATTAGAACCATAAGGCTTTTATTTTATAAGACTCATTTAAACATTTTCTTAAATATCATTTACAATACAATAGAGCAGTTGAGAGGCACAGAATAGCCAAGTTACAATTATTTAAAGTTCTTTTATGTCTGTATATTAATTTGTTTTCTTTATTTGGAAAATAGATTATAACATTGGAAAACTGGGAGACAGCTGATGCGATTAATGAAGTCCAGCAGGTCACAGTAACCAGCCCATGTGTGGAAGCGAACTCGTGTTCACTTTCCCAATATAGATTCGTCTACAACATGGAAAAGACTGGTAGCTATACTAACAAAAGAAGTATTTGCCTTTATGTATAAACATATGTACAAAGTCCTCACTCTAGCATCATAACAATTTAAAAACTATAGCTTCAGTAGTGTGCTAGACTAAAAGAAGACACATTATAAAGAAAGGGTTCTACTGAGATTAAAATATAGCAAACAAATTTCAGGCATACCCCATTGCATTTATTTATAATAATAATACTTTCACACCTAAAAGCATATGCATATTTATATGGATTTGACTCCCATGTATAAGTTCAGAAACTAGGAATCAAATTTATCATAATACAGAATAAATACATTTTTCAATTTTTCTTAGTAACACATCTACAAAATACTAATTTGTCAGTAAATAATGTATTTCTATATTAATAAATCCCAAACACCTAATAATCCTAGACAACTGTTTTATGTTGCCATAGCCAGAATTATCAATTAGTGCATGCAATAGTTATTTTTATGTCTTGTATCAAAGACAATACTAACCAATTCAACAGTCAACATTACTATTCTGGATCAGTCTTCTCATTAACTTTAATGTGATCAAGAAAAAAATTAAATGCAAGATATTATTTTGGGCTACAATAGTCTAGAAAGACTTCATTTTTTCTGTTTTCCTTTTTAAATTCATCCAAAGTCTGGCTGCCTGCTGATGCTTCTGACTTCATGTTGAAATCAGCTTTAAATGACCTTTGGTCTATAAGACCAGATACAGTTCAAGTGACCAGCAAGAGGGATCTCCAGAGCTATATCTACACAATCACCTTTGTATCCACTAGAGGTAAGCTGTGTTTCATTTGTATTGTAAATCACAGAGAAACTTTGACACTTTAGGAGACCTTAACAAATACATGGTAAAGTCTAGCAGGGTGTATTGACAAGACTGTACTCAATAGAGAAGAGCAGTGGAATTCCACTTTGTAACCAAGTAAGGCACCTTATACACAAGCTCTTGAATGTAAGCTGTTATTAGGAATTAACTTTATAATCTATTGACAGCCAACAAACTAGCAGTTTTCTGCACTGAATAGATTTCTGCAGTAAATATTTACATCTAAAAAGACTAAATTAATGTTTTGACTAGCTCGGTGCTTTTTACTGCCTGACTCGATTGTAATATGCACTTCTTATTAATGTTTCCTCTTAACCCATAAGTAGCATTTAAATGAATCAAATGCTATTTTGGCTGGGTTTTTTTCTGTGAATAAATCTGCTCTACTGAAATACTCTTCATCTTTCCTAATTCCTCCTTCTTTTATGTTAATGCAACTCCAAATACAATCAATTTAGTTACAGTTGAATGTCTCTTTTTGATGTATGTGTGTTGTGTTCATTATCATTTTAAATTTCTATTTGGTACTTCATACAGGAGACTTTGATCTGCTTGGTTATGAAGTATTTGAAGGAAGTAATGTCACGCTGAATATCACAGAACAAACAAAGGGAAAACCCAATTTGGAGACGTTTACATTAAACTGGGATGGGATTGCCTCTAAGCCCCTTACCCCAAGGTCATCGGAAGCTGAAGTATGTTCCATGAACAAATTTCTTCTGGATCCTTTCACAGTTCCCACTGGCCATTTATGGACAGATGTGAAAGGACATTGCCTCAAGATATCAGTAAAAAAATCACAACATTCAGTTAATTTGATGGAATATGTATCATAAATGATTCTGTCTCACAATGGCTCAGAGACAATATAGTGTGACAACTCATGTTTCTGGAGAAAGGATCTCAAATCTATCTCTACCATTTTATGCTTATGTGGGGAGCATTTATGACCCTACTTACACCAGTATTCTCCTTCACCCTAAATCCAAAGTAGGTGAGACCTTTAGAGATGGACAGCAAAGACTTTTTTATGAAACATAAATACTTCATTATTTTATTGAAAACAAACCCATTTAATATCTCTGTTATGTAAATAATATGTCAAGGAGATGTAATACATTCTGCTACTGCTTTGGCCAACTCACTGTAAGCAAAGAAGGGAGGAAATTTGCCAATGACTGAGAAAATAAAAAAAATTCTTTGACCCATGCTATGTAGGGGTGGAGTGGGGGATGTGTTTAAAGAAATCATGATTGTGCATTACCTAGTCTTGTAAACTACCTGAACAGTGAATTTCAATTAGTATTTGCTTGGGGATTAAATATTATGCATTGCCTTTAACTAAGCCTTTAATTCCTAAGCAACAATCATTTTTTTGTGCTTTGCTAGACAAATAGACATGAAGGTTATAAGACTTGTGTGTAATAATTCCCATTTAATCCAAAGTATTTAGTATTTTAAATAATTGGAAGTTTAGGCATACAGAGTTTGATATGTTCTCTTAAAAAACATTTGAAGATATAATTTTGTTCTAGGAAATTTTGAATTAATTATGGAATTTTGAATTAATTATGGAATCGCTTATTTGAAATATGTTTAATTAGGTAATTTTTTATTTCTTTTTTTATTGATGACCTTAAGACACTAGTTAATAAAATGCCTGCATTGTATAAAAGTAATATCATAATAGCCGATTAGACATAATTACCCTAAAAAAATAAAACCTCTTGATAAAGTCAAAGGACACATCAAGAAATCACATATTTGCTTAAAAGTTCTTACAAAATTACAGATAAAAGTATCCTAATTGTGGCTCATATGGGAGTTATCTCATGAAAATATTCTGATAGAAAACTAATTAGCCAAATTAACAGTAGAGTTGCTAATGCCCTAAATTCATTAGAAAGGAGCCACTGAAGCACAGACTCCTCGTTTAGTTTCAGGCAGCTGTGGAAGAGATGGTGAGTGCCAAGTGTCCACCGGAAATCGCACATCTGGAGGAAGGATTTCTAGTGAAGTTCTTCAGAGACTACGAAACTGATTGTGAACTGGTATGTAGTGTTTGGTGAACCTTGAAAGGTGCTGAATAAAATTTCCTATGTTTGTTTGAGATTTTGTGATTTTTTTTTCTTGAATTAGCATTAGTTTTTAGTACTATTCTGGGTCAAACTGCAAGGTTCTATTTAGCATCTTGCCTAAAGTTAAGAGGAAAGCAGTGCTTCCAGTGTAGACAATGGACACAATGGATAAAGATAAGAACTTTGGGTTATGTTTATGTGTTTTCTTCATATGACTGAAGAATATGTTCTCTTCCTCACTGGCTTCAGACCATAAGTTTGTATTGGAATAAATTATAGAATGGGCTATAGTGAATTCCTTTTCTTACACTTTTGAAATCATTTAGTCCATTATTACAGTGCTTAACTAATTCTTGTTTGTTTCTTGATGAGATAAAAAATTGTTCAGTATTTAGAGAAAGATATTTTTAAAAATAACATTCTATTTTTTCATCTAAATACTTGAGGAAGCTAGATGTACATTCTTTCTAAGTGACACTTCAAGAATATCAAACGTAGGTTTGGGCAGAGGGACCAGTGAATGAAACACTTGAAAACGTGTGAGAACTTGAGTTCATATTCCCAGAACTCATGTAAATCTGGACATGGCAGTTGAGTTTCCATAATTCTAGTTCTTATGTAGTGAGACTGGAGGTAGTGACACAAGAATCTCCTGAAACTCACACCAGCTAGCATATATACGCAACAGCAAAGAGATCCTGTCTCAAAGAAGGTGAAAGATGTGGACCGACCTCTACTAATGTTCCATGACACATAAACATGCTTTTGCACAAATCATTCACAAACACATACTCAAAGATAAAATATAGGGTCTAGGTAATGAAATGAAATCAATAATCTAGAAATAACTATGAGTCATAAATATATATTTCATGATACTTTACATTAACAGACTTATTAGCAACAAAATGGAATTTTTACAGCTTAATAGCAGCCTTCTCAACTTAATGTATTTTATATATATAATATATGAATCATATATTCATATATATATATATATATATATGAATGTAGTCCTAATGACTGTAAGGACTATGTTCCATTCCTCACTACTATATTTCCCATCACCATCTCAGCATTCATCTTTGTGCTCTGCTTAACTTCAGCTATATACATTTTCCAACACCACGTTCCTCCTGTCTTTGATGTATCACACAGATGTTTATCCTCTGAAGTCTGTTGATCTTTTTCCTGATTTGAACAATTCCTTTTTATCTTTAAAGGCAATTCATTCACCTGTTCTGGTGGAATTGCTTTTATATGAGTTAGATGCCTGACACCAAGAGTAACAGAATCCTTAGCTACTTTGTCCCTAGTGTTACCCACTTCATATAAGGATAGTGCTCTTCATCAATTGAATTATAAAAATAAAATAAAAACAAAACAAACAGAATACTGTTACAGAGTAATTACTAAAATAAACACTCATGGAAAATGAAAATTATCTTTAATTAGCTTGTAGTATAAGAAAGATGATAGGATTTGGAAAGCTGTCATATAGAGGCACAATGAATTGTACAAATCGGGATCAGAATGAATATATGAAGAATTTCATAGGTGGGAGAGATCTTTTTAAATCACAGTACTGAAGATAGAAGGGGATTAGAATAAGACTTTGAATAACTTAGTTGTAGATGTTGTAAGAAAAGCAAGACAATAAGTCATACTTTTATTTGAAATATTATTGTTTTTATAGGAACCTATTAATAGAGGGCAGAAGACGGCCGAAACAGATGCATACTGTGGCCGTTACTCCCTGAAAAACCCAGCTGTTCTTTTTGACTCGACAGATGTTAAGCCAAACAAATCACCATATGGAGACATTTTATTATTTCCTTATAATCAGGTGAGCTTGTGAAAACTATATGCTAATTGAATCTGGGAAACATCCAGCTAATATAATTTCATGAAAATTTAAGACTAAAAAAAAGTGCTTGCCATTTTGAATCATGTCATGTTGGGCAGGAGCAGTGATTCATAGACTGGCTTCTGTGATCATTCTCCTGGTGATTCTCAGAAGAAAAAAGAAGGAAGAAGAGGAAGGAGGGAGAGAACAATAGCAAGAAGAAAATATATCATCATGTTTTATGCTTTATCTTATTTTATAAGACATTTTATTCATAAATTTTAATTGGAATTTATAGATAACCCATTCTCATAGGTTATAAAATATCTATTTTAAAAGGAAATAGCATCAAAATACACAAAGACACTGTTAAGTCTTGTCTTTCATAAGAGGAAGTTCCCAATTCTCTAAAAGCTAATCAGTCAAAATATACTAGTTTGTTTTGTTTTTAATGTCCTTGTATACTCTATGTAAAAACATTCAATAAATATATATTGATTTGCATTGTATTGATTTGAATTGTTATAACACAAAACAATTATAAAATATCATTATTGACTCCTTTCATATTTTTATGTAGTTGTGTTTAGCATACAAAGGATCTCTAGCCAACATCATTGGTCTGAAGTTCAAGTATCAAGACAGTGGCAAGATCATTAGAAGTGCTGATGTGCAATTTGAATATAACTTTGCTTCTGGAAATAAGTAAGATGGGTTCAAACAAGTTACACTAATATATATATATA
The DNA here is from genome assembly GCA_964023405.1 of Apodemus agrarius. Classification (NCBI taxonomy): domain Eukaryota; kingdom Metazoa; phylum Chordata; class Mammalia; order Rodentia; family Muridae; genus Apodemus; species Apodemus agrarius. The sequence goes on along the minus strand of OZ030022.1, from coordinate 59,751,700 downwards.
TGTATATATATATATATATATATACATATAAATATATATTATAATGATGCTCTCATTTCTTTTGCTCACCATGATCAAGTTGGCTTCATTTTAGAGGTACAGGAACAACTCAACATAGGCAAATCAGTAAACTTAATGCACCACATGAATAGATTAAAGAACAGAAATCACAAGACACAATTGGCACATAAAAGATTTTTGACAAAATCCAAAATTTCTTCATAATAAAACTCCCAAAGAGATTAATACAAAGAATATGTCACAACTTAATAAAGTATATATATGATAAGCCTAAAGGCAACATTATATATCAAAAGGAAAAACTCAAAGCATTTCCACTAAAATTAGATCCAGAATTTTTCTATTTTCCACATATTTAACATAATAGCTATTTTTACCCTAACTTCATTTCATTAATGTGCTGCATACCAATGGTTTTTCCTCAACTTTCTACATACCATGATAGAAAGTTATTTTACATCTCTACAGCTAATACCAAGGCTACAAAAAAAATCTGTATATGTAGACAACACTAATATTTCACTGACAATGAAATCATTTGTTTTATAAAATTTGGGAGGTAGCATTTGTTCATATATGTGTGTACATGTACCTTTGGGCACATGTGGAAGTGTGTGTGTGTGTGTGTGTGTGTGTGTGTGTGTGTATGTAAACTATAGGGGTTAACATTGGGTACTTCCTTTAGTCAAACTTCCCATGTTATTTTTGAGATTGGGTCTTAAAGTGAACCTTGGGTTCACCAGGTGGGCTAGACTTTAAAGGCAATGAACTCCAGAGCTCCTCCTGTTTCTGCTCTCCAGGACTGTCACTAAAGACTGTGGCACCAATGTTTTACAAGGATGTTGGAGATCGGAACTCAGATCCCTGTGCTTGTGCAACACGCATTTTCCAAATAAAGTCATCTCTCTAGCCCACTATTCTTTAAATTGTAACACCATTTAGACTCTCTCTCTCTCTCTCTCTCTCTCTCTCTGTGTGTGTGTGTGTGTGTGTGTGTGTGTGTGTGTGTGTGTGCCTGTGTGTATAACAAATATAAACACCAGATTATTCAATATATTTCAGGTGGACCTACACTTGCATAGATCTTCTAGATTTCTTACAAACCAAATATGCTGGGACAAGTTTTTCTCTACAAAGGATTACCTTACAAAAATCATCAGAATTCCAGTCCATTTATGTGGATGCAGTGTACATTGGACAAACACCTACAGTCTCAGTCTTGGATGGTATGTTGAGTCATTTTATGTAGACTTAAGTGCTAATGTTTTAAGTGAAAATTTTATTTCTATGTCATAATATCATTTATCCATTTATCAAGTTTGATTCATAGATTCAGACACAATAAATTATGACAATAACTGAGCAAAAACTTAACACTGTAATCTTATTTCCCACTTTTTTTCAGAAATGCCAAAGAGGAGACCTCCAGCATTAGCAAACAAAGGAATATTTTTAAAGCATTTTCAGGTTAATCAGACTAAATTAAATGGATCAGCTATGACAATTCAGTATTCAGTTACCATAACTTCATATAACTGCAGTCACAATATACCTATGATGGCTGTGAGCTTTGGGCAGGTAAGCCTAGATCTTTACGGGTACTACTTTTAACTTCACGCCCATCAGATTTGATGTAGTGTATCTTCTTAACTAAAAAGTATCTGCTGTTTAATTGAATACTATTTATTATGCTGAATCAATGATCATGATTTAGAGACTTATTGAGGTTGAAGATGAAAAATTTGAAAATTCCTCAAAAATGTGTCTATGGAGAAAAACTGGGGAGAAATATCCTTAAACATCAAGGCTTGAGGCCGATGCTATGACTCGGTGTGTAAGAGTAGCTGCTGCTGCCAGTCTTGATAGCATGAGTTAAATCCCTGAAACCTACATAGAGGAAGGAGACATCCAGTTCATGCAAGGTGCCTTATTGACCTCCAAAGTACATCATGACACATGGTACACACACACACACACACACACACACACACACACACACATTAGAGAAAGAGAGAGACAGAAACAGACAGAAACAGAGAATAAATTAAAATGTAATAAAGGGGAAGAGGGCTTGTCAGATTTAAATAAATCTTCCTTATGTACATAAACATTCATTGGTTCTCCATTAGATATTCATTTTGAAGTTTATTTTAGGTTAGTTTAGTTATGTATATGGCAGTTTTGCCTGCATGTATGTCAGCAACTGTGTGCAGTGACTACAGTGGCCAGAAGAGGGCATCGAGTGACTGGAACTGCAGCTACAGATGGCCATGATCTGCTTTGTAAGTGCTGGGGTTTAAACCTGGGTCCTTGGAAGGGCAGCTAGTGTACTTCACCTCTGAGCCCCCAAAAGAGATTCTCAAACATATATTATTGAAGGAAAAGTTGAGTGTTCCAGTGTTTTAAATTATTTATGTTATGAACAGCATTTCATTTGCTTCCATCAAAATCTATACAAAAAAGGAAGATTGTGTGTGTGTGTGTGTGTGTGTGTGTGTGTTTTATGGATTCAAAGGAATTTTAAAAGTTCATGTACTGCTTGAATTATTTAAACTTCAACCATAACTCAAAGCTAAAAATATCATGAACATTTTAAAATGTAATTTCCTATAAATAAATACATACTTTGTTAGTTTTATTTCTACAACAAATTAAACACAAATGTAGGAAAGCTCAAGATTAAAGATTAACTAACCTGCAAAGAACCCCTCACCAAATAAACAACTTCATAACTGAAGATAAGGAAGTAGTAAATGTTCTACAAAATATTTCTTTACCTCATTCTGGACCAGTGTTTAGTCTTACTGTCTTAAAGATGCTCATTTTGTTAATATTACTCGTAAATGTATTACTAAATAATAGTACAAAATGTGCTAAGTTGGGGCTTCATGTTCTTCAAATACAAGCCTTTGTCAAGATTCCTTATTTACACCAACAATTGTTAATTGTGATGTAGTTTTATTTATTTAAGCTTAAATTGGAGAATATGGACCTTATTTTGTGTTTTAAAAATTTTTCACATGTAAGATTGTCTTAGTTAGGGTTTTACTGCTGTGAACAGACACCATGACCAATACTTATAAGGACATTTAATTGGGGCCATCTTACAGGCTCAGAGGTTCATTCCATTATCATCAAGGTGGGAGCAGGGTAGCATCCAGGCAGGCATGGTGCAGGAGGAGCTGAGAGTTCTCCATCCTGTCCTGAAGACAAACAGGAGAAGACTGGCTTCCAGAGAACTAGGATGAGGGTCATAAAGCCCACTCCCACAATGACACATTTCATCTAACATGGCAATGTCTCCAGATAGTGCCATTCCCTGGGCCAAACATCTTCAAACCATCCCAAAGATAAATACAGCCACACACAGTATTTTAGAAACTTTAACCTTGAGATTACTGCAAGATCACACCTAGTTGTAAAAAAAAAATATTTAGACATAACTTGATAGCCCTCAGGCATTTCTCTTCAATAATAACTTCTTGTACAGATGGCATAGCATAGCGTATAAGATAATGAAGTAACAGACGTGGATGTACCCAAACAAGTGATCTTATGCAATTGTGTTGGTTTATATGTACTCGTGTGTGCGTTTCTATGCACTGCTATAGGTTCATCAGACCACCTCCAGAAACGTACTATTATATGCATCTCACCATGTTATCCTTTTGTGGTGACAAGCCGTCTTCTGCACAAGGTTCCTGCCACATGTATCTACCAGACAGCCATCGTCCTGTCTCCACAATTGTGTCATTTCAAAATTGTATAAAAGTGGACTGAGGCCTTACATAATAAAATGCTATACAGGCTCCTAAGACTGCCTTTCTCTCAGAGCATAGTTCTTATGAGATACATCCATATTTACTGGTGATTTGAGAGTAGGACTTAAGGTCATGCTCATGCCACGATTAGGTTACTATTGACTTAATGAAAGGCATTTGCTTGTTGTTCAGAATTATTTTGAATGCGATTGGGGGAAATTAATTCATAGTTTTGGATCATAACTTTTCATTTTGTGCTGCTGTTTGAATAACAGCTACAATTATGGGGTAATTTGGTAAATAAATCTACCATTCTATAAGATACTCTATACTCTTTTCCAAAAAAGTAAAGTAGCCTGACTGCTATGTATTCCTTCCAGTAACACAGGAAAGATCCAGACTCCACGCAAATTTTCCAACATTTGGTATACTCACCATTTTTTCTCATTTAAGCCTTTAGGATGGATGATATTAATCTCATTAGGATTTAATTGATATTTTCTAATGGCTGGTGATGTTGGACATCATTTTATGAACTTCTTCACCACTCACATATTTTCTATGGAGTACCTATTTATGTTTTTTGCACATTAAAAAAAAAACTCTTCATTAAACTCATTTTACATCCTGCTAACTGACCGGCTCTTAGTCAGCCCCTCCCACAATCCTTTTTTCCACTTTCCTCTCCTTCTCTTCTGAAAAGGAACATCCCCACCCTGGTTCTCCCCGACCCTGGCACAGTAAGTCTCTGCAGGGCAAGGCACATCCTCTCTAGCTGAGGCAGACAAGGCAGCTCAGTTAGGGAAATGGATTCCACAGCAACAGCAACAGCTTTTGGGATAGCCCAAGCTCCAGTTGTTCAAGAACCACATGAAGGCCAGCTACACATCTGCTACATATGTGCAGGGAGGCCTAAGTCCAGTCTGTGTATGTTCTTTGGTTGGTGGTTCAGTCTCTAAGAGCCTCCAAGGGTCTAGGTTAGTTGATTCTGTTGGTCTTCCTGTGGCGTTCCTATCCCCTCTGGGGCCCACAATCCTTCCTCCAACTCTTCCATAAGAGTCCCCATGATCCAATCACTGTGTGGCTGTAGGTCTCTCTGCATTCAGCTGATGGGTGGAACCTCTCAGAGGACAGCCATGACAGACTCCTATCTCCACGCATAATAGAGAGTCATTAATAGTTTCAGCGATTGGTGCTTTACTGTGGGATGGGTCTCTAGTTAATACTTGGCAATTACCTCAGTCTCTGCTCCATCCCCTGTGCCTGCATTTCTCATGCACAGGATAGATTTTGGGTTTAAAGTTTTGTTGATGAGTTAGTGCACCTGTCACTCTACTGGGGTTCCTGCCTGACTTCAGGACATGGCCTCTTCAGGTTCCATAGCTTCACTGCTGTTCCTGGGTGCTTCCCCTATCCCAGGTCTCTGTCACATCCTTGAGATGCCTCAAATCTCCCCATCCAAGTCAATTGTAGATGCCCATTCATTATCATGGTTATCTAATCATCTCTCCTGTCCCTCCCCACAGCTGATCCTGAACCCCAGCCCAATTCCCCTCTCCATCCTCTCTCCTATCCAGTTCCTTCCATTTGCCTACTATGACTATTTTATTTCCCCTTCTAATGGAGAGTCAATCATCCTGACTTGTTCCTTACTTCTGGTTTAGCTTCTTTGGGTCTGTGGAGTATACCATGGTTATTCTGTAAGTAATAGCTAATATCCACTTATAAGTAAGTACATATCCTGAATGTCTTTTGGGGACTGAATTGCCCACTTAGGATGACACTCTCAAGTTCTATACATTTACCTGTTTTAATAGCTGAGTGGTATTCCTTTGTCCAGATTTACCACATTTTCTTTCTCCATTCTTCAGTTGAGAGACATCTAGCTTGTTCCCAGTTTCTGTTTATAATGAATAAAGCTCCTATGAATATAGTTGGGCATGTGTCTTTGTGGGACAGTAGAGCATATTTTGGGTATGTACTCAGGAGTGGTATAGCTGGGTCTTGAGGTAGAATTACTCCCAGTTTTCTGAGAAACCACCAAATTGATTTCCAAAGTGATCGGACAAGTTTGCATTCCCACCAGCAATGGAGACATGTTCCCCTTGTTCCACATGTGCTGTCATTTGAGTTTTTGATCTTATCCATTCAGATGGCTGTAAGATAGAATCTCAGGGTTATTTTGATTTGTATTTACCTGATGACTAAGGACTATGAACATTTCTTTTAGTGTTTCTTGGTCATTTGAGATTCCTCTGTTGAAAATTCTGTTTGGCTCTGTACCTCATTTTTTATTAGGTTATTTGGGTTCTTTGTGTCTAACTTCTTGAGTTCTTTATAAAATGTGGATATTAGCCTTTTGTTAGATGGAGGGTTGGTGAAGATACTTTCCCAATCTGTAAGTTGCTGTTTTCTCCTATTGACAGTGTTCTTTGTCTTACAGAAGCTTTTTGGGATCATGAGGTCCCATTTATCAATTGTTGGTCTTAGACTCTGAACCACTGGTGTTATAGTCAGGAAATTGTCTCCTGAATCAATGAGTTCAAGGCTATTTCCCACTTTCTTTTCTATGAGATTTGGTGTATCTGGTTTTATGTTGAGGTTCTTGATCCACTTAAACATGAATTTTGTACAGGGTGATAAATATGCATCTATTTGCTTTCTTCTACACGGAGACATCCAGTTAGAACAGCACCATTGTTGAAGATACTTTCTTCTTTCAACTATACGGTTTTGGCTTCTTTGTCAAAAATCAAATGTCCATACGTGTCTGGATTTATTTCTGGGACTTTGATTCGATTCCATCCATCAATGTGTCTGATTCTGTACCAATACCATGCAGTTTTAAAGCTCTACTCTGTAGTAGAACTTGAGGTCAGGGATGATAATTCCTTCCAAACTTCTCTTATTGTTCAGGATTATTTTGACTATTTGGAGTTATTTTGTTTTTCCATATGAAGTTGAGAATTGTACAATTGCGGCATGTAAAAATTTTATGGGAATTGCATTGGATCTGTAGATTGCTTTTGGTAAGATGGCCATTTTTACTATGTTAATCCTACCTATCCATGTGAATGGTAAATTATTTCATCTTCTGATATCTTCTTCAATTTTTTTGTTGAGAGACTTGAAGTTCTTGTCATATAGATCTTTTACTTACTTGGTTAGAGTTACACCAAGATATTTTATATTATTCATGGCTATTGTGAGTGGTACTGTTTCCATAATTTCTTTCTCAGCATGTTTATTGGTTGTATAGAGGGGGGGGATATTGATTTCTTTGAGTTGACTTTATATCCAGCCACTTTGCTGATGCTGTTTATCAGCTGTATCTCTGGTAGAATATTTGGGGTCACTTATGTATACTATCATATCATCTGCAAGTAGTGATACTCTGACATCTTTTTTTTTTTTTCAATTTGTTTCCCCTTGATTTCTGTTAGTTGTCTTATTGCTCTGGCTAGAACTTCAAGTACTATATTCAAGAGATAGGGAAAGAGTGAGCAGCTTTGTCGTACCCCTGAGTTAGTGGAATTGCTGTAAGTTTCTTTCTTGATGTTGGCTATTGGTTTGCTGAATATTGCTTTGATTTGTATAGATATGTACCTTGGATTCCTGATCTCTCTAACATTTTGACATAAATAGGTATTGGTTTTTTCAAAGGTTTTATCAGCATCCAGTGAGATTATCAAGTGATTTTTTTTTCTTTCAGTTCTTTCTTTTATATGGCGCACTACATCGATGGACTTTCATACATTGAACCATTCTCGCATCCCTGGGATGAAGCCCTACTTGATAATAGTAGATGTTTTTGATGTGTTCTTGGATTCAGTTTGCGAGTATTTTATTGAGTATTTTTGCATCAATGTTAATAAGATGAATTGTTCTGAAGTTTTCTTTGTGGTTTAGGTAACTGTGGCTTCATAGAATGAGTTTGGCAGTGTTCCTTCTGTTTCTATTTTGTGGAACAGTGTGAGGACTATTTGTATTAGCTCTTTCTGAAAATCTTGTAGAATTCTACAGAAAAAAAATCCAGCCCTGGGCTTTTTTTTTTTTTTTTTTTTGCTTGGGAGACATATGATGACTATTTCTATTTGCTTAGGGGTTATATGGCTAATTAAATAGTTCACCTGATCTTAATTTAATATGTGGAATCTGTCTAGAAAATTATCCATTTCACTACAATTTTCCAATTTTGTGGAGTGCAGACTTTTTAAATCATACCTAATGATTCTTTGAATTTCCTCAATATCTATGTTATATCTCCCTTTTCATTTCTCATTTTGTTTACTTGAGTACTGTTGTGCTGTCTTTTGGTTAGTATGGCTAAGAGTTTGTCTATGTCCTTGATTTTCTCAAAGAACCTGCTCTTGGTTTTATTGATTCTTTGTATTGTTTTGTTTTTGTTGTTGTTATTTCTAACTGATTGATTCAGTTCTGATTTTGATTATTTTCTGCCTTCTATTCCTCTTTGGTGTACTTGGTTCCTTTTTTTTTTTTCCTAGAGATTTCAGATGTTTTTAAAAAATATTTTTTATTGGATATTTTATTTATTTACTGTTATCCCATTTCCCCATTTACCCTCCGCAAATACCCTATCCCACCCTCCTTCCCCTACTACTATGAGGGTGCTCCCACACACACTCACCCACTCCTGCCTCACCTCTGTAGCATTCCCCTACACTGGGGCATCAAGCCTTCACAGGACCAAGGGCCTCCCTTTCCATTGGTGCTAGATAAGGCCATCCTCTGCTACATATGCAGCTGGAACCATGGGTCTTCATTGGTTGGTTGTTTAGTCCCTGGGGGCTCTTGCGCATCTGGTTGGTTGATATTGTTGTTCTTCCTATGGGGTTGCAAACCCCTTCAGATCCTCCAGACCTTACCCTGACTCCTCTGTTGGGGTCCCTGTGCTTCAGTCCAATGCTTGACTGCAAGCATCCACATCTGTATTTGTCAGGCTCTGGGAGGTCATCTCAGGAAACAGCTATACCAGGCTCCTGTCAGTAAGCACTTCTTGGCATCCCCAATAGTGTCTGGGTTTGGTGTCTGCATATGGGATGGATTCCCCAGGTGGGACCATCCGGATGACCTTTCCTTCAGTCTCTGCTCCATTCTTTGTCCCTGTATTTCCTTTAGACAGGAGCAATTCTGGCTTTCAATTTTGGATATGAGTTGGTGGCCCCATCCCTCAACCAGCAGCCTTGCCTAACTTCTGGTTATAATATAACTTTGACAGGTTCTCCCTCCCCTTTGTTGGCTATTTCAGCTAATGTCATTCCTGTTGGGTCCTGGGAGCCTCTTGCTTTCTTAGCATCTGAGACTTTCTGGTAGTTACCTCTAGTTCCCCATCCCCCACTGCTACACACCTCTATTCAATTTCCTGACCCTCTGTATATCACCTTCGTCTCCTCTCAT